>JAMXBD010000858.1:0-601798 GCA_024138025.1 Combretum micranthum | reverse complement strand
ACAGATAACTCTAAGTTAAATCCCTATCACCACTAGAAAGCATTTCAGATTAGTCCCTCTTCAAGTGTACTATCGGTGGCTTAAGTTATCCTACATGAGCCAGTAGCTCTCCTAGAGACATTGGTCCGGCCCATTACTGAGGATGGAATCTAAGATAAAACACAAGAAGAGAATGAAGATGATCAACCAATTACATTGAGAAAAGGAAGAAGAGAATGTGCAAAGGGATATACCGGTATGCAATTTCTAACTATATAACTTATTCCAAACTATCTTCTAATCATAAAGCTAGTTTAGCTAAGGTTGATGAGGAATAATCCCAAGAGATATTTGGGAAGCAATGAAAATACCTCAATGGAGAGTTATTTTAGAAGAGATGGGGGCTTTAGATCAAAGTAAAACTTGGGATGTTGTAGATTTACCAACTGGAAAAAAGGTTGTTGGAAGCAAATGAGTTTGTAGTATTAAACACAAATCAAACCACAGTGTTGAGAGATATAAAGCAAGGTTAGTTGCTTAAGCATAATCATATGGTGTAGATTATGAAGAAACATTTGCTCCAATAGCTAAATTGAATCCCATTTGAGTGATATTGTCTCTTGCAACAAATTTAAATTGGCAATTACATCAATTCGATGTAAAGAATGCCTTTCTTAATGGGAACTTAGAAGAGGAGATCTATATGAAGATGCCACCAGGTTTTATTTCAAGAAGTAAAGTATGTAAGTTAAATAAATCTCTCTATGGGCTAAAACAATCTCCTAGGGCATGGTTTAAAAATTTAGAGATGCATTAATTTGATTGGGATACAACAAAAGCGGGGCTGAACATATGTTGTTTATTAAAATGGAAGCAAATGGATTGAAATATATCTTAATTGTGTATGTGGATGATATAATTGCAATAGGAGATGATGTTGGTGAAATTGCTCGGTTGAAGAGAATGATCAAGCAAGAATTTGAAACCAAGGAACTTAGATAATTAAAGTTCTTTTTAGGAATGGAAGTGGCTAGGAGCAGGCAAAGTATTTTCATCAGTCAAAGAAAATACATGATGGACTCATTAAAGGAAACAAGTAAGTTTGGCTGCAAACCAACTAGTACTCCATTAGTGTAAAACTGGAAACTATGTGCACGAAAAGAAGATCTTTCATTTGATAAAGGTCAATATCAAAGTTTAGTTGGGAAATTGATATACTTATCCCTTACATGACCTGATGTTGTATATTCTATCAGTCTCGTTAGTGAGGCTATGCATGCTCCTACTAGACCTCACTTGAATGGAGTAAATCTTATCTTGAAGTATCTCAAGGGAACTCCAGGTAAATGCCTACTTATTCAAAAGATAGAAAGCAGGGATCTTGAAGCCTTTGTAGATACTGACTGGGGTGGTGATATATCTGATATCAAATCAACACTGGTTATTGCACAAAACTATGAGATCTTGTGACTAATGAGTAAAAAGCAGTCAATGGTGGCAGAAGTAGTGTTGAAGCTGAATATAGAACAATTTCAAGGAATATGTCAAGTAATTTGGATCCACAAATTATTGAAGGATTTAGAAGTTGAGGTTTCAAACACACGGTTATATTGTGATAGTAGATTAGCCATAAGCATTGTGAAGAACCTAGTTCAACATAAACGCATGCAACATGTTCGGCTCGACTAAGATTTTATGAGATTAGAGATTGAGAATAGAGGAATAAAATTACAGTATATTCCTTCTCTCCACCAAGAAACAGGTATTCTTACCAAGTCATTGGCAATGAAAATATTCATAGAGATTTCAAACAAGCTAGGAATGATAGATATCACTTTCTTAGCTTGAGGGGGAGTGTTGGAAATCTAAATTCGTTTTTTAATTTGTTGACTCTTTTTCAATATTTTGCCTAGATACATTAGATAAAATTATTGGTGTAATCAATAGGTGTCTGGTATTATCTACCATACCTACCATGTTTGAGATGCCTATAAATTAACGCTTCCATGTATAGTTTATGTGAGAGAGACATATGAAATGAAATAAAATATTCTTACTTTCACATTTTTTCTTATCAAATATCATTTTAATAATTAAATATTAGTTATTACTTGCTATGCACATGATAATTTCTTTATAAAACAAATTATATATCTTGTTTATTTTTTTTTTATCTAATTTAATAAAAACATTTATAATATACCATGCTATATATATATATATATATATATATATATTAATTGTCCAAGACACTAGCGAGATGGATATTTCCATTTTCCACCAATATTGATTTTCGGAAAATAAGGTTTGTACGTATAGGTTTGGTATGAAGACAGAATGGTCAAATTTGAACAGCTTATCTTGTTTTGTTTGTGGCATCTCGAATAAGCCTTTGAAGTCTTTCTTGGTAAAAGCAATCTTATCTCAATGAAAAAAAGCCAAACGCGCATCGTAATCACATCAGGTAAAGTTTCCCTCTATCTTGACTGGGATGGATTAGAAATTCACCGGTGAAAATCCCAGTAAATGGCCTAAAATTCTGAATGATATATATGTGACCACTCTTTTGCATACTTAATTATTAACCGTGTTAGTGGCATATTATAACATAATAACAACAATAGAAAAATGGGATACAGATCCTTAGATTTTCGTTTCTTAAACAGATGTGTATCTAAATGCCCTCTATAATAATATGTTGGGATTTCCCGTTTTCAGAGGATGGATTAATCTATTTTGAAATGGGTTTCAGTTGAAAATTTTTGCTGATTTTTTGGGAAATCAGTTTCCAAATATGATCCATTTTGTACACAATTCAACCCACTTCTTTAGCAACATTCGGCAAATATCTAAAATGTGAGAAATTCTCATGCATGCTCCTTGCACACGTCGTTATCCTCGTGATGGGTAGAGCTCTATAAATGGGATGTGATATTTTCTGCTTTGAGTCACTAAGTTTGCTCCTCTTTTAGAAAAAATTACACCATCGAATTGTGAGCGAGTGAGAGTTTAAAAAGCTAAAAATAGAAAAACAAAACATGATAACTCGGGAGTTGGACTTGCTAAAAAAAAAAAAAAATACAAACAATACTCGAGGGAGGAATTGAGAATTAGCCTTAAAAGCTTAAAAATTTAATTTTAATTTAACGTATAAAAAACAATATAATTTACAACCGAAAACAATCAACATACATAGTGCATAAGTTAAAAAGAGATATGGATAAAGAAAGTCAAGCCAATTTTAATAAGGAGTTCGACCCTCTTCTTACTCTCTATGGTCCACCAATGCCTCAATCGAGGTCTTCACCACCAATTTTATTTCTCTTAGAAATTCACTCAAGATAAGCAAGTATAACACTTCAAGAAATAAAATATTTCCTCTCTCTCTAAATACTATTAGATGCGTATAAATAAGAACAGAGTACTAGAGTGTATTTTCTCTCTTCTTTTGATTTGCAAATTAATTTGCAAGAGAACAAAATTTTGTTTGATCGCAATAAAAGCACATAAAAACTATTGCACTTTGTTCTTCTTATTGATCTCCAAGGACTGAGTATATATATAGCCTTCAAAATTCAAAAGTCAGTTAGACCAACATCTTTAAGCTTCCAAGCATTTAATGCGCTTCAATGACTCTTTTCTTGCCACATTAGCTTCAATATTTTAACCATCGTGCACCCAAAGGCTCATTGCACCTTAAATTTGCCACTGATAGACTTTTCCTCACATGCACTTCTTCGAGCCTTAAAATTCAAATTGTCACGCCCTAAGTTCCAACCCCTTAAGTCGTTGACATGAGCCGCGACCAACACTATGTCATTTTTAGCTTTATCAAATCTTAGTTTTGAATTCATTGCTTCTAACTCTTCAGCATCAAGCCCTCGATTGACCCTCGATTAAGTCTATGCATTTCTTTAACATGTTGCACTTTAGACTTGAACATATCGTGCCTTGAACACTCAACTTATCTTGCCCTTGATCGATCCCTCAACCACTGGTTCAGCGTACTTTTGAACTTGTCGAGCTTTGGCCTGAACTTTATATGCGCCTTGAACACTTGACTCATTTTGCCTTGAACACTTGACTCGTTTTGCACTCGACCAATTGTTCTTGCTAAAAAACCTGCAAAAACTTTACAAAATACGTAACATGAACATACATAAACTTGACTAATTAAGTGTGGTTTACAATAATTGAATAGTTAATTGTGCATTACATTGTCTCATCAAAATTCATTTTGAACATACAAGCTCAACAATCTCCCCCTTTTTTATGAAGATAGTTACACGATTAACTCATTTTCAATACATCATACTTCCCCTCAATTAAGTATCAAGGTTTCAAAGAAATTTTCTCAAGTTTAATTCAGATACCAAACGATGCTTAATCTAGGAAAATGCAAGCTACACTTAATATGTCATTTCTCTCCCTTTGTACTTATCAAAACAAACTACATGCATGCTATCAATTGTGTATCCTACATTTCTCCCTCTTTATACTCATAAAAAAATGATAGATTTAATATATTGAAAGCAAGGAGAGACACACAGATAACATATAAGATTCAACTAAAAAAAAAGCCTCAACAACATAGACTTCACAAATGCCTTGATAAAGGACTTCACACACTTACTTACACCCATGTAGGACTTCACCACACTTGCCTACGCAAAGGTAGGACTTCATACTTGACTACACACTTGTAACACTTCACACCACTTGCCTACACACTTGTAAGACTTCACCATATGCCTAATAGAGACTTCAAATGCTTACACAAGTAAGACTTCACCACAAATATCTCAATTCATGAGGAATTCTCAACACTTGCCTACACACTTGTAGGACTTCGCCACATGTCTCAATAGAGGCTTCATAGCACGATGTGTCATCTCATGAGGACTTCACAAAACCATAAGCATACATAATAGATTTTGCAAACACAACCAATCACCATCATCATAGAAGCAAATATGCGACATTCAAAAACAGATCAATTCAAACACAATCAGATTTATAAGCATGTATTATATTTAACAGCTTGTTTAGCCCTAAAAACAAGTTCTAGACCAACCTGCTGAATAATATTTAGTACTCATTTTACTTGATAATACCTAATTCTCTTCATAAAGTGAAAAAAACGATTTTCACTAAAGGTTTTGTAAAAATATCCAAGAACAAATTCCAAGTTGATATCTTTATGTCGAGCCTGGATTTTTCGTTCTGGTTTAATTTCTTTTAATTTGATCGTATTAAACCCGAACCCATTTAATACGAACCATCGACTAAGAAAAAAGAAATTTAATTTTCTTGAAAATATTTTGGAGTCGCCACCAGATCAAGATCGGGCAAAAATATAAGTCAGGATAAATGGGTTAGTTGATCTTAACTCAACTACTAATATGCAAAAAAATTTGATTCAAAACCAAAAAAAATTTTATAAACCAAACTTAAACTTCATAATTTAAAATTTATCCTTTTAATGCTCGAAAAGAAATAAATAAATTATATTTTATGAATTTCCATATTTATGATTTTTATTTATAAATTAATGATGAAATTATCTATATTTACAAATAAATTAATTAATTTGAAATTTAAAAAATGTAGTGGAACAAAATAAATCTTTTTGGAGTTTAAATTGCCCCGAAGGTGCCTACGTATCCACTAATCGAAATAAGACAATACGTAGTTCTTTTTATAAAATATTTAATTTGTTGGTTTATTTTAGATTTTGGAATTCTTTTCATTTTAAGTTTCTTATTTTTTGAAATTTTTAAGAAAATCAAGAATTTTTCAATATGAACCTATGAGCTATCAAATTTATTTTTATTTAAAAAAAATCTATGTGACTAAACCTTTTTCATGCATATTCCCAATTTTTATTTTTTATCATTTTTTATCTTTATATATGTGTGTATATATATATATTTAAAGGAAACTTGCATATAATAATAATAATAATAAGATTTTGATACGGAGCGGGTCAGATTTCGGACTTGGGTCGGACCTGGGCCAGACTTCGAAGTTTTGGTTGGGTTGCCGGAGCTGATGGTGGTGGTTGTTCGAAAACAACCCATTGGGTAGTCTAGAGCAGCCAAAAACTATGGGATCGATCAAACTAAGGACAGTGAATAACTCGACGGTAGTGATTTGGATCGAAGTCGGCCGAGGAAGGTGGTTTCAAGCTTCTAATAATGGTGGCCGAACTTCTAGAATCAATCCAAGACTTCTAACAAGTAAATCATGCCTTCCTAAAGCTCCCTATCATACTCAATTTGAATCCGAACTAAGGAACTTCAATCTTGAACTTGAACTATCTTGAGTGTTTCTTGAAGTTGTGGATGTGTTTATATGGGTTTGATTGCTTGTTGATGATGCCAAAATAGTTAATTGGAAGTCCTATTTATAGGATTCGAAATGGGGTATGGTGGCCATCGTGGTTGGTGGTGGTGGTTGGATTCATGCGAATTCGAGCTTCTAGAGGGGGTTTGGTAATCAACAAATGGATTGGGCTTCTGTAGTGAGGATAAGACTAACAGAGAACATGTTCTAGAAGCTCAAATTTGAATTTTTGAAAATTTGTTCTTTGAGCAAAAAATGTGTATTTTGCGAACTTCAGATCCAAAAATGAACACCAATTTGTGATTGTTGAAGCTAGTTTTTTGTTTGAAATCACAGTGTTCCATACCCTCTTCCAGATTCCTCAATTAATTTGATGTAAGAATGGTAGAAATTGGGTAAAAAATGGATCCAAAACAGGCTCATCGCACGAGGAAAGCTACTACTAGAGGAAGAAGAAAACGCACATGCACGCATGCACGCCCTATACTTTCCACATGCGCAACACGTGCACGTGCCTGGCTAAAAAAAATGGAAATTCGCTTCCACATGGATTCGAACCCTAGTCGCCATTGTGTTTGTACATGTCCTTAACCATCAGGCTGTTAGCTTGTGCCTCGATCAAATTGCGCATTTAAATTTTATTTAAGTTTTTAAAAATGAGTTTAATTAAATAGCTTAATTAATCAAATTGTTTAATTAATTTATAATGAAGATTAATATTATTTCTAGCTCAAAAACTTTGTAATAATTTTTTATGAAAATTTTTTTATTTTGCAGGCTTAAAATAATACAAATTTTATTATAAATTAAACCTTAAATGGGAAAAAATTGGGTGTCTACACTTTATTTGGAACATGATCTTTAATGAAATGATGTTCAATTTTGATATGCTTGGTCCTTGAGTGTTGGATTGAATTTTTTGTCGATTTTATAACACTTGTATTGTCACAAAAAATCTAAATATTTTCAAAATTTAAACCATAATCAAGTAAGGTTTGTTTCATCTATAAAATTTGCGCACAACAACTATCAGCTGCTATATACTCAACTTTAATGGTTAAAAGTGCAATCGAGTTTTGCTTTTTTGAGTACCAAGATATTAAAGAATTTCCAAGAAAATGGCAAGTGCCACTTGTGCTTTTCCGATCTACTTTGCATCTAGCAAAGTCAGAATCAAAGTATCCAATTTGATTAAAAGAAGAAAATTGTTGGATACCACAAGCCAACTTCAATCGTGCTTGCAAGATACTTGAAAATACGTTTAGTGCACGCAAGTGTGATTCTTTTAGAGAAGATTGAAATTGTACACATAAACATACTGAAAACAGTATATTAGGTCTAAAAGCTGTTAAAGATAATAAACCACCTATCTTGCCTCTACAAAAGCTTCTTACACACATTATTGCCATTTTCATCTTTATCAAGCTTTATACTTGTACTCATAAGTGTTGGTTTAGATTTGAAATTATCCATTTTAAACATTTTGAACAGATCTTTTATATTTTGATTGATTAATAAATGTTCTATTTCTAAATTGTTTTATTTGAACACCAATAAAATAATTGAGTTCTCCCATCATACTCATTTCTAAATCATTCTTCATAGACTTAACAAATTCTATTATAAGACTCATATTCGTATCTCTAAACACAATATCATCTATATAGATTTATACAATTAATGTATCAGACTTGTGATTTTTAATAAATAAGATTGTATCAACTTTCTCTCTTGAAAATTCATTATTTAACAAGAAACTAATGAGTTTTTCATACCAAGCTCTAGGGGCTTGCTTTGGTCCATAAAGAGTTTTGTTTAATCTAAATACATGATTGGGGAATTCATTATTTTCAAAACTCAGTGGTTGCTCTACATAGATTTCTTTCTTTATAAAACCATTTAAGAAAGTGCTTTTGATATCCATTTGAAAAATAGTAAAATATCGAAAGCATTCTTATAGATTCCAATCTAGCGACTGGGGGAAAAGTCTCATCAAAATCAATTCTTTCTTCTTGATTATAACCCTTAACTCTTTTTACATTGCATTTATCCAAAATTTATCTTTTGAGGCTTCTTCAATATTTTTAGGTTCACTTTGAGATAGAAAAACAAGATTACTTAAGTTCCTTAAAGATGATCTTATTCACACTCGATTTAAAGGTTCACCAATTATTAGATCTTTTAGATGTGATTTAGCATATTTCCACTCTTTAGGTAGATCATGACGAGCAGATTCATGCACATCACCCAATCTATTTTCATTATCTTCTTTATTACTGTTTTCAAGAGAAAATCTATTCAAATCAGCACAATCAGTATCTACATCATCATTTGAGCATGAGTTAAGAAAGGAATCATTAAAAGCAACATGCATAGATTCTTCAACAACTAATGTTCTTTTATTAAACAATGTATCTGCTTTACTTGCCAAAGAATATCCTAAGAAGATTCCTTTATCACTCTTAGAATCAAATTTAGCCAATTGTTCTTTTCCATTATTTAAAATATAACATTTAGTGTCAAAAGGATGAAAATAAGATATGTTAGATCTTTTGCCTTTCCAAAGCTCATAGGGAGTTTTCTTTAGAATTGGTTTTATAAAAACTCTATTTAAAATATAATTTGTAGTATTTATAGCGTCAGCCCAAAACTATTTTGGCAAATTATTTTTATACAACATGTTTCTAGTCATTTCAATTAAAGTTTTGTTTTTCCTTTCGGCTACATCATTTTGTTATGGAGTTCTAGCTATTGAAAAAGTGTGCAATACCATAATTATTACAAAAATTTTTCATTTCATGATTTTCAAATTCTTCCTCATGATCACTTCAAATTGTAACAATGTTAAGACCTTTTTCAATTTTGGACTTTCTTGCAATATCTAAAAAAGACATGATTTGTTTTGTCTTTAGATACAAGGAAGAAGGTTCATATATATCTAGTGACCATCAACAATAACTAGAGTATATTTTTTTGCATCCCAAACTTAAAGTTTGAATAGGACCAAATAAATCCATACGTAATAGTTCTAATGACCTAGAAGTGGCAACAATATCCTTAAACTTGAAAGAAGCCTTAGTTTGCTTTTCTTATTGACATGCTTGACAAATCTTGTCTTTTTGAAATTTTATCTTTGGTAAACCTTTGACAACATTTTTTTAAACAAGTTTTGAAATAATGTCCATGCTGATATGTCCCAATTTTCTATGTCATAACTAACTATTGCCATTTTGGGAATATGGATAAGTTTCATTTGATGATTTAAAATCATCTAAATTGATTTTGTAAATATTTTTTTGTCTATATCCTTGAAAGTATACTTGGTTAATGCTAGTTCTTTCAATGGGAGCATTTTTGGCAAAAAATGTTACTTTAAAACCATTGTCACAAATTGGCTAATAGTTAGCAGATCATGTTTTAGATTATCTACAAGCAACATATTTTGATAACTAAATCTTTGTTTATGAGAATGTTACTGAAATGACCTAAATTAAATACACCAAATTAATTTATATATATATATTGATTGTTGATTTTATGATTTAAAATTTTAATAGTTAAGTTATGATAATTTGATTTGATGATATGATAAATTACTTATATTGAAATGTGTAAAAATTTAATCGAAAGTGTGTTGGTATAATTAGGTAATTATAGTGAAATATATGGAATTGTATTGCATTAAGATAGTATGATGTGTGTTATTTAGTGATAAATTGACAGACCTTTATGTTGCAAAACTTGTTGAAAACTTTAAGCCCAAATTTATTTAGTTGATCAAACTAAGCCCATATACACACACACACAAAATCCCAAGACTATGCCTTACCATCTTCTAAAGCCTTCTAAATGTCCTTAAAGTTAAAAAGTAACAAATATCTACCCAAAACAGACCCTAAACATCATCCCTTTCTCTTTCATATCTATCATCCTCCTAAAATACAAACAAGCCCAAATTCACCTCAAAATCTCTTCTAAATCTTGCTCACTTTGCTTAAGCAAGGAATCAATCTAAAGAATAAATCAGAGCAATAATTCAAAGCTACAGAAGTAGCAAGAGAAGTTTGATTGATTCTAGTAGCCACAAAAGTAAGTAAAGTTGAGTTCTTGCATATTTTGCGTAATTATAGTTTCTAGTTGTTATTGATGTTGGATGTAAGTTGAACTTTGATGCTCTGGACAAATTAATAGTTGCTAATATGTATGTAGAATTAGATAGGCAAATAGACACATATACCTTAAGTGTTTGAAGAAATGAATTTTGAGTAATTTATGATGAATTGATATGTGTATTGATGTTGTTAGTAATAAATAAGTAGAACTTGAATGATTAAAGTAATAATAGAGTTCAACAAGCACGAATAATGAGTTTATGTTTTTAAGCTAAAGTTTGTTATACATATATATATGAAGTGAATACATGTGTGCAAGAGAACTTGATGATGGTTGATATTGTGATTATAGGTTAGTTTTGATATGTTTTTATAAATGAGTCAGGTCTTATGAAGGAGTTAGAAGATATAGAACTTTCAAAATTTTTGAATCAAGTATCAAATGATCAATACCTTGTTCATCATGGGCGTGCTCGAGGCCATTACCTCCTCCAAAGCATGTTTTCTTAATGATCACACTTAGAACATTGCCCTGATCTCCTTTAAGTGATTTTTAAAATGTGAAATGACCTTGATCATGGGTGATATGAAGGCCATTATCTCCTCTGTGTAGTTTTTAAGGGTCGATCATGGCCTTCACCAAGCTCCTGATCCTTTTTTCTTAAAGGATATAGCCTAGAGTATGGTTGTTATAAAGGCTATTATCCACTCGGATGACTTTTAGAAAAATTTTAAAAAGGCTGTTACGGGCGTATTCTTCACCATAGCCTACATCATGGCCGTTATAAGGGGTGTGTTCTCTTAATAAGGGTGTGACAAGGCAATGAGATACACCATGGCTCAAGATCACGGCAGTGATGGTGCCCTAATATACATCATGGCCTTTATCACAGGCGTGATAGACCCTCTGATATTGTTAATATAAAAAAAGAAATAAGAAATAAATGAATAATAATGGATAAATGATTAATGAAATATGATATGCATATTTGTATATTTGTATATGTATGCGTAAGATGTTGTGTGATGATTTGAATCTTATTTAAGTTTAATAAATATCTAATGACTTAATATTTCATTGTAGATTAATGTTTTATATGAGATGATTTTCTTTAACAGATTCTCATACCCAATTGGGTTTGAATATAGGTCTTTTTATTTGATAAATCAGATTATTCAGGTACATAATAACTTATTTGTTGAATGACAAACTAGGCAATATTAAAGCAACTTTAATTAAAGATTGACTTAAAAATTGTTTGAATTGTTTGTGCGTGTGCCATTTAATCCAATTCGAGGAGCGGCAACCTTATTAACAAGGTTGACATGGTAGATTAGACGCTGAGGCCATCCCTGTCATGATGCAATGACTTTTATAAGTGACTGAGTGGGTAATCAATAGGAGGAATGATATTGGTGTAACATTTATTTATTCTTAAGAATAAATACAGATAAAGTTAAGTTGAGTAATAGCTGTGAATCCTAGATGAGATTATTAATTAAAAAGTTATATAGGGGATATAGGTATTCCAGCTACTATTTCAACCCACTGAGCAGCTACTATTGCTGAGGACCCCGGATTCCTAAAGAGTGAAATCGGAGTTGAATACTCTAGTGTTGAATTGTTTTATTTAAACAAAGATAATTAATTCTATTATTTCTTGCATTGCATTATTATAGGAGAGTTAGTCACTATGTATTTGTTTATGTTACTGTATTGGACTCCTCGCTCTCTTTTTCCTCTACAACTATTAATGATGATGAATACTATGATGATATGAGATATGGTACCGATTGGAAAGCATTCCTGGATGAGTGAGATGATTAGCGTATTAGACCATTCCATTTTGTTTTCTAGGAAAAGAGAAAAAGGGAAACCTTGTTTTTGTCTAATGTAATAGTAAAGACCAAGGATTTCTCAAAGCCTATGTTTTGTAATATTAAGCACCTAAGTTTTCTAGCATGTATATTATAAGTATGGTTTTGTAACCTTTGAAGTACCATGAATGTTGGTATTATCATATGTATTTATTTAAAGTTATCTACTCTTAGTTGAATAGTTTTTGTAAAGTTTTGTATTTTAACAAGTTGAGTAAGCAATTTCTATAAACTCCTTCTTTTTTGGAAAATCTTTTGTATAATATCTCTATATATTATATGTGGATGGAGATTTGACATGTAAAGTTTTAATTATATACAAACCTCGTCTTTATAGTTACCTTCACTAGGAATGGTTGAAGACAACTCGTACGAGTCATTCTTGGAAAATGCGCTTGTTAGAAAAGTTTATGTACACTAAAAACTAAAAAAAAAAAATATACATATATATTATATTTAAAAAAAAAGGAAGAGTAGTAGCTCACTGGTTGGTAGGCTGGGTGCATGTTAAGGATCAATCCTTGCAAATGGTTTGATTAATTTTGATTATTATGTGCCTAAATTAATTTAAATTATAAGAATTTGTATGTATAGTTGTTGGTGATAATTATACATATGATAAATAATTAAATTAAATTGTTGAGTGCATACAAATTTGCTTAAGATTTATTATGTTTTATTTTGATGAATTGTATGTTTAACTTTGGTATTTATTTAAGCATGCAATACTGGGTTGAATAATTTATGCACATTAAAATTAGTGATTAAAGAGCATATATGATTTAACTGTTGAATAATTTTATGCATATATTGTTTATTTATTTTGTGAAATTTGCATGTACGAATAACGATTATTGTACATGCAATATTATGTGAAATAATATTTGTGCATAGTTATTCAATTCATTTGCATTATTTAGGAAGTTATGCAACCATTTTTGTCTTTATTAAGAATTAATGATAGGTGATCAATATAATTTTAATTAACTGGGAGTAGTCATAGCATCTCTAATTAATTAGGATTATATATTTAGTTTTAAAATCACTTTAAAACATTAATTGTAGTTAATCATACATGAGATAATAAAATCTAACCATAGGAATTTTGTCATTTGTGTGATTAATTAGGATAAAATATCGGATTATATATTTAATCTACCCATAGGATTTAAGAAAATGATCATAATTCGATAGTTTTATTATAAGGCATAGATAAATCTAATTGAGTAGGACTTTAGCCCATAACCAAGTTTTAATGTCACTAGATTCATGGACTAAAAGTAATTTACATTGGTAAAGCATGATTTTTTATTGGTCTCAAGTTATGAATAATAAGTATGTATGTATAAACTTTGTAGTTGTTCAAATTGCGAACATTTTATGATATTAAATGTGAAATTCCTAAATTAAGGGGTGACAACTATAAAAGGTGTGGAAGGAGAGAATCACTCTCCGTTTGGGATGGATGGATCTAGATTATGCTATTAGGAAAGATGAATATTTGGGTATTACTAAAACTAGCACTATAGCTATTGCTCTTTATGAAAAACGGGAGAGATCTAATCGCCTCTCCAATGATGTTCATAAAGACCAAAATATCTACCAGTATCCGTAGTTATGTCGAACAGCATGATAAGGTCAAGGAGCTTTTGAAAGCCATTGGTGTGAAATTTGCTACATCTAACAAGGCCCTTGCCAGCACCTTAGTTATTTAGTTGTCATCTATGAGGCTCACAGGATAAGGGGCATGTGTGATCATATCATGCGTATGAGGGATATAGCAGCTCAACTGAAAGCCTTGGAGGTTACCATATGGAAATCTTTCTTAGTGCACTGCATTCTGCACACTCTACCCAAAAAATATGGTCCTTTCAATATCTTTTATAACATACATAAGGAGAAGTGGTCGATTAATGAACTGTTGGCCATGTGTGTGTAAGAGGAAAGGTTGATAATGGAAGAGGGTGAAAGTATGAACTTAAGCGTTCTTGGAAAGAAAAGGCAAGATGATGCCAAGAATAAAGGAAGAGGTAAGATTCCTCCTCAGCTAGTCATAAAGAAAGTGTCAAAGTGTTTCTTTTGTAAGAAGAAAGGGCACATGAAGAAAAACTCTCTAAGTTTAAGAACTGGCTCAACAAGAAAGGTACTCCATTTTTGTTTGTTTGTTATGAATCTAATATGGTCAACGTTTATCATAACACGTGGTGGATTGATTCTGGTTTTACAATCCATGTTTTTAATACCTTGCAAGGTATGCAAAACCTAAGGAAGCTAATGTGAAGTGAACAATACATTTATTCACGATGCAAGATGAGTTCAAATGTAGAAGCCATTGGCACTTGCAGTTTAGTTTTAAGCAGTAGTTTTATTTTAATTTGGAAAAGACATTTTACATTCTAAGTTTCCTTATAAATTTCATTTCTGTTTCAAACTTGTACCATTGGGTTTTTCCTTTAATTTTTTTATTCTAGTTTTAGTTTATCAAATAATCTGAAGTTATTGGTTAAGGTATGATGTTTGATGGTCGTTACTCCATTCAATTACAAAATGCTGCTTATAATTCTATTCATGTTATTGCTAGGTTAAAACGATGTGTTGTGAATGAGGAATCCTCTATGTTGTGGCATGAGAGGTTAGGACCCATCTCCATTGAGAGAATTGAAAGATTGGTAAATGAAGGAGTACTTAGTACTTTAAATTTTGCTTATTTTGAGACTTGTGTATTACATTAAGGGTAAGCAAACTAACAAGTCTAAAAAGGGTGCAAAAAGGAGCACAAACCTATTGGAAATCATACATATAGATATTCGCTGTCCAAACATGGACGCAAAAGGTTTAAATACTTCATCACCTTCATAGATGATTGTTCACGATATATATATATATATATATCGACTTACTTTATTCCAAGGATGCAACCTTGGAAGCCTTTAAAGTTTTTAATGCTGAACTAGAGAATTAGTGTGGAAAGTAGATTAAGATTGTGAGATCATATAGAGGTGGAAAGTACTATTGTAGATACATGGAGAATGGATAAACCCTTGGTCCATTTGTAAAGTTTCTTTAGGAACATGGGATTGTTGCCCAATATACCATGCTTGGTTATCCAGATCAAAATGGTGTGAAAAAAAGAAGAAACCAAACTTTAATGCACATGGTGAGAAGTATGAGGAGTAACACAAAACTTCTTCAGGTCCTATGGATTGAAGTGCTAAAGATAGTTGTGTATATATTAAATTGAGTTCCAACCAAGGTCATCCTAAAGATACCTTTTGAGTTATACAAGGGTTGGAACCGAGTTTGAGGTATATATGGATTTGGGGATGCCTGTCTGAAGTGAGAATTTATAAACCACAAGAGAAGAAGAATCTAAATTCTTGAGAATGACTTGATTAGTGGGAATGGTCGATTTCAAGGCATAGTTGTTGAAAAGTACGTTTATGAAACTCAACCCTCTGGTTCAAGTAATAGATTGATTTGCATTCACACCCCTCAAGTTGAAATGGGTGTTAAACAACTAAGTCTTGAAGTTCCACAAGCTGTTGATGTCAATCCAATAGATCAAGTTGTAAATGAGGAACAACAAGGAATAGTTGACTAACCAGTTGAACAACAGGTCAAGCAATAAGTTTCTTAAGAGGATGATGACACAACATTGAGGAGATCTACTAATGTTAGAAAATCAGCAATTCTTAGTTATTATGTAGTGTATCTACAAGAATCAAACTATAATATTGGAGCCAAAAAATGATCCTGAAACATTTTCATAGGCCATGAGTTCTAAGGAATTGGACATGTGGTACAATGCCATAAAAGATGAGATGGATTCTATGGCATCTAATCGAGTCTGGGATCTTGTTAAGTTGCCTATTGGTGTAAAACCCATTGGATGTAAATGGGTCATTAAGACAAAGGAAAACTCACATGGCAACATTGAGAGACATAAGGTAAGACTTGCTAAAGGGTTCACTTAGAGGAAGGAATCGACTACACGAGATGTTTTCACTTGTGTCCAAAAAAGATTCTTCCGTGTAATTATGGCATTGATAGCCCATTTGATTTTAAGTTATATCAAATGGATGTGAAAATGACATTCCTCAATGGTGATATAGAGGAAAGGTTTATATGAAATAACCTAAAGGATTCTCCTCTAGTGATGGTGTGCATTTAGTTTCAAGCTTAATAAATCCATATAAGGATTGAAACAAGCATCCCACAGTGTATTTAAATTCCATGAGAACATCACTTCATTCGGTTTTGAAGAGAATGTCATGGATCAATGTATATACTAGAAGGTTAGTGGGAGTAAGACTTGTTTTCTTGTGTTATATATGGATTATATTTTGCTTGCAACTAATGATACATGCTTGCTATATGATGAAGCAATTTCTCTTAAAGAACTTTCATATGAAAGACATGGGTGAGGCATCCTATGTCATTGGCATTAAGATCCATAGAGAACTATCTCGATGCATTTTGGGTTCTCTCAAGAGACCTATATCAACAAGGTTTCGGAGATTTCACACGAAGGAATGTTCACCAAATGTAGCACCTTTTGTGAAGGGTGACAAATTCGATTTGAGTCAATGCTCAAAAATGATTTCTAATGGTAAGTAATGAAAAACATTCCATATGCTTTAGCTACTGGAAGCCTTACATATGCTCAAGTTTGCACCAAAGCTAACATCGTATATGCTGTTGGAATGTTGGGTAGAAATCAGAGTAACACAGGGGTTGACCACTGGGAAGCTGCAAAGAAAATTATGAGATATCTTCAGGTGATAAAGACTACATGCTTATGTATAGATAAATTTGGAGGTGATTAGCTACTCTGATTCAGACTACGCTAGCTACATTGATTCATGAAAATCAACATCTGGTTATATAGAGTTGTATCTTAGAGAAGTGCAAAGTAGCCCTTGACTACTACTTCCACTTTGGAGGCTAAGTTTGTTTCTTGTTTTGAGGCCATCTCACATGGTGTATTGTTGAAGAGTTTCATTTTTGGGCTTAAAGTTGTGGATTCTATTTCTAGGCCATTAAGAATGTACAGTGACAACTTAGCTGCAGTATTTATGGCTAAGAACAATAAAAGTGGGAGTCAAATTGAGTATATCGACATTACATATTTAGCCATAAGGAAAAGAAAGTGGTCATTGAGCACGTTAGCACTGAGTTAATGATTGCAAATCCTTTGACTAAAGGCATGCCACCAAGGAATTTTAAGGATCATGTAATGCAAATGGGACTTGGTTCCATGATTTGATTTTCATTCTAATTACATTTATTCTTTTAGGAACTCTTATTTAGTTTGATGTTTTCTCATATAGTTTTGTGCATATATTTATTTATTTTGAGAAATATCATTTTTTTTAAGCCTTATATGTGGTTTAATCATTAAGTTTAAGGTTAGTGTTGGGAAACTTGATATATTGTAATACAAGGAAGGAAATACTCACTATAAGAGGACCTATCACCATGATTCATATATTTGTTTCTATGATGTTTGATGATTGGGTTAAATGGACCAATAGGAGAATGTTGGAATTTCCAATATTTCCAAGGATGGATTATTTGATTTTGAAATGGATTTAAGTTGAAATCCTTTGTTGATTTTTGAGAAATCAGTCTTTCAAATTGGTCCATTTTCTACACAAGTTCAACCCACTTCTTTAGCAACGTTCAACAAATATTAGAAACACGAGAAGATCTCCTTGATGCCCCTTGCATATGTCCTTTGTCCTTATGATGGGCAAAGCTCTATAAATGGGACATGGTGTTTTCTGCTTTGAGTCACTAAGCCTGCTCCTCCTTTAGAAAAAAATTACACCATCAAATTGTGAGTGGGTGAAAGTTTAGAAAAGCCAAAAATAGAGAACAAAACACGATAGCTAGAGAGTTGGACTTTGATTGCAATGGTTGGATGTATGTTTTCTCGATCCATTTCACTTTCGCTAATTGATCTAAATGTGTTTATTTAGTTTTGCAAACATGTTTAGATCGATTGAAGAGATTAATATAATATGGATCCTATAACATATGCTTCTTATAAACGGTTTTTGTAAGAATATAGGCTAGATTTTAAAATTAATTCTCAAAACACTCATGTGTAAAGCTTTTTCAAAAAGTGGATCGGTGAAGGTACATGCACAAACACGACCTAGACTTCACTAAAGCAAATTTCTTAACCTGCACCTTCATTGTTAATTTATAATAACATACTGAAGATGTAGGAAGCATGTGCCCTTCTTCTTTCACTCTACACCACACTTTTCGTCCTGGATTCTTTAATTTGCGAGTAACCAACAAAGGATTATATATTTTTGCCATCTATGAACTCATCAATCTCATAATCCAAATCCATGCTACGATTTCATTGAAAATGAAAGAATTTGTAAAGAAAAGTTTGCAGGTTTCATCTTTAGTGTAGAGAGAGAGAGAAAAGTTTAAATTTTTCTACATCTGTAAGCCTTTAGAAATCGCCTAAACTAGATTTCATGCTCTAATTTTGCTGGAGATGAAAGAATATGTAGAGATAAATTTATGGGTTTCATCTTTAGTGTAGAGAAAGAGTTTTTCTATTTTCTATTTTTTTTTAGGATGTAACACTAAAGTCAAAGTAGACATGCACCTTCAGTGTAGTTATAAATTAACTGAAAGCCCAGATACACTGCATCTTCTTTTAAGATTTTGCTATACTAGCCCATTTTCTAAATAAATTTTGCATATAACATACTTCAGGAATCAATTTTAGGCAAGTCTCTTATAAACTTACCCTTTTTAGGTCAAATCCGAGATTCATTATGAAGCAAGAAATTTCGCAACTGATATAATACATTCAATTATCCATTAATGCATCAATTTTTTCTACCACAATCCACCCACCCACCACCACCACACACACACATATATATGCGTGCACAGTATATACCCTTAAATCGAATGGATAATATAAATCTTGTAAGGGTTGAATCCGACTTGACGCCTGGGCCCTCAAGACCTGGTTCGGCCACAACGGGTTAAAAACCTATATCGAACACGAGGCTATGGTCAAAACCATGGCTTAAAAAAAAAGAAAAGAAAAGAAAAATTGAAAAGAGAAAGCATTAAGCATATAAGTAAATGGCATACAAAGTTTAAATTAATTCTATTTGAAAAAGGAAACATTATTTTCATTTATTTAATATATTGTTATTAACAATACTATAAACATGATTAGAAAAAAAGGATTTTTTTTTTTTCGTTTTCAGAAAAGCATATAAGAAAATGACATTGGAAGTTTGAATCAATTCCATGTGAATGGGTAAAAATTCAATTGGCTGAATTTAATATACAAGTAGTAAATGTGTCTTTAACATGGTTGACTTATTTCATTTAGAGCATGAACACGTAAGTCTGAGTTTGGGTTTGAAGCAGTTCCTGACTTGTGCGTGGCTAACCAATTAGGAATGCAATGTTAGGTGTGGAACATGATCTATAAAACCTAAACCACTTTCAATATGGTAGTTTTCAAAACGCATAAAAAAGGCTATCCCAATTCCTTATTGGAATTACAACACATGGTATAGGTTAATTATTAAATTAGACAGGTTAGGTATTCTAGATAATGGACCTTTGATTTTCTTTCCTAAGAAAATGTAATAAAGGTGATGGTGACTATGAGAAAACATAGTGATGGAAGTGAGGCATTAATATCAATGGTAATTGGCAGGGATAGTGTGGATTAATCTAGTTATCCTTCCGCACTAAACCAAATCATGGATTGCCGTTTTTTTTTTTTTTCCTCTTTTCCTTTTAAATCTGGACCAATTCATCCAATTCGGTTTGTAATTCTTTTATTGAAAAAAAAAAGATGCTTTGGTCGGCGATTCAAAGTGTTCTCACAAATAAGAAAATTAAATTGAATGGACTCAATTGGAAAATTTGTTTTCTCGAAACTTCACTCTCTGTATTGTATACTTAGCAACTAAAAATATGCTTGAGCTAGGAGCTAAAATGCAATCAGTGCATTATAACATATACATAAATAGAATATGTATTATCCAAACTCTTTTACATATACATAAATAGTATGAGGTTCACATGATGGTATTAAAATATTTCCTCTTTTCATTTTCCATTCACTAAAAAACTTGTACAAAGTTACATTATGCATCAGTATTAGATGATTTGTTTTTTTATCTATATCTTATTTGTATATTATCTACATTTGTATTTGATCTATAAGGTTTGTTTATAAGTAAAAATATCTATTTTTTATCTGTATCTATTTTTGATAAATAGTATGATGAAAACATACATGAAACAAATATCAAACTAATAAACTAAACACACCACATATTAGTGTGAACATAACTTGGAAATTAGCTAAGTTTGAGTAATAGATAAAGATCTGTACGAATCACATGGAATTCTAAGTAAAGCTTTTGTTTTGCAATGCCTATAATATTTTTGGCATTCTATTTTTAAGTAGTCTACAAATATGTATCTCAAACTCTTTGCTACATTTGTGTAAATTCCCATAAAGTGATATAGCATTGATAGTCTCTCTCTTTTTTTCTTTTCTTTTTTTTTTTTTTAACTGATACCTTGTGAATGAACTGAATCACAAACTGCATCGTTTTAAAAAGGACTGAATTCTGATTCATTTTGATATATATATAGATAGGTCAAGCCTTACTAAGGATAATTGTAAGAAAGCATTGGTGAACTTCAATTAATAAAAAATTTCAGACAAATGAATGAATGATTTAAAATAATATGGTCAAGACCAATTAAAGTTTTTTTTTCTTTTTTTTTTTTTTTTGCCATCAAATAAAGTTATTATGCTACTTTTTTTTCATTGTCATTATTATCTGTTTAATTACTGTTATTTGCCAAAGAAATTACCGAAAAAGGGGAAGTTAAAATATATAGGGACATACAATTGTTAATTATCTAACTCACAAAATCCATTTTTCATAGATCTAAAAGTTCAAATTCCCTTTTCCCTTTCCATACAACACTAATTTAGAATTGTTAGCTCAGACTTTAGGGGTGGCTACACATTTTTACCTTTTTCCTAACCATAAATTCACAAATCTGCTATTGCTATTAATATTTATAATTTAGGATTTTAGAATTATATTTTATCATAACCATCATTATCAACCATTGACGTCACAATACCATCGCCACAAGTTCATTATACTACAAATCTAGTTAGATTGAAAATTACGGGAGTCAACAAACATTAGTTCAATAAACATTAGTTTGTTGGTCGTATATTAGAATTAGTAGATTTTTTAAAATGTATTTGTTATTTTTCTTTTTCACATTGCCATCCCTTGTGTAGAATTATACTACTGCTTTTGTGAGATTTATTTAATTGTCAATGAAGTGTGTTTTCTATTTTTACGAGAATTTGTATCCTTATAAAAATATTTTGATCTTTGAAGAGATGCACCTTTTATTTAAATCGGTTTTTGATTCCAACTTTTTGTTAGTTGGATTTCTTGTGTCAGTCCTTTTGATTGATGTAATTTTAATCCATTCGATGAGATTCAATTTTTCGGGAGGAAAAAAAATGGAAAATATATATGGAGGGATTTATGGAAGAAAACTATCATAACTTTGTTTAAAATTTGTAATATCAATGTATTACGAAGTTCAATATGAAATAATGCCACTGATTCAGAAGAGTTAGACTTTTTTAACAGTCTATCGATCCGAATGTCAAGATAGAAAATCATTTTGAAGAGGAATTCACAAAAACATATAACATCATAAATAGAAGGAAAGCAACGCTGCATGAAAAAATACATATATCTTCATATATTTGTGTGTGTAGAGAGAGATTTTACAAATCTGAGGAAACTTTATTACTTAAAGGATGGTTCGGAAAAATAAGTGAGGTTATTAAAAGAGGGGGTGGTGTTGTTGGTTGGGTGGGCCGGCGAATTGCGTTGATTTAGAAATGATACGACATTTTGAAAGAAAATTACAAAAATTTGCATTTTACAAAACTTTAAAGAATTTGATGAAATTTGATATTTGTAAAATAATAGCAGAGTTCTGGTGGGATTTTCAGTTTTTTGGGCTTATCATTAATTTTGACGAGATTAATTTGTCATTATTTAACGGCTCACACTATACTCAGTCGTGATCGAACTATTAAAATAGTTAATATTCTAATTACTATATTTATTTTAATGGTTAGATAGTTAAGTAGTCGTTCTGTAGAAGCCTCCAAAAATAAATAAAAAGAAAAAGAAAAAAAATGGACATTCGAAAGAAAAGTAGGTAGGAATAAAATAATTATGGGATAATACTAAATTTGTACCTAAATTTTGATAAAAGGGTTAATAAGAAAAATAATACTTGATTGAATTTGCTTCAGGTATGAAAAAATTCTGCAAAAATTATTTAAAATACCAAAATTGTCAAAATCAAATTTAGATATGAAAAAAGTTATATGAAAACTTGATTCAAGTACCAAATTGTCAAAATGAAACTTCAGGTATTTGATTGAATATTTTATGAAAGTTCATGTATAATTTTTTACATTATCTCTTGATAAAGTAGGGGAAAATGCAAAACCTCCCGCTAAACTTTAGAGATGGTGCGGATTGATTCCCTGAACTTTAAAAATGTGGTTTTTGACTCATGAACTATAAATAATTTGCAAATAAGGATATCCCGTTCTTTTTCTTTCCCTTTTTCCCTACAATTCTATACAAATTCCAAAAAAAAAAAAAAATTAAAACTGGAAGATTAAATTTTTTATACTTTTTTTATAGGAAAATACAAAATATACTTAATTGCAAATTGTTTATAATTTAGCAGTCAAAAACCACACTTTTAATGTTGATGGGGTTAATCCGTACCACTTCTAAAGTTTGTGAGTGTTTTTGCATTAGCTGATAAGATATGCAACTGGATATTTGAATTTTGAAAATTGATCAATTTGGTACCTTAACTTTTAAATTGATCAATTTAGTATTTGAAAGAACTTGACAAATATATTATTAGTATGAATGAAATGTTCTTTCAATTACTAAATTGATCAATTTTAAAGTTTATGTATTAAATTGATCAATTTTAAACTTGAATTATCTAATTATATATTTTATCAATATTAAGATACGATTCATGATATTAACTCATCAATTATTGACAAAGAAGAGACAAAGATCAACATATGGCTCAACATTCCATATAGAAGAGGAAATATCCTATTTGTTAAAAGATTATTGGCTGATAAAGAGGTCGGTATGATATGGCTCTTGAGCCAGACTAGCGTTTTTTCAAAATAGTGGAATAAAAAAAGTAGTAGTATGCACTAGAAGGAAAAAAATCAGTTGTGATGGTAAATAAGATTGCTTGTAAATAATTACTGCAGCTATCAACTTAACAGCATTACTTTAGTAATTATCTATTTTGGAAATTTTTGGTTATACATTTTTTTTTTCTAATAGATCAATGCTGTTATTTTTTTAACGGCTCATATCCAGACCTAAAGTGACCGCACTATTAAATTACCGAATATATCAAATACTATATTATTTTAATAGTTAAATTAGTAAATTTAATCATCGAGACTTTAGAAGTTATACCTATTCAACAAGTTTTTTCTTACTTCAATAATAGCTGGAATACTTGAAACACTTTTAAAATTTGTAATATTAAAAATCAGTGTAATATGCAATACTAGCACTTTTAAAAATGCCAAGTGCTTTTTATACGTTCCAAGTAGTGATATTTTTTTTCTTTCTTTCTTTTTTCTAAACAAGTAATTGTGGTGGTTTAAAAAAAGAACTAAGAATACCATAATAGCAAAGTTATCTTGCAATGATTATATTGTCATAAAATTTTAAATTATTCCTAAAGTAATATGATAATGACGTGGTACTTAAATGAAAAAAAAAAAAACAAAAAAGAAAGAAAAAGAATACATTCAATATACGTAGTGTCGGCTGAAGTTGTCCATCTTTTATCTCATGGAATTAGTTGATAAAAGTCCACAAGGGAGACGCAGAACTTTCATTGCTCGTTCCCAATTCTTCGGCTATCCGTGCGTGCCCATTTAAACATACAAAATTTCAAGTTGTCAATTTGTGAAATGAAACATTGACTTGATGAAGACATTTTCACGTGTACGCATTCCCTGCCCCTTCAAACGTTGCAAATTTGAACGTGCAAAAATTTGTAAACAATGAAAGCTGATGCCTCCGATAATGAATCCAAATTCCTACGATGCTACGTTTGCCATCTCCTTGTCCTTATCCTTATCGTTATCCTATCAGTTATTACTCCTCACCTATCATGCAAGCTGGTAAAAAGAAAAAGTAAATGCATATGGCCAAGTGATGATATTTGTCCTTTTCCCTTGGCCATTTATTTTTATTATTAGTATTATTTTTTTGGCCAAGGTCCTTTGCCCTTTTCAATTTGCCAAAAGTACCATTTTAACTTTCATGCATGCTGACAACTTCATTTAAGCCCATGTGCCAATGTTAGAAATGTTGGGAGCCGTGGCTGGCCAAGTACTAATGTTGCCTTCTTTCTCATCCTTTCTTTGAAGCTTTATGGGGTAGTGGTTTCTTTTTTTTTTAAAATTTTTGCATGAACCGATTAGGACAGCCAGTTTCATGGTTTACCAACGGCTCTTGACCAGGTGGTTGAACACTCACCTAAACTAATGCTTTTGATTCACGAGCCGTCATTATTTGTTAGGGTAAATGAGCTGTTATACGAGTTGGACCTACCACTCATTGTCTGATTTTCTGTTTATAAACTGATAGTATGGGTTTGGGCTGGATCCTAATTAGGAACTGGCTCGATGCCATGGATAAAAAAAATTAATATAGTCAAATAATATGTAACTGCATAATTCTTTGTAAATTTATGTAGGAAGTTTAAAGAAATTCAAACAAATTCCAAAATATAAAGATTAGGATGACTCAATGAAACTTCGAAAGTCCTATCATCTGATTTCTTTGCTTATAATATTATCATTAAATTTATTATAAAAGATACATATGAAAGGAATATTAAGGTTTGATTAGAATAGATTTAAGCTAGTCAATGATCATAGGATATTAGTTTTGTTTAAAAAAATTATGGAATCATAAAATTTCCAAAATCAATATATAAATAAAAAGCAAATTAACTTAAAATTTAAGCAAACAATATAAATTTTATAGGAATACTATGCAGTCTAAAGCAGGGTTAAATTTTTTTATCTGAGTTTGAGTTTACATATATATATATATATATATTTAAATGAAACAGATATAATTTTGTTTTTTTTAATAATCCAGCTTAACTAATTCCAAGTCAATTGAATAGCTCTTTAAATCTTATTCAAGCCTAAAAATTTTAGATCGATTAACTTGAATTTGAATTTACAGTTTGGGCTAGAGTTTGAATTTTCAAAAAATTAGAGAAATGTAGTAGAGGAGTTTAGATATATGAATTTCAAGACCTTTATTTTTCTTATCGAGCATTTAAGGGTTTGGTTCTTTAGAGAACAAAGATATGACGATTTCCTATTACATTGTCATTACTGTTAGGAGAGGAAGAAGCCTTCAATGGGGAGATATTCTTCAAATGGACTTTATGAAGGAATATATTAATGTACTTGACAGCATCTATAACTCAAAACCTTAAGGAATTAGGTTAATGGGTCTTCGCTCTTATAAACCCCACATATAGTCCCATGTTTTCCCATGAGGATTTTTCCAACCTCATACTTGCATCACAACAAATCTCCCCCTCAAGTGTAAGTCTTCACAATGGGCTAGA
This sequence comes from Combretum micranthum, assembly GCA_024138025.1. Lineage (NCBI taxonomy): Eukaryota > Viridiplantae > Streptophyta > Magnoliopsida > Myrtales > Combretaceae > Combretum > Combretum micranthum. The sequence goes on along the minus strand of JAMXBD010000858.1, from coordinate 575,699 downwards.
TTATACTCCCCTCTCAATAAGAGCTTATCCAATTGACTCAAGTAAATCGCTTTTAGTGAATGGTCTGCTCCCTATCTACTCACTATACACGAAGGATTTCACAAATGAGTCACACTACGAAACTGTTCTTTCCACATGTAGGACCAACCATGAGAATTTTCCAACTGAACCATTGGCCCTGATACTAATTATTAGGAGAAGAGGAAGACTTCACGGGAAGAAATTCTTCAAATGGATTTTATGAAGGAATACATTAATGAGCTTGACACCATATATAACCTAAAATCTTAAGGCATTAGATTAATGGTTCTTTCCTCTTATAAACCCTTCACATAAGTCTCATATTTCCCATGTGGGATTTTTCTAACCTCACATTTGCACTATAACAATTAGTTTTGTTACAACCAAGAAATGATAAAAGGAAGATTGAGAAATATTATGGCAAGAGAAAGAAGATTTCAATGAAAAGAAAAAGAGCAAAGCTTACTAGAAGAGGAGGCAAGTAATTTACAAAAGAAAATTACTCCCCAAATACACTCAATCTCTTACTCTAAAGACACTCACACTAGAATTGATATTTGTTGTTGTGTATATTTTCTAATCACTCATGTCGTCAAAACTGTAAATGAGATGACCTATTTATAGGGTACTTCTAACATGGTTTGGTGGTGGTAGTAGTTGGTAACAACCTCACCAACTATCCTTCCTACTACATATTTTAGAATATTTCTAGATAAATCTTAACTAAAATATTCTAAAAAACTTACTTACAACAACAACTAGAAAATTCTACAATAAGTATAAATATGTGGCACAAGTTTAAGCAACATTACAAATCTCCGTCTTGGCTTAAACTACCACTAATAGAAAACATGTATACAAATAAAGTTCATATAATGCTTGAAGTTAGCTACTAGAAGAGGTTTCATTAGCATGTTAGCTGGATTGTCTTCTATATCAATCTTCTTTTCCACAATGTTGCTTTGGGATATTATATCTAAAACAAAATGAAATCTGATATCAATATGCTTTTTTTTTTCCAATGAAACATTTGATCTTTAGTCAAATGTATAGTACTTTGGCTGTTACAAAAGACATTTGTAGGCACCAAATCTAAATTGAGTTCATTGTGTAAACCTCATAGCCAAATGGCTTCTTTTATTGGCTCAATCAGCACCATATATTGTATCTCTGTTGTAAACAAAGCAACTGTGGCCTATAAAGATGACTGATAGCACAATTACCGAAGCAAAACACAAATCTCGTAAGTGATCTTCTTCTATCAAGATCACCGGCATAATCTGAATCAACATAACCTACTAAGCCTCCATTCTCTTTTCCAAATTCCAAACATGCATTAGTTGAACCTCATAGATATATGAAAATCCATTTCACTGCTTGCTAATATATTTATCGAGGTTAGCCATATATCTGCTAACAACACTGATAGCATGTGAAATGTCGGATGAGTACACACCACGCATACATCATGCTACCAACTACATTTGCATAGGGCACAAGCCATGTCCATAACACTTTATCTGTCTTAGGAGATAAAGTTGCTGAAGATTGAAATGAGCTACTAGTGGAGTACTAACATGTTCAGCATTCTTCATCCCAAAACGTTCCAACACTTTCTCAATATAATATTTTTAAGATAGAAATAGCTTTCCGTTTTTCTAGCTCTCTGTATCTCCATGCCGAGAATTTTCTTCATAGCTCTTAAATCTTTCATCTCAAGTTTATCTTTCAAAAGCATCTTCAATTGATTAACTTCAGTTATGCTTTTGGCAGTAGTGAGCATCTCATCCACATATGGGAGCAAATACATAAAAGACCCATCTAATAATTTTATGAAATAAAAACAACTATCATACATGCTCCTTGAATAGCCACGAGTGATCATGAAAGAGTCAAACCACTTATACCATTGCCTAGGAGATTGTTTTAAACCATAACGGAATTTCTTCAATAAGCAAACATGGATTTCCTTGCCTTCAATAACAAAGCCTTTTGGTTGTTACATATAAATTCGTTCCTTCCAATCGCCATGTAAAAAAGCATTTTTAACATCCATTTGCTCTAATTCCAAATCATACATGTCTACTAATGCAAGCAATAGCCAAATGGAACAATGTTCTACAATCGGTGAGAAAACATCGTTGAAATCTACTCCTGGAACCTGACTATATCCTTTTGCAACCAGGCGAGCCTTATATCTGACTCCTTCATTTGATGGAGAAGACTCTTTCCTTTTGAAGACCCATTTGCAGCTAATAACCCTTTTGCCTTGTGGCGGTTTAACTAGCTCCCATGTGCCATTATTTTGTAGAGACTCCATTTCTTCTTGCATTGCCACCATTCATTTATCTGAATCAACACAAGAGATGGCATCTGAAAATGTGGATGGTTCACCTCATTTGTTGCTGATAAAGCATAGGCAACCAACTCAGCATAATCAGCATACCATGGTGGTGGTTAAATTTGTCTTTGTCCCTTGCCTTTAGTTATGATGTAAGGAACTTCTTGCTCAACCCCACTTGAATGAGATGACCTATCTGATTGGGAAATATCTAGAGCAGCATCTTGTTTGGTTACTTCCAACCCATGCTTCTCTAAGTTGTTCTCTATTATATCTTCTTTAGAAGACCTTACTCTTGCTTGAACATTGGCTGCTCATCAAATGTTACATCTCTACTTATTACAACTTTAAGCGGCTTAGAGTCTTGACACCATAGTTTATATCCCTTCACACCAAAAAGGTACCCAATAAATATGCATTTCTTAGCACATGGCTCTAATTTGCCATCATTGACATGCATATAAGCTGGAAAACCAAATATCTTCAAGTTAAAGTAATCTACAGGATGGCTAGAGCATACTTCCTTTAGAGTCTTGCAACCAATTGGGATCATTAGAGATAGATTTACCAAGTGGCGAGCCATAGATGAGTCCTTAGCTCGGAACTCCTACTGTAAACCGGCATTTGAGAGTAAGCATCGTGCTTTCTCAATGAGATTTATGTTCATATGTTTTGCAGCTCCATTCTATTGGGGTGTATTCTTAACCATGCAATGTCGAACAGTTCCCTCATTTTTGTAGAACTCATTAAACTTATCATTAAAGAATTCTATACCATTATTTGTTCTGAGCCATTTCATCTGCTTCCCTGTTTGTTTGTGCATGAAAGTTTTCCATTGCTTGAAAATGGTGAAACTTGATTCTTGTGCTTCAGGAAGTAAATTTAAAATTTTCTTGAAAAATCATCAATAAAGGTCAGCATATATTTAGCACCACCTTTTGAAGAAATACAGGAAGGACCCTAAAGGTTTGAATGAATATAATCTAAGATGTCTTTGGTCCTATGAGTGACTATACTAAAACTAACTCGCTTTTGTTTCCTTAAAGACACAATGTTCACAAAACTCCATACTTCCTATCCTCTAGCTGCATAAAAACCTCTTTTAGTTAATAAGAAAATACATTTTTCACTCATATGTCCTAGTCTCATATGCTACAATTTTTATAATGTTGAAATCGAAGAGTGATGAAAAACTTGTAGTAGCAACACTGATAACTATATGTCCATCCAACACATAAAGATTTGCAGACCTCATGGCTTTCATCACAACAAAAGCACTTTTGATGACCTTCATAACTCCACCTTTATTTGAATACTTGCACCCATTAGCATCGAGGGTACCTAAGGAATGAGATTCTTCTTCAAGTCTGGAACATGATGAACATCAGTTAGTGTTCTCACAATGCCATTATGCATTTTGATTTAGATTGTTCCTTTACCCCCAACTTAGCAAGCAACATTATTTCCTATTAGCATAGACTTGCCTATAAAATATTCATATGTTGAAAACTAGTCCTGATTAGGACACATATGATAGAAACAACTAGAATTCGTGATCCACTAATCTTTAGATCTACCATTAGCATCAGTAGTGACAAAAAGATCTGTAGCAAACTCATCAGCTACAATGCTCACTTTCGTAGATTTCCCTTTCTTTTCATATTTTGATTGCTTATTTTTAAGCTTAATGCAATCGGCCTTAATGTGTCGTTTCTTGTGACAATAGTTGCAAGTCAAATTCCTACATTTGGACTTTCGCTTTGACCTTGACCTTGCATTGCTACTACTTGGACCTCTCTCTTGTGTCCTTCCTCTCATAATCAATCCTTTTACTTGATTATCACCTTTGTTGCTACTTGACAATTCATTTTCAATAAGATGCTTAGATAGAAGAGCGGATTTGACATCTTCTAGAGTTACATTTGTCTTTCCATAAAGCAGGGTTTCTCTTGAGTGAGAGTATGAGGGCAGCAAGGAACACAACAACTTAAGGGCTTGATCTTCATCACTAATTTCATCACCCACATTTTCCAAATTCAATATATGGACATAAAAGTGTCAATGTGAGATTTAATGGACGTACCTTCTTCCATTTGTAGGCAATAGAACTGAAGCTTCTTATGAAGCTTACAAGTGAGAGATTTCTCCATGTAAAGCGACTCTAATTTAGCCTATAAGTCAACAACGGTCTTCTCCTTGATGACCTCCTTCAAAACTTGATTGGACAAATACAGTCAAAGTGTAGACATAACCTTTTCATCTATATTACTTTTTTGCTCCTCTGTAAGTGACTCTGGCATGTTTTCCTTCCCTAATAAAGCTTTATGATATCCATATTGAACTAGGATATCATACATCTTGATTTTCTATAAAGCAAAGCTAGATTCACCATTAAATTTATCAATCTCAAACTTTATTGCCTTTATAAATCAATAACCAAATATCCTAACTTTGAAACCAGTTTGTTACAACCTATGAAGATTGAGGTGCTTATAGCAACAAATAGCAAAGGATCAAAGAGAAGATTGAGAAATATTTCAGTAAGAGAAATAAGATTTCAATGAAAAGAAGAAGAGAAAAACTTACTAGAAGATAAGACGTTGTTTACAAAAGAGAAATCACTTAAACCTAAACCCCAAATACACGGAAAAGTGTTTATTGTCCTCAACATCCTGTCTCCATTGTGTCCTTACCAATAAATATCTGACATATGTTAAATAAATTTAAAAAGTTATAAAAATTCCTAAAATATAGGAAACAGTTCTTAACAAGTGTCAAATGTTGATTTGCAGGGACATAATGAGGGACAACAAGGTTGGGATAGCAAATTTTTTTCTCAAATATATCCGATCTCTCACTTTAAAGACAATCACACTAGAATTGATATTTGTTGTTGTGTATATTTTTCTGATCACTCGTGTCGTCAAAACTACAAATGAGGGGATCTATTTATAAGGTGCCTCTTATATGGTTTGGTGATGATAGTTGATAACAACCTCACCAACTATCCTTCCTACTATATATTCTAGAATATTTCTAGATAAATCCTCACTAAAATATTCTAAAAAACTTACCTAAACAACAACTAGAATATTCTATAATAAGTATAAATATGTGGCACAAGTTTAAGCCACATTACAATTACCATGACCAGACATGTTGGAAATGTCTTTGAAGAAGTTTGCAAAGAAGAGTTTAGGTTTATATGTGTCGGGCCTGAATTCTATTCTCCTAAAGGTTCCGATCCATATCAAACCCGACCCGTTTGATTTGGAGTCACCATCGACTAAAGTTGAAAAAATAATGAACCAGCAACCAAATGTGTGGTTTGGTTTCCAGTTCGGCCACTAGTCTGCATGAAAAACTAGAAATTAATGGATCAAGATGCTACTATTTTAAAACCTAAACAGTTATCTTGGTTTTTTATGGGCTTTAGAAATCTTGAATCATATAGGCAAAAAATTCATAAAAAAAAAACATTTAAATTGAATTTTTCAATTTTTAGTCTTTTTTGAAAAATATATTTGCAAAAAAAAAATATTTATATATTTTTTGAAAAGAACCTAAGAGTTTTTTATTGTAGTGACCATCCGTTAGGTGCCTATGTATCCACTAGCCGGAACCAGGTCCTCGTAGCTCATTTTCATTTTTGTAATTTTTTTAGTTTGTTTGTTCTTTTTAGTTGTGAAAATCTACCAAGTTTAAGTAATTAATCATGTCGTTTTGATTTTCAGAAATTCCTAAAGAGACCTAATTTTTGTGTTTTTATTTTTGGAAATTCCTAAATGTATAATATTTTCTTGGAAAATCCTATTTATTTTGTTTGAAACGAACAAAATCTCTGTATATATTGGAAATTGAGTTTAGATAGATTTGAATAAGTTAAATGAATTATAGGATATAATTAGACAAGTTGACATAACTAGATTAATAATTAACTAAGTCGAATTTGAGATTTGAAATCTAAATTCTCTAAACAAGTCATTGAAATGTTTAGAGTATTCCTAAAACCTTTATTCTTAGCCAAAGCTCTAATTCCTAAATCCCCACAAAATTTGAGTTCATTTGCTTGAATAAAAATATCAGTTCTTAAACCCGAACTCAAATTAAATATCTTTTATCTAAAATAAATTCCTAAATTAAGTTCTTATTTTAAGTTCTTAATTTCTAACCTAATGGTTCCGAAATCATTCCCTAAATATTTCTAAAACTATAGATATTGATCTGATAGTTCTAAATCTAATACTCTATTTTGAAAATACCTTTATATTTATCATTTTCCTTTAAATTTTTTTTCATTTTCCTCCCTACCTCTTTATTTTTTCTTTTCCCTCTCTCTCTCCCTCCTTTCTTTCTCTTTTCTTTCTCTCTTTTCTCTTTTCTCTCTCTCAATCTCTCAAATTCATCTCCTTAAATCTCAATTTCAAAAGGAATAAGAGAGAAATTCTAGTGGAAAAGCTTCAACAACATGAAGAAGAAAGAATTGTATGAGTAGGCTTAAAGCTAAGTTTTCTGTATTGAATTATCTTTGTTTTAATTGTTATTTACAAGCTTATAATTGATATATAGATATTAGAAATGGGTTGAGAGTGTTGTTTATTTATGTTTTTGTTGATGTATGCTTGTTGGAAGTTGGATTATGAAGGAGAAAAAAGATGAATAGTAGTTTGGGGTTTGAAGAATTGGTTGTTTAATGTGTTGATTGAGCTGTTTAATGTGATATTAGTGAAGAGAATACATGTTTGATGATGTAAAATTTATATATCAAGTGGTGAAGCTTAGTAGATGATTTGAAAAAGTTTTGATAAGAGCAAAGCGTAAAAAACCATGTTTCCGCAAAGCTATTCTGTCGTTAACGCCGCCTCCTGGAGCTTCAACACTGTCGGGTTTGAGCCGATGTTAAAATGATCAGAAGGTATTTTCTTAACACTACCTCCATCGTTGCTGGCATTGAGATTTACCTCGCCAGTGTAGAAGTGTCGGCTTTCGTTTTACATTATTGTCCTGTTTCACAGCTTGATTGTATTTTAGACATAACTTTTTCATATGACTTTCGATTGAGGTGATTCAAGTTTCTATAGAAAGATTAAAAAGAGATCTACAATTTTTATGTTTTGAATTTTTATAATTTTGAAACTATCGATACTTAAATTGTAGTTATTTCCAACTATTGTGTTTTTCAAACTAAGTTAAAAATTTATGTTTTGCATGTTAAATGTGTTTTGTTTAGGAAATGGATCTTTTTGGACAAAAATGAGATAGATTAATGATATTTGATGTGTAATGATAATTTAGGGATATAATGAAGCATGATTTAAGTATATTTGTAGATTCAACAAATAATTGAATTTCCATGAGTATTAAACTAAAAGTAGTTATGTTCTATATATGATTTCCATCACTTGTTTTATGATCTTGTGACGACTTAGTGAAATTAAATGATCTTAGTAATTATATAAATGATGAGTTATGTATTTATATGAATTTTATTTGAATTTTCTTGATGCTAAGTTTAAGATCTAGTATGTTTTAAGTTGTTTTTTTCTTCCATTGTTTTTTCTTGTTTATTATTTGTTCTTATGATTAGCTATTGAACTTAAAAGAACCTGTTAAGCATGTAAATGTTAAGTTAAGCTTATGTATGAAGTATATTTGAATTTTATGAGTATTGTGCTTAATGTTTAAAGTTAGGGATATTATATACGTGATTGGAAGTTATAGGTGATGATTTTATAAGTTAATATGATATTGTTAGATAAATACTTATTAAGTTATACCTTTATGTAAGTTATCTTTGAAATCCTTAAAAGTTGAGTTTAAAGTTAGTTATGCTTAAGTGTTATTCCAAGTATAAGATGTTGCATTGATTTAAATGTTTTGAAAGTATATGCCTTGTTGATGCCTTGTCAATAAGAGGTCATAAATAAAGTGAAAAGAAAATACTTTGACAGACAAAGAAGAACTCTCCATATTTTAGCGGAGCGATATTCGTAGCCATAGTGGAGTTCCAAATTAGTGTCTAATCAAATAGGGTTATAATAAAAGTTTGAGATGAGTGAATAATTGATATAAGTTCTTAGATGAGTTTGATATAAGTGGATTTTACTAGATTTCTTGTAGAGTTTAAATTGTTAAATAGATGTTTGAGTTTGACTTCTAAATCTTCCGGATTATCTTCTGAATGGGTGTCTGAGCCTTCATTTAGAGTTCTTATATAAGGTACGCAGTAACTTGCGTGTTGGATGCTAGGATAGGTATCTAAAATAAATTAAAGACGGCTTAATTAATTGATGAGTGTTGGTTGTATTTTCCGTCGTTGAAATCTGATTCTTGCTCTTGAGTGGAAAATCGATATTTAGTTCGGGGAGTAGCATCTTATCATGATGCAATGATACGGTAGTTTTAGGTGCTTAGGCCACCCCTGTTATTGAAATATGACTTTCATAAGTAGTACGGCGGATAGTCGATAGGGTTATTGGTATTGGCATAACATTTACTTAAACTTGGGGGAAATTCCATGGTTTAGTTCAATGTTTATGGGAACGATGAACTATATTTATGTTGTAGACTGAGTTTAAGTAGAGTTGGGTAATAGCTGAGAACCCTAGATGAGACTATTATTTCTCATTTTTGGATATATCATCTAGGAGATATAAGTATCCGGGCTGCTCATATCAACCCCTTGAGTGTCGTGATCGTTACTCAAGTTCCCGCGCTACCCCTGTTGTCCGGAGTTTGAATGCTCCCGTGGTATTTATTTACTTTAAAGAAAAGATAATAATCTGTTGTTGATGCAATGCATTTAATTAAGCTCACGTGCTACTTCGTGTGTGATTGTATTATTCTGTGCTGAGCGTCGGCTCATTCTTCTTCTTGTTGTTTTTTTTAGAAGTGTTATTGTTGATGATGATGCTAATGATGATTTGATGAAGATGATTGATGTGATGATCCTTGGCTTGGGCTTTGGGCGATGTTTGATGAGTGATGGGGTTAGGGTCGTGGATATCATTTGCATTTGTTTTATTTATGTATTAAGAGCTGGATTTATATTCTAAGTTATAACATTTCTTAAAAGGGGCTTGTTGGTGCCCATGTTTTGTAATTAAGCTTTTGTAAAGCTTTTTTTAAGTGAAAATTCTTCCACTCGAGTGAATGGAAGTTCTGAAGTGTTTTTATTTAGAAATTGTTTTATAAAATAGATTTTCCGCTGCCAAATCCAGCTGATTTAGAAATTCAACTAAACGATTTCTGAATCTAAAATTGAGTAGCAATGTTTAATATAAACAAAATCTTTTAAAGAAAGCCTTAGCGTGTAATATTTTAGAGTACTATATGTGTGGTGGTAGCGTCTTAAGTTATTTAATTAATCGAATTAAACTTTTAGGATGTTACATTGTTTTTGTATTTTATAAAAGAACTAGGTGATATATATATATATATATATATATATATAAGCTGGCAAAACATTTTCTATAAATAAATATATATATATATATATACGTATCCCATATATGGGAAAAAAGGATAAAAAGAAGTTTTGTTGATTTTGTAGAATTTCCTCCTTTTTTTTTTTTTTAGTTTTCTATAAAAGATGATATTACAGGGTACTAAAAAAAATGTTCGAATTATTACGCCAAATAATTTACGAATTTCTATAGATAATTCTTTAACTAAACAATCACAAACTACAAATACATCACATGATATAAAAAGTAATGCGAGAAGCTGTTAGATTAAAACTATGAGTCTGTTTGTTTTGGCTTTTTTTCGACAGATACAGACACTTTTTAAGCTTTTTGCTAACAAATTATTTATCAAGAAATAGATATAGATAAAAAAAAGTTGACAGTTCTCATCAAAAGATCAAATAGAACAAATATATATAAAATTTAGATGCAAATCGGATATATTTACACATATTATTTTAAAAAAGATACAGATACATATGAAAAACAGAATATCCAAACAAACCCTATATCTATACATAAATTTTTTTATCCTTGTGAACTAACCTTAATTTTTATTACTAGCATTTACATATCCAAATATAGCTATAATGATATTCATAATGGCATTGTGTTTATATTCTAATAGATTAACCAATACCAATATTTATATTCTAAGATTTTATTTAATTGGATTAAACTATCTAAACGAGCTAGTATTCATGATACCAGTACATGCATACTAATATATACACACACACATATATATTTTTTTCTTTTCTTTTCTTTTTCTTTCTTTTTTGTTCCTTCTTTTTTACCCTTATTTTTTTTATTTTACTGTATATATTTTACATTTTTAGAAGTACCTGCAATTACAAAATTTACGAAATACAAAAACACAAAAGACATAATAGAGTTCAAACTAAACTGAAAACGAACATAAGATGAGGCCACTGTGCTTGATAGAAATTGTACCTATGACTCAGAATCGAATTTACGCATTGGACGTTGGTTCGACTGGAACGACGCGACTCTTCAAACTTGAAATGGAGAACTAAAGTTAACGTCTCTCTCCCTCTCTCGATGGAATTGGGATGGAATTGGGTTCGAATTGAAGCGCAAGTATGGGATTTGGTCTCCGTTGTTTTCAATAAAAAAAATATATTCTAGGTTTTTTTATATTTATTTTCTTTTCTATATACATGGATATTTATACATAATCAAGCTCTTTTATTTTTTGAATACAAATCTGCTATAATGACAATTATAATTTGTTTTCAATAATATTCATTGACCAGCCATAAACTCCTAATTAATGATATTCATTGACCTTATGATACAGTCATAAGCTCCTAATTTTTAGGAGTCTTTCATGTCAACACTTCCCCTCAAGTTGGTGCATAGATATGTATAATGCCCAATTTGCTAAGTGAGTTATGAAAATTCTTGCTATATATTGCTTTAGTTAGGATATCCGCTAACCGGTCTTCTGATTTTACAAAGGAAAATCGCATTGTCTTTTCTTCAAGATTCTGTTAGATGAAGTGTTGATCAACCTCCACATGCTTAGTTCGATCATGCTGCACCAGATTATGAGAAATATCAATAGCTGCTTTGTTATCGCAAAATAAATCCATCTCGCATTTAGGAAATAGCCTGAAGTTGACTTTCTATCTAAAATATTTCTAGCCTAATCCGCATTTGTATATTCTTCAATATTCAGATGACCATTCTTAGAGAAAAAAATGCCTTTACCAGGTGATGATTTTAGATATCGAAGAATCTGAATGACCGCATTCATATAATCTTCGCTAGGGCAATGCATGAATTGGCTAACTACATTGACTACATAAGCAATATCAGGTCGAGTATGAGATAAATAGATCAACTTACCAACTAGCCTCTGGTATCTTCCTTTGTCTGGTGGTACTTGATTTGAGTATTCTCCAAGTTGGTGATTTTGAATTATAGGTACATTAGCTGGTTTGCAGTCCAATAACCCGACTTTAGTTAATAAATCTAGCACATATTTCGGCTGAGAAAGAAATATCCCTTAATTGGATCTAGGAACTTCAATCCCAAGAAGTATTCGAATCCCCCCAAATTCTTCATCTTAAATTCTGATGCCAACTGAGATTGAAGTTTTGTTATCTCATCTATATCGTCTCCTGTAATGATCATATCATTAACATAGACGATTAGAGATGTAATCTTGCCTTGTTGGTGTTTTAAGAATAAAGTGTGGTCAGAGTTACTTTGTCGATAGCCATATTTCTTCATTACGACACTCAATCTTCCAAACCAAGCTCGAGGTGATTGTTTTAACTCATATAAAGTTCTCTATAACTTGCAAATGACATTATTGTCAGAGTCTGCCATATATCCAAGAGGGATATCCATATAAATTTCTTCTTCAAGGTCACCATGAAGAAAGACATTTTTTTATATCAAATTGATGTAAAGGCCAGTCAAGATTTGCTACAAGGGACAATAAAACTTTGATTGTGTTCAATTTTGCTACTAGAGAGAAGGTTTCTTGATAATCGACTTTATATATTTGTGTGTATCCCTTGGCAACCACTCTAGCTTTGTACCTTTCAATAGATCCATCTGCTTTGTATTTAACTTAAAACACCCATTTGCACCCTACTGTCTTCTTCCCTTCTAGTAATGTAGTAAGAATCCATGTTTTATTTTGCAACAAGGCCTCCATCTCTTCCTTCATGGCTTGAGTCCATCTAGGGTCCTGTAATGCCTCTTTTGCATTAGTGGGAATGTGATGAGATGATAGATCATTTGCAAAGCTTTTCAGAGATTCAGATAGTAATCTAGTGGACATGTAATTGGCAATAAGATATTTAGATCATTGTTCTTCCATCTCAGGAGAGTATCGACTTGGGGGCACACCACGGTTATGCCTATAAGGTAATCTATAACCAGGGATAGAAGCAACAGTATCTATGACATTAGAGGGTTGATGATCAATAGGGGTTGATGGAGAACTTACCTCAATGATATTCTCAGGAGATGAACTGGTGGTTATTAGTGAAGAAGGGGGCATGTCATCATTTGATGAAGTTGTCTCTGACTCATTCTGAATGTCATATTCATTAAAGCCTGGCCACTCATATCTCATCCAATTCACCTCTTCACTAGAATTCTCCCCCTAACGAGGTGGATTGGAGAGCTTAGCAGTAAAGAACATTTCAGTTTCAAAAAATGTGGCATCCATAGTGACATATGTTCGCCTATGAGTGGGATCGAAGCAACGATGTCCTTTTTGGTGTAGGCCATAGCCTAAGAAAATGCACCTTATAGCACGAAGATCAATTTTTGTGTGTTGATCCCTTTGGACATGAACAAATACAACACACCCAAATACGCATGGTGGCATCATCAAGATTGAGGGTAGTGTTACAAAATGAGATAATGCTTGAAGAGGAGTTTTCATTTCAAGAACTTTCGTTAGCATCCTGTTGATAACATAAACTGCATGCATAATTGCCTCTGGCCAATAATGCCCAATCATATTAGCCCCAATAAGAAGAGCTTTAGCAGTCTCAAGAATATGCCGATTTTTCTGTTTGGCCACTCCATTCTGTTGGGGAGTATGCGAACATGACTTATCATGAATCATTCCATATTGATGAAAGAAGTCATTAAATTGCGTGTTGACATATTCTCCGCCATTATCGGAGTGAAGAACCTGTAATTTGGTGGAGTATTGTGTACAAACCAAGATATAAAAGGACTAAAAGGTATTGAAAACCTCATCCTTATGTTTCAACAAATAGAACCACGTCATCCGTGTGCAATCATCAACAAAAATCACAAACTATCGATAGCCATGCATATTAGGTTTCGGGGATGGTCCCCACACATCAGTATGGATTAAGGAAAAATGAATAGTACTTTTATTAAAACTCAAAGGATAAGTGGCTTGATGGCTTTTTGCAAAAATACAGGTCTCACATTTGAATGGAGAAATTGCTATATTTGAAAATAAATTTGGAAGAACATGTTTCAAATATCCAAATGACGGATGACCTAACCAACGATGCCAAAGCCAAATTTGCTCCTCCTTGGACATATTCTGATGAGCAGTGTGACATTCTTTACCGATCTTTATGTCCATCAAATAGTATAGTCCTCCATTCTCAATACCACGTCCAATAATCTCCTTTGTTAGAATATCCTAAAGAAGGAAAATATTAGGATAAATAATTGCAACACAATTCAAATCTTTGGTAAGTTGAGTCACAGACACTAATTTGTGAGAAAGAGATGCAACAAGAAGAGTATTGGATAATGGCATATTAGGTGTCACTATTACTGTACCAGCCCCTGTTACTAGGGAAATTTTTCCATTGGTATTTGTAATGTTAGTTCTTCTAGGCTTGGATCTTTGGGAGATATCATTTTCATCATAGGTCATATGGTCAGAGGCTCCTAAGTCAAGATTCCATTGGCCATGAGCATTATCTATTTTAAATTCATGTAGATTCATACTTGTAACTAGTTTATAAATTTCAATGGTGCTGACATTGTGAGCTTGAGTTGGAATTAAGGAAAGAGTCATATCACTGATGGCAACTGATCCTTGACCTCTAGTCATCTGTTCATTCTTGCATGTGTCATTGGTTCCTTCAACATTGCACTTTTTCTTTGATTTTAATTCATGCCACCATTCAGGATACCCATGGATTTTAAAACAGGTCTCCCGGGTATGTTTAGTCCATCCTCAATGAGAACATTTCAGTCCATTAGATGCATTCTTTTTAGAAGAGGAATTTGATTTTCCATTATGAGAGGAAGCTGTCGAAGGAGTTATAGTCCTCAAACTCTTTGACGTAAATACGGAACATGATGGTTCTTTAGTCGAAGTTCCTATCATGATTGCTTGTCGCGCCGCTTCTCACCGAACATTGGCATAAGCCTGTTCCATTGTGGGGAATGGTTGCATCTATAGAATATCTCTACGAATGTTATCTAGTCAGTCATCCAGGCCATTCAAGAATATGTAAACTCGATCTTCCTACAACATGTTGTTATAACACTGAATATCAGCTTGGCACTGCATGGGGTTTAGCCTTCGAAGTCAATCTCTCTCCATAATTTTTGTAGGCTGTTATAATATTTTCCAATAAACCACCTGCTTTGTTTAGCCGTGTAGAAAATTTGATGAAATTCCCAATCAATGATGGGTCTATGGAGTTAATGAGCCATCCTTCTACTATGGCATCATTAGTAAGGTTTGATCTATCGTTGCAGGTTGGGGCTGATCACCATTGATATGACCTAATTTGTCTATGCCACAGATGTACATCTCCACCACTTGAAACATGGTCCATAGTTGGTCCCATCCAATTTAATTCCTACTGGAGCAGCGGTTATGTCCATTGTTGAGGTTGTACTAGAATTCTTAGATAGGATTTCCATTATTTAGTAATGAGTTCTGATAAGATAGATGAAGAAGAGATTTCAGGGTTTCTGGTGACTCCAAATCTTCACCAACCATATCAATATTATGGGATGTTATTTGCTTCAGTGTTGTCTGTATAGAGGAGGATGGGAATTGAAACTTGCTCTAATACCATGTTTTCAATAAGAAAGAAATATTCTAGGTTTTTTTATATTTATTTTTTCTACATACATGGGTATTTATACATAATCAAGCTCTTCTATTTTTGGTATACAAATATGTTTAATGATGATTGTAATTTGTTTTCAATGATATTCATTGACCAACCATAAACTCCTAATTAATGATATTCATTGACCCTATAATACAGTCATAAACTCCTAATTTCTAGGAATCTTTCACGCCAACATCAGGTATTTTGAAGGTAGTTATGGGTTTGTTTTAGTTGTGGCATCAGGTATTTTGAAGGTAGCTGGAATGATAAGGTTGACAATGGTAGGTTTGGTGGCTGAGGATGGCGACGGAGGTTAGGGTGATCGGGTTTGGAATCGATAGAGGTGGTCAGTTTTAGTTTTTGGATTGACAGCTGTTGCATGGCATTTTCCGCGAGCTTAGGGTCGTTGGTATAATTTCTAAGTGCAAAGCAAGTTTGGTTGTTTCTAGGCTTGTGATGGGATTCGAAGTGATGGTTGGGATTCGTTATGGGTGTTAGGGTTTTAGGTTGTGACTAGTGGTGCTTTACACTAGTTCGAGGTGATGTTCGATAGAGGTGGTTGGTGGAGACAGGTTTTCTGGTTATGGTAAAGTGAAGGGAACTTGGATTAGCGGTGGTTTTCGTTAGCGTATGGTGGAGGCAGAGGCATTGAAAGAGGTGGCAAGAGCTGGAGAGAAAGTCTGAGTTCTAGTTCCTCTCAAGAGTGAGGAAGGAGCTTCCTTTATCATGTTTTGTCCATGTCTCTTGATCAATCCATTCATTTGATAATGAATTTCGCCATTTAAATGGCGGTTTGAGAGCTCAAGAGTTAGGGTCAGCGCCAGGGTCAATGATAATGCAAGAGTTTCCAAAAAGCTTTTCAATTCCTTGTGTCCGTTAGTAACAATCGAGGTGCCATTAATGGTTGTTTTGGAAATTCAAACATTAGGCAGTGCTTATGAAACGCCCCAATTCTTTTGGCTTTTTTTATTTTCAAATGGGTAGCTTAAAGGTCGTTTAACATATTAGTGCCAAGTTTTTAGGTCGAATGGGTTAAAACTGAGCTTAAAACAAGTCCAACAAGCTCATTTCGAGCTCACGAAATGCAAAAATGGCTGATCGCGTGCGTCTCCCAGGCATGTGGAAGCTCGACTGGCACGTAAATTCTCCATACGCGTGCTCATATGGAATCAAACTTTAGCCTCTTCTCTGGCATCTGCAAGCCCTAACCAACTAAGATGTTTGGTCTTGGTTAATCTGCTCACTTAATATGTATTTGAACTATCCAAACCAGGCCAAATATGATCTCAATAAAATTAGACCGAAATAAAATGAGTTCCAAGGTACAAATTGATCTATAAAAATAGGCTAAAGCACTATAAAATTAATATTAAACTTATAATAAGCTCAAAATAAAATTTTCTTTATATTTTCATCTTTCCATTTTTTTTTTCATTCTAAAAAAAAGCCTATTTACTAAAAGATAGGGTTTTCTAACTTTTTAATTTTTAGTTTTTTTTTTATTTTTTAATAAATTTTGATTTTTATTTTTTTTAGAATTTTTATGATTTTTGAATTTTTCATTTTTCATTTTTATTAGGTGGGCAAAAATGGGGTGTCAATAAGATTACATTTTTAAAACAAATATTAAGGGCTATATTAAAAAAAAAAAAAAAAAAGGAAATGCACATTTAAAGGTCTTATTTTTTCATAAAATTAATACTACTTCATTTTATGAAAAAAAAAATTGTCTTTTAATTACTAACCTTATATATAGGCTTATAGTTATTGGTGATTTTGGAATTTAATTTAAAAATACATAAATTGAGATATTTGTAAAATAACATATCGCTACTAATAACCTTAAATTGTACTTAATAGAGTACAATCCCTAATTCAGATTAAACGAATAAATTCACAAATAAATTGAGGAATAACATTTGATTTTCTTTAAATTTGTTTATTGGTTTTTTATAAGTCTTATTCCTAATCTTGACAAATTAAAATGAGGATTAATTATGCATTTACTACTTGAAGTTTACTCAAATATATAATTAATCAACCAAACTTTTAAATAGTAAATTTAATACATAAATGAACTTTTCAACTATGCTTACATACCTTATGTTTGTTAGTTAATGTGGAGTTTCCATTGCGACACGTGTAAGTTGTCCTCATTAAGCACAAATTCCTACATTTTTTTAGAAAATATTCCAATAATATTTGAAATCAATAGTAGAATAGACTAAAAAATGGAATAAACTAAGATTTGACCAATGGAATCATCATTGAGAAAACCTTGCTGACCAATTGGGCCATGTGAGAGAGAAATAGTTAAAGATGTAATTGAGTGTACTCTTATTGGATATCTGACCTACTCAACTAGATTAATACCTTATAGGGCAGTACCTTATAGGATTTAGGATGGATTTTGGGATCTTGTGCGAAACACTATAAGATTTTTTGTTGGGTTTTTCGAGAGATTAAAACTTGTTGGGAATGTGGACCTGTTAAGACAATATTTTTGTTAAATTTATTTCAATTAACAAGATTAAAAGTAAAACTACTTTTGAGTTTAATATTTTTAGCCTAGTTTTGAGTTTAATATTTTAGGTATATGTTCAATTTAATAAATGATAAATGCATTTTCAATTTTGTAGAAAATTTATTTTTAATAATATCTAATTTTAATGAATCACGGCGAATTATTATAATGTTAAGCTAATAAAGAAAATTTTGGAAGGATTTATTCTACATATAAATATTGATGGAAATAAATTTTCCATAGGTGAACAAGAAGAAAATTATGAGAATATATCTTATGAGAATAATATATATTTTTATTAACTTTAAACATAAAATAATCGGGTTCAAGTATCCTATAGGGTCTATTGGGTTGGTTTTGAGTTCGTGGACAAAACTCCTATAAGATTTGGAAAGGGTTTTAAAAATTCCATGGGGTATTTGATTCGGGTTTGAGTTTCATAAAACCTGTCCTAAACCCATTCTAGTTGCATCCCTAAAAATAAGTAGATAACAGATTGCTTTGAAACCACTAGATAGAAGGCCTCTAAAAATTTGAGACCCAACTTTGTAGAAGCCCTAAAGTAAGAAAAAAAAATTCCAAAATTAATGGTGAAGAGCGAATGCAGTATGCTATGAAGGCAAGACAAACCCTAACCCTTGAATCCAAATTTGTCATTTTCCATTTCAAGGTGCTTGATGAGCAATCTTTAACGCGTAGTCTTAATGAGTGAAGTGTGATAATTTGCTTCATGCTCGTTGGCCATGATATTGACTATGTTCATCTATGTTTTTCCACTTAAGGTTGTCTTCAACTTAAAAAGGTTTCTTTCATTCACATGGTTGAGGGTTTCTCTATGCTTAGAGTTTCACCAGTGTGATTTGTTGGTTCAATGTACAGGATTTAACTACTTTATGTTGTTGTCATTCTACATTAAAATATTGTGGCGTTAGGTTTCGATTTCAATTTTAGTGGTTAGGGTTCTTAATTTCTCCCAATTTCAATTTTACTCTCACACCTATACTCTCTCTCTCTTCAGTGTGATTTTTAACAAGTAGAAAAGCAAAAAAACTAAAAAGAATAAAAGAAAAGAAAAGAAAAGAAAGGAAAAAAAAAAACACCTCCTTTGCCTTAGTTAACTTAGGTTAGCAAAAAATAATTTTTTTTTAAAAAAAGAAAACTATTTCTTGGTTTTAATTTATAAAATATTTGAATTTAGAACATTTTAAAAAAATGAAAAAGTGTGTTTATTCCACCTTGACATATGTTACAACGCATATACTTGGTAGCAAATCTAATGGAATTAATTTAGGCATTCAAAAACATGCTTTAAAAGTTCAATTAGATATTAAATAATAGACTATTTAAAAGTTTAGATGATTAATTATATATTGGGGCATCCTTTAGCTAATTAATGAGACACTATTCTTAAAATTATGCACCACGTACATAAAATAGTCACCACCATTATTGACTTTACATTAATATTGATCACCATGAGCATTAAAGGTTGTGTATAATTTCTAGATAATTTAACTTATGAATAAGGGTTTTCAAAATCAAAGTGATTTATTATTATTTTTATAAGAGATAGCTGTAGAGGGTCTAAGCATGATGCTTTTGTAAAATTTATATCGTCTATAAGTGATCTACAAGTTCAATTTAGATAATATTACACTAGCTTCAACAATTCTTGTCATTCTTTATTTAGATTAAAGCATTCTCAACCATATCAATAGAGAATAATATTCTACAGGAACACATTAAAATTATCAATTTATAAGGATCTAAGTGGACAAGTCTATGTGTCCCTACATTTATCCAATAAGGTATTTCTATAAAGATGTTTGGTAGATGATATTAATAGCCAATAGAGAATTTGGACCTCATAAAACTTAACATATATTTATTATTTATTTATTACTTTAAAAATTTAAATTCTAGTTCAATCATCAATCGAAATTTTAAACTTTTGCCCAAAAGCTATGTTTCATTCAAGAGAAAAAAAAAAATGTCTCATAAGTAAGTGGATTGAAATAACCTAAATAATTTAATCATAAAGAACAGTTGAAGAGTAAAGTGTTTTCAAAATAGGTGCAATTTTGTCCCAATAATAAAAGTCCAAGAGATACAATGGATAAAGAAATATTTAAATTACAAAAAATGTAATCCCCCTTTTTCTTTCCTTACGTAAAATAGGTCTTTCCCTTTCCTCCTTGCCTTGCCAGCAACTTGTGAACAATTCCAAGCATATTTTGCAGTAAGTTAGTGTTTTGTTTTTGTTTCCTATCATTTCTAACAAGATAATTATGTTGATAACAAAACTTTGGCTCTTTGGTCTCAACAATGATATTTTAAGGTAAGAAAAGAACAACAAATCATTGAAGAGAATTCTTGAGAAATCTTAGAAATTGAGAATTTAAGATATCTTCGAAGAAGAGAAATACTGAAAAATTATAAGTAGTGTGACTTTGTTGTTAAGTTTGATGTCTTAAGTATTACTTCAATTAGATATGCGCAAACATATATTTAATTAAATTAATGTTGGAGTGATGGATTTTAATATTGAAAGATTATAAACAACCTACGCACAAGCTTGTGCTAAGTATAAATTCATAAATGTGGTGTTTTGGAAATAACAACCCGTGCACAAGCATGTGCATGAGCTAGTATGTATGTCATGTATAGTTTCTATAGCTTGCACAGCCCATTACATGGGCTCATGTATAGATTGTGTATACCTTTTGTGAAATGCACAACCATTTGCATGAGGATGTCTATAGATTGTGTTTAAATTCTATGATCCACATGAGTCATCGCTTCTTGCATGAGCTAGTTTATAGATCAAGCTTAGTACACAATTCCTTGCATGAACTAGTGTATAGGTCATATATAGTGGAAGTTTCCTCGAGCTTGTAAAGTTCTCTTCTAAAACTCATGAAACAATTTAACTCCTGTCTTTAAGGTTTATTTACACTTTAAAACCTTGATATCAATATAAAATCAAATCGAATTTTAATTTCATATCAATTAACCAGACAATAACCATTAGTTAATTTATGTAGAAATATATAAGACCAATATGCAATTAGTGAACTGGGATGTAATATGATCCTTAATACCTTTTAATTACTTCTTATACCAAGTTCTAGGATAACTTTTGTTATGCATTGAGACAACGTTCCATGTGACTGTATATTTTACTTGTTGCTTGTGTTTGCCTAGGATAGAATCATAAATTGATTAATTAGCTACTTGACTTTAATAATTGCTTTGTTACTTGTGTGTAGGGATGGGTAAAAAAACCAGCAGAACCAAACGAATCCAAACCGAAAATATGATTTTTTTTTTAATGGTTTGGTTTGAAAATTTTCCAATCCAAACCAATCCATAAATTTATGGTTTGGTTTAAAAGGTAAACCAAACCAATCTGTAAAATCGAACCAAACTGTTTTAGAAAAATATAATAATATTTTACTATATATTTATATAATTTCATTTGATATTTCTTATTTGGTGAATATTTTTTAAAATCAACTTGTTTATTTTTATTTTTTTTAAGCTCATGATATTTAATCTTTTGTTGATGATGAACTATTGCTTTTCTTAATAGCTTTTAACTTTATAAAGTATGAAATTTATTTATTCAGTTATAAACTCTCATTATGTATTAATTGTTTAAGATATTTTGTCAACGGATCATTTTATTTATTGATGAATTTTATTGATTGATGATTTTCTATTTTAGCTAAATTATTGGTAGATAATTGACATGGTGGTTCTATTAAAAATTATAAATTATGACTTACTATGTATTGGTTAGTAAATGTATTTTATTGGTGCATAATTGATTTTATAGAGAACTATAGATTAAAAGTATGATGAATTTATAAAGTATTTTATCATGGTTTATAATATAAACTTTGTAAAATGATATAAATATTTAAATATCTACACAAGTGTAAAAAAACTAGAAAAAGAAAATTTTTAGTTGGAATTTTGATTTAAATCGTAATCCAAACCGAAGCAAACCGTTATCTAATAGTTTAAAAAAATTTATAATTCGAACCAAACCGTTACTTAACGGTTTGGTTTGGTTTGGGATGGAAAAAAAACTAAACCGCAAATTAAGGTTTGGTTTGGTTTTAGGAAAAACCGAACCAAACCGATCCATGCCCACCCTTACTTGTGTGAAGCTGCTGGTATTATGTGAGGACTACCCACACTATTCTCGCGGTAACCCAACTATCCTTGTGCGGTGTTTTCCCAAGTGGAGTCAGACCTATAATGATTTGGATAGATCTAGCTTTTCCAGTATCATGATAATTGGGGAATACCTAGTAACAAATATATAAGTATTTTTATACTTATGTTTGCATGGCGAGATCATGAGTTTTCATTATGTTGCTTGCTTAACTTAAAATAAAGATATTAAAATACTAGTTGCTGCATCAATAGATCTATTTACTTATGAATGTGTTGTCACTTGATCACATGCATGTGGTAGTTGTATATTATACTGAGCTTTAATTCATTTCTTTGTCTTTTTTAAGGTACAAGTTTCATGTTTTCATTTATGAGTATAGCATTAATGACCAATTAGTGAAATATAGGAGCAAGAGCAATGCTGGGGTTGGTCGATTACGTAAGAGTAATGATTTAGTTACTGATTGATATGACATATAAGGAGTATGGAGCTTTATTATTACTTTGAATTTATGTTATTGTTTGATTTTAATTCTCTGGTATTGATTATATATGTACTTGAATATATGTTATTGTGAGTATGCTTGTTAAGCCATTAGTGTTGTTGATACTTTCTTTACATGTGAATTTGTTTTAGCTTTAACTTTATATAGAAAATGACTAATGTATGTTTAAAGTCATTTATTTAATTTGGAAAAAAATAGTAGATTCTAAGCATTAACGTGTGTATAATTGTTATGAACACATGACAAGTTATAAATAATTCTAATTTATCGCATTATATGGAATCTAGTGTGGTTTTATTGAGAAACAAATTTAAGTTTCTTTATTTTATTTTATCAAATGTCTATGCTTTGCTTCTATTACTTTTGTTGTCAATAGCAAATCATCAATCAATAGATCCATGGTGTTGTTCTTTTTGTTTATTTAAAATTGAATTTCTTGTGGATGTGTATAATAATTAGTATATTGAAGTTCATTTTGTTTATATAGTCGATTTATGAGTGGCTATCCATAGTAGATTTTGGTGGGATAATGAAAAGGATGCAAATTTTAGATGAGTTGGGAAATTCTATTAGATTTTTTTTCAATTTATGATTGGAGGTATTTTTAAGAAAGAAAAAGTTTTCCTATGAGGAATATCAATTTTCTAGAATGGAATAAGACAACATAGTAATAATAATTACTTCATTTTATAATTAGAGGTATTTTTGGGAAAGAAGATTTTTTTTTTTTTTTTTTTTTACAAGGAATAGCAATTCTTCTAGTCAATGGAAAAAATAACAATTTTTATTTATTTTACATTACATGAAAAATTAATTTATTGTGGAAAAAATTCTAACCAAATGAGACCATGTGAAGAAAAACACTAATAGGTTTAACATCATATAAAACAAAAAAACTCAAGACATTAAGTTAATGGTTCTTTTCTCTCATAAATTCTTCACAAAATTGATATATTTCCCATGTGGGGCATCTCTCACTTTGCACTTGCATTCATGTGGGGCTTCTCTAATCTCATAGTTGCACCCTAACAACCTTCTCTCTACAATGGGTTTAGATCTTACTTCCACTCAAGTGTCAGCCTCATGATCATATCAAGAGCTTCTTAAATAAACTTCATTAAACATGCTTTATGAGTTGACCTTATGACACTAGTTTCGCACACAAGTCACCATCGCACATCTCTTCTATCCATATGGAGAGGCAAAGAGCCAGCCATGAAAGTGTGCAAGCGAAAACATTATCTCTAATACCACTTGTTAACAAGAGGAGTCTTCAATGGAGAAAAATTCTACAAATAGACTATGTGAAAGAATATACTAATGGGCTTGTTATCATACATAACAAAAAAAATTAAAAGTACTAAGTTAATGGGTCTTTCTTTTTATAAATTCTTCACATAATTTACATATTTCCAATATCAGAATTCTCCAATCCCACAGCTACATTAAAAAAAGAAAAAAAGAAGATGTATGAAAAGATCCTCGCACATACAGTTTAAAACATGCCAATCTACAATGCTATATTTAGAAATTATACGCTCTATATAATATATAAGTCATATATATGGATCTTGTTTTTAAATTTTCTTAATGGTGTATAGACATGCCAATTATTGATAAAGACAATACGATAAAAGTTTTCATATATTTATATTTCAGAAGACCAAGCCCTTATGTATGTGGGATAGAGCTATAATACATATATATTATGAATTACTACACTTCAGTTTCCGCTACCTACACAACAAACAACTACAAGAGCATTCACATTCCCATAGAATCTTTAAGTGATTCTTGAGATGTTACGGTGGTATTTTAAAATTTCTTATTTTAATGAATTTTATAATATTATTTCTAAAATTTTTTACATAAGGTCTTTCACATATTTTTAGGATCTCTGGACCATATACATTTTTAAATAATATACTTAATAAAATATAAAAAAATTATAAAGAGACATAAATAGCCTTATTTTTTAAAATCCTTAGTAGAAGATCCTAAAAAATATAAAGACTTCCTTCTGTTCCTAAAGATCCACTAGTGAGGCCCTTCTCATAGAGTCCCATATGAAGGATACAGAATTTCACTATGAATCTAGATGCTTAAACTATATTTATGTTTCGCATGGTAGAGAGCTATAAGATCAACTTTATCAAGGTTATTTAGCACAAATTTCTAGCTCATACAATATCCCACAATAATTATAAAAGGCTATTTGTAGAATTGCTTCAGCATGTTGAGTAGCTTCACTATGCTAACCTGCTTTCTCTCATTCTTTAAGTTCGTGTCTGAGAGGATGTCAAACTGGGCATTTCCTTTTTGGGTGGAATATGTCTATTAACAAAATTAGAACATTGAGTCCTGTAGAGCAACCAGATTAACCAAACATTCTAAACTAGTCAGCATTCAAAGAGAATGTAGGCAACCATATATTTTGAACAATTCCCTTTCGTACGAGATGCGAAAAACTGGGCATTGTTGCAACGTTATAATTAGGTTAGTATGTTATGATTGGTCCCATGCAACGGTCCGACATTGTTATGTTGACGGTGTGAACAGCAGTTCACATCGAAACCCATATTACAATTTCACCTGTTTAACTCATACGATGCCGATGGACATGCGAGTATAGCATTGTTTATACTATAACACCACAGTCCATGATCATATGTTATATGCTGTATCACTTATCTGAATGAATCAAAATTTCTATTTGTTTGTCACGATATTTAAGAAATATTCTTATGGTTAAAAATTAGCTTAAATTGCAAATAATAAAAAAGAAATAATATTTTGGCTAAAATGATGATTTAATGTATAAAGTATCTTATCTGAAAACTTAGTTTTAACACTCAATTTTAAAGATAGGAAATTAAGTTCACACGAAACCAATATAATGGATATATTTACACTTTATTATAAGTATATATTTTGAATAAATTCCTGAATTGAATATTAATTATAATCTAATACATGTAGATGGCCAAAAAAAAAAAAAAATTCTAATACATGTAAATCTATTTCTAATCTTCTTCATTCAATTACCCTAGCTGATTAATTTGAGTTAATTAAGAGTTGCTTAAGTCTTCTGAAAATTGAATTTTGACTCCAAATATAATTTACTATTAGAACTTTTAAGAACTCTCTTGCTTCAGTTCGTCTTTCATCTGACTGTTGCTATGTTCATTTGTATGTTTTGAGGAAATCTACTTCTAATCATGATTATCACGTTAGTTAACTTCATATATTAAACATTATGATCAAATATTCAAATGTGGTACTCTCTTACTTGAGCCCAATGAGCACTAACCCTAATGGCCTAAAACGAAAGAACATTGGGCCCTTGAAGCATCTATGACTAAGAAAGGTTTGGATTTACAATATTGGCAGGCTTGGCTTGTAGATGGTCTGACCCATGACACATGTCTTGGGCTTTATAAGAGCCTTAAACATTTGTATGATCATAATGCAGGTATTCTTGTACAACTATTGTATGCCTTCGTCTTTTTTTATTTATTTATTTTCCCTTATCAGCGCCCTTATAATAATAATAATAATAGTTAAAGAGAAAAAACAAATAGAAAAAAAACACAATAAGTTGTAAATACATTATCCCATCTTTATTCAAAGCCATACAATGCTCTAGTGATTGAGACGCTCACACTATGTTTGGTATAGAAAGATTGGGAGTCATTGAGAAGGAGTGAAAATAAGAGGGGACTAAATTTCATCCTCTTATAGTCCTCTCTTATTTGTTTCGAGCAAAAAAGATAAGAGGAGGGAAAATAGACGTAATATTTTTTTTAGATCCCACCATTTTTTTTGTCCATTCCAAAATAGAGAAAATTAGGAGAGAAATTTTTTTTTTTAAATTACTCAAAATTAAAAAAAAAAATTACTCTTATATCATTCTTGTTTAAATTACTTGTTATTTTTATAGGCATATAAGTAATTTATTATTTATCATATTTGGTGAAATACCCCAACTTTTACTGACCTAAAATAAGTATAAAATGATGGGTAGTTTTGAATCTTAATTTAAATTTAACTTAGCAATTGAATTCAGATAGTTTAGTTAATTAAATTTTTTTAAACTATAGAATATAATTAGATGATTTAACGTAATGAGTAAATGGATTGAAAATAGAGATTTTAATATAGCAAATACCCACTTTAATTTACCAAATTACTTCAATTTGCTAAGCTATTCAATCTCTTTCAATTATTGATTTGAAACCAAACTTCTCAAGTTGAATTACTTAAATTCCTAATGCACAAAATTGAACCTAACCAAATTTCACAAGTTTAACCACCTAAACCCCTAAATATTCAATTTACTTATTTTAACCAAAATTCCAACACTTTAATTCCTAGAACTTCAAATTCAAATTTTTGCTAAACCACTAAATTCCTAAACTTAAGCTAGATATCAATATCTCACTAATCAAATTTCTAAGCTAAATTTCTAATTCAATTTAGCAATCTCTACTTATAAATTCTCTTACTATTTGAACAAATTCAAATTATTTAATACTTTCTAATTATCAAATTAAATTTAATTCGTTAACTTCAATCGCCTAAACCCCTAAACAATCAATTTACCATTTTAGCCAAAATTCCAACTCCTTAAATAATAGAACTTTAAACTCAAATATTTTCTTTTAAATATCATATCCTAAGACCCTACAACCTTAAATTCAAGTAAGATTTTGATTTTCTTTTAATTTCCTAAATTCAATTTCTAATGCAATTGGCAAACTTTTTTTTTCTTACTACTTAAATCTAATCCTAAATACCTAAAGCTCATAACCTAAGGCCCAATTCATCATCTAAAAGTTTAAGTCCATTAACATAAATTCAAGCCCACATTCAAGAAGCCCATTAATATGAAATCAAGTCCATGAAGTTGAGCTCATAATCAATACCCAAGCCTATTATTAAGAAAGTCCATAATTAAGAAGTCAAGCCCAATTACTCAACATTTAAGCCCATAAATTGTAATAGCTATGCTTTTATTCCTGATATCATATTATATGTATGTGATTGTAGTTGCATCGTAAAATAAATAAATAACATGTTTTACATATAGATTAATCTAGTGTAATTTAATGTATGTGTTTGAGTCGTGTAGAATATTTATGTGTGCATTAGTATAATAAATATTTAATATTGACTTACATATTGATTTTGTATGAATAATGAAATGAGTAATATTAGACTTAAATGTATATTTCAAGTGTTTGTGTATAGCAGATTTTTTGGAACCCAAAAAGCTAGCAAAATGCCTTTTGTTTTACTTAAATTAATAACCCTAATTAAGCCCAACTAAAAAGCCACTTATAACTTTATTTAGGCTACCTTAAAAGTCAAAGTTGGATAGATATGAGCTAAAAATATCTCCATTTTCATCCAAAATCATACCACTACCAAGACAACTTGCTAAACAAACATACAACTCATTACTTTCTCTTCTAAATCTACCTTAACTTCAAGACCAAGACCCACATCGAAATTCTTACAAATTAGCCACCAAAAGACCCTTTTGAAGCCTTGCAAACCAAGCCTAAAGATTTGAGATAAGTTTCAGTTACATTTCATACAAGTTTCATAATATAGATATTGTTAAATGTGAATTGGATACATATATATACATATATATATATGTGTTGGTGAAGTGTTGATGAAGGTTTGGGCTGCTAATGAAGTTATAATATGTGTATGTGAAGTAGTTGAAGTGTGTTGATGAAAATGAAGTGGAATATGAATAGTGTAATAAGCGTTAGTGAAGTTGGGTATGTGTTGAATGTTGCATTAAATGAAGAGTGGAATTTGAAGTGATATTTTTGTTGTTTGATGAGTTGGAAGTGAATGGATAATGTTAAGTTCATACACCAAATAGTAAGAAGCTTATTATGTGTTTTGAAGAGAGTTTGAATGTATAAAAGTTGATATATTGTGTAAGGAATCATAGAAAATACATGTTTGCTGTAAAAAAGATTTTCTCAGATCAGCATTATCTTGTACAAGGGCATGTGCAAGCTTGTGCTACTAAAAATAAGCTCTCAGGTCACTTTTTTGACCTCTACCCCACCTTGTACATGGGTGTATAGGTGGTTATATAGGTCATAAAACCTTAAAAAATTGCTCTCATGTCACTTTTTAGTACCCTACACGGCCCCGAGCACGGCCATATACTAGGTAGTGTACTTTCTCCTATTTCGCAACTTGATCATATTTTGGCCATAACGTTTTCATCCAACCTTCGATTGAGGTGACTCAAATTGCGTTGGAAAGCTTAAAAAGAGATCTACAATTTTCATGTTTGGAGTTTTTATAAATTCAAAACATATCTATGCTTAAATTTTAGTTCTTTTCAGCTATTGTGTTTTCCAAACAAGGTTAAAAACTTATGCTTTCTTGTTAAATATGTGTTTGCATATGAAATGGATTTTTTTGGACAAAAACGAGATAGATTAATGATATTTGATGTGTAATGATGATTGAGTGATCTAATTAAGCATGATTTAATTATATTTGCAGATTTAACAAATAATTGAATTTTCATGAATGTTAAGATAAATCTAGTCATATTGTATATATGGATGGAAGTTAAAAATGATGATTTTGTGAGTTTGTGTGATTCAAAGTATATAATGTTGATTTGAGTTTGGATTATCTTCTAAAGGATTCTCGAGGTTCTATTTCGATTTCCTACATAAGGTACGTAGTAATGTGTTTGGTCTTTGCTTAGGATAGGCATATCTTTAATCAATTTTAATATCAAAAAACTTAAACCTTGATTGAGTTAGATGTCTCTTACGCTATTTAAATCCGTATCTGGCCTAATATGGCAGATCGGTATCCGGCTCGGAGAGCAGTACCTTGCTCAGATTAGGGGCACGGTAGATTAGGCGCTTAGGCCATCCCTGTCTTTGATAAGACTTTCCTAAGTGGTACAACAGGTAACTGATGGGGAAGACGATATTTGTTGGTCCCGAAATGATAACCAAGAGGGGGTGAATTGGTTATAATAAAAATTTTGACCAAATTTTCACACACTTGGTTATACTAATAAAATGGCTTTTGATCTTTATAAAATAAATGAATTTGATGAAAAACTTCTTTAAAAATAATAAACCAAAATTATCCTATATGAATAATCTCACGAATATTTAAACTATAGTTTGAAAACTTTCTTCTCGGAACCTTCTGACCAACTCTCTGACTCAAGAACAATAAGAACAACACTCTCTGATTAACCTTCTGACTGACGATCAAATGCAATAAAACAAATTAAAATTACACAAATTAAAGAGATGAGTAAGAGAGAAATGCAAAACGAATTATAGAGGTTCCGCCTTGAGCGTCAATCCTCTCTTCTAGCTCAAGCCAGGGTCACCGGTAATCCACACCGGTATTGTTCCACTAATCCAATAAATAAGAATAGTTACAAGAAGTTCACAATTCACTCAGCTTGATTCTCTCAACAACCAATCTACTGAGCCTACTTGCAACTCACAATCACTAAAATAATTTATCAAAATCTGAGGAGAATAAAGTAAAGGTCCTCGACGGTTTTTGAACAATACGAAGGAACAATGAAAATAATGACAGTAATTTCGCTCTTGAATACTTTTTAATTCTCGTTATTTTGTTCTATTTCCCTCTATTTATTTAAGTTGTTCGTATATATTTGTTCTTCTCAACACTTGAAAACAATCTGCTGCGTTCCAGATTAACTTGTTTTCCAGATTTCTCGCAAAAATGAAGATTTGTTCCGGATATGTCGAGTACAATATCTCTTCAAGTCTATCCTCATCTGGATTTGAATTTTGAATCGTCTGATAAGCTTCCTCGAGAGTGAGATAACTTCAAATCTCTACAATCTTGCATGAATATCTCAAACAAACAATTTCAAACATTCCTCTTGTTGATCACGTCTTGAATCTGTTCAAAGTATCACGCCTGGGATATTTATTTTTCTGTTTCATGAATTTCTGACTTCGGACAAGCTCTGAAATCTTGTATATGTATTAAAAAAAATATCCGAACATTACTTGCATAATCTTATCCCAAATTAATTTTCAAATTACTTAAACTTTCTCATCTTATTTTAATTAGAAAATAATAAAATACCCTGTGGATTATGAACCAACTTTTGTGGAACAGATTAGATATATTTCCCAAATATATTTAATCATTGGAGCTAGGTCTTCATCATATCAAATATTTTGTTTTTCTTCATATCGTATCTTCTGACATTCCTTCTGCCTTTCATCTGTGTACTTGTTCATAACTAACGTTCCTTCTGCCTAAGCTTCTGACTTATCATTTTTCCTTTGTTCATAATAGATGTTCCTTCTGCCTAAGCTTCTGACTTATCATAAATATTTGAATCCTCTTGAATAAACTTTCTGGATAACTTTCTGATAAAACATACTCAAAATAATCGTTATTTCATTAATTTTTGTTATCATCAAAATCCTTGATTGAGAGAAACCAACATTCTCCCCCTTTTTGATGATAACAAAACCCATATATAAACAAAATAAATAAAAATTACACATATATATTTATCCAGAAATTTTTAACGCATTCTCATTTCATCCAAAGATCGAAAAGATTGAAAAATTATCCAAAAGAATTATCCAAAAGAACCAACATATCTAGTGATTTTGTTTATTTGTCTCCCCCTTTTTGTTAGCATCAAAGAAACCAGCATTAAGAAAATAAATGCTCCCCCTAAGAATATGCCAAAAGTAAACATTC
Source organism: Combretum micranthum (assembly GCA_024138025.1). Lineage (NCBI taxonomy): Eukaryota > Viridiplantae > Streptophyta > Magnoliopsida > Myrtales > Combretaceae > Combretum > Combretum micranthum. Next base: position 544,272 of record JAMXBD010000858.1, on the reverse strand, counting down.
ATGCGTTTGAAAAATAAAATGTGCAGAGTCTGAAATATCAAAATACAGACATATTCAAGGAGTTCTGAAAACAAAAAAAATGTAAATCATTTTTTCTTTGATTGCCTAGTTATTACTGTCTTGCGGGCTGGTTGTTTTTTCCTTTGAGGAAAAGTCTTTGGAGGAGGAACAGATGATTGAGGTTGAGATTGAGTGGGCTGATCAGGTTTTTGAGTTTTGTTTAAAGTGAGAATATCCTCAGCAACCTTATGAAGAGCTTCCAAATCTGCAGAGGGAATTGGCTCAATATGTTCAACAGTAACAGCTTGGATCCCTTCATCAGTGGAGCCTGCACGTTTTCTTCTGGTTGTGGATTCAAAGCTTCAGAGGGTGGAATTTGAGAAGACAGTTGTGGGTCACTGGTAGTGAGAGGAACAGCTGGATCAAAGTTCTCAGGAGGTAGATCATCCATGACGACCTCTGGATGTGAGTCCTGTTGTGGGTCAAGATGCTGGGACTCGTCTTTTTGCTGCAAATCAATAGTTTGAAGAATAGATTTTGTTAAATTGTTCTTCAAATCATTGATTTTCTTATCAATGAGACCTAATAAAGCAGATTGGAGGCCTGATCGTGAAGTCTCTCCTGGAGGTGGAGGAACAACATCCTCTAGTCACTCTCTGACTTACTTCATCAATCCTAGTATCACCTTCCCTAATCTCAAACTTTCCACCAGTGCGAACACGATATGATTTCTTTTTCTTGCTTTTCATCTTCTCTTTTCCAGTATTTTTAGAAGATAAATTCTTCTCTCTATCTTCTGCAATATCCTCTGCCTCACTTTCTGTCCCATTCTCTGAATCTAGAAGCAGTTCACCTTCAGCCAAGGATTTTATCTTTTCCCAATCAAATCGAAATTTACTAAACTTAGAATGTCTATACCAAGCACCATCTTTGGAAAACCACAGTTTTTGAGATACAAGAATCCCCATTTTCTTCAAATTTGTTTCTCCAAATTTCTTTAAACCGACTGTAGGTGTAACATTTGGGGACAAGGTAACATTCTTGTATTTAAAAAATTTCATTAAAACATTTCCATAGGGTTTGTTTCTTCGTGTTCTCCATATGTGTTTCAAAATCATGGTGGGTATATCTATTTCTAAGTTCTTTTTCATTGCCAAAACAATCATAGCTTCCTCGATTGAAATGGTTGTTGTACTACCATTCTTTGGCAAAATACAATCTACAACAGCTTTATGTAACAACCGAATAAGTAATTCAAAATCAGTTGAAAAGATATCCTTCTCTTTAAAACTACCAACCCCATCATTCAATTCTTGAAATATTGCATTCCTAGACAGTGTCAATATTTTTCTATCATCTTGCATGTCCTTCATCTCAAAGCAGTGTAGAAGATCTTTCCTTGTGATCTTAATAACTTTGCCTCCCGCTCTAGATTTTAAAGACAAATCCTCTAACTGAGACAAGTTTTCATAAAATTCCTTTATGACCCTTTCATCAACTACGTCAAGAACATGACATATGTTCTTGCATCCAATCCTATTCAGCCAATGATTCCAATAAAAGCCATTGTTCGAAAAGAATTTGAAATCGATGTAAGAACATTCTCTTACCTTTTTCGACAACCGTGAAGAAGAAATCAAGGATTTCTTTCCCCTTTTTCTTTTGGCTGGGGTTTGCACGTTCTTCTTGAGAGACGGTATGCTCTGAGTCATCTTCTGACTCAAGCATGGGGCCTTCAGATTGTCGTTCCTCAGCCTGTTGAGGATCCACAGTTGTTTGCTTCTCAGTTTGTGATTCATCGTTTCTTTCCTTTGAACGAGATTCCCGTAGAGTTCCATCTTTAGTTGTGGTTTCTACATGATTTTCTGAGATGGACTGAGTTTCTTCAATGTTTATTTCCTCTGTAATTTTCTTGGATTTGAAACCTTTCGAGAGGAGACGAGGATTTTCTTGCCATTGTTTAGGGTTTCGATTTGAGAGAGTTGAGAATGTCAGAGGAGAGAAAGATAGTTGTTTTTGAGAGGGAAAAGAAGGTGTAGGTGGGATACGAAGAGGTAAAAAAATGCCGCCCATCATGAAATTATTTCCCCCTCCTTTTTTTATTTTTTTTATTTTTATTTATTATTTAGTTTTTTTTAAAACGTTTGTAACATTATCATTATTTTGTAAAATAATTTAAAAAGGAAAACACATTCCAACCTCATTTCTGAGAAATTCAAATCTTATTTTATCCAATGGTTTTGTAAAAATATCAGCATATTGATTTTCAGTTGAGACAAACTCAATACATATGTTACCATTTTGTACATGATCTCTAATAAAATGATGTCTAATTTCTATATGCTTAGATTTAGAATGATGCACAGGATTTTTTGTTAAGTTGATTGCACTTGTATTATCACACTTTATTGAAATATTTTTATAATGCAAACCAAAATCTTGTAGTTGTTGTTTTATCCAAAGAATTTGTGCACAGCAATTTCCTATTGAGACATATTCAGCTTCTGCTGTAGATAAAGCAACTGAATTTTGTTTCTTGGAAGACCAAGAAATTAATTTATTTCCTAAAAATTGACAAGTTCCAGAAGTGCTTTTTCTATCAACCTTACATCCTGCATAATCAGCATCTGAATATCCTATTAATTCAAAATTTTCATTTTTAGGATACCAAATTCCTAATTTTGCAGTACCTGCAATATACTTAAAAATTCTTTTCACAGCTTTTAAATGAGTTTCAGTAGGACTACTTTGAAATCTTGCACAGATACACACAGAGAACAATATATCTGGCTTAGATGCAGTCAAATACAATAAAGAACCAATTAAGCTTCTATAAAGTTTTTCATTAATTTTCTTACCTTTAGAATCATCATCTAACCTTATAGATGAACTCATTGGTGTAGCAGCTTCTTTTGAGTTCTCAAATCCAAACTTTTTCAGAATTTGTTTGGTATATTTCTCTTGATGAATGAAGATTCCATCCTTTGTTTGTTTGATTTGTAATCCCAAAAAGAAATTTAATTCTCCCATCATAGACATCTCAAATTCAGCCTGTATAAGCTTTGCAAATTCTTGACAATACTTTTCATTAGTAGATCCAAAAATTATGTCATCAACATATATTTGCACAACAATTATTTCATCATTGTAATATTTCAAAAATAAAGTTGTGTCAATAGCACCTCTTTGATATCCACTAGTTATGAGATATTCACTAAGTCTCTCATACCATGCTCTTGGTGCTTGTTTTAAACCATACAAAGCTTTCCTTAACTTGAAAACATGATCAGGTTTAAGATGATCTTCAAATCCGGGTGGTTGTTCAACATATACTTCTTCTTTAATATAGCCATTCAAAAATGCACTCTTTACATCCATTTGATATAATTTGAAATCTTTATAACAAGCATAAGCAAGTAATAATCTTATTGCTTCTAATCTAGCTACTGGTGCAAAAGTTTCATCATAGTCTATTCCTTCTTCTTGAGAATATCCTTTAGCTACAAGTCTTGCTTTATTTCTAACAATTTTACCATTTTCATCTAATTTATTTTATATACCCATTTAGTTCCTATAATTGATTTATCTTCAGGCCTAGGGACTAAATTCCAAACATTATTTCTTTGAAATTGATTTAATTCCTCATGCATAGCATTTATCCAATTTTCATCATTCAATGCTTCATCTATGTTACTTGGTTCTATTTCAGATATCAAAGCAAAATGATTTTCAAGTTCTTGTAATTCAGATCTAGTTCTAGTTCCACAATCAATATTACCAATAATTAAACTTGATGGATGTGAAGATTTATATCTCCAACCCTTTGAACTTTCAGGAGTATTAAAGTTTAATTTTTGCTTACCTTCTGTCTTACCTTCTGTCCTACCTTCTGTCTGACTGTTGGTCTGACTTTTTGTCTTACTTTCTGTCTTAGCAGATTTTTGTTGATTTGCAGACTCATGTATATCAACTGTATCAACCTTCTTCTCATTTACATCATTAGTTTTAATACTAATAACATCATCATCATCAACATCATCTTTTACGTCAATAAATCTCACATTTATAGATTCTTCAACTATTTTTGTTGTTTTGTTAAACACACGATATGCTTTACTATGTTGTGAATATCCAAGAAAAATTGCTTCATCTGATCTTTCATCAAATTTTCCAAGGTTATGTAAATTCTTTTTCACATAACAAGTACAACCAAACACATGAAAATATGAAACGGATGGTTTTCTACCACGAAATAATTCATAAGATGTTTTTGTAGTATGAGATCTAATATATACTCTATTCATAATATAGCATGCAGTTGCTACTGCTTCAGGCCAAAAATGTTTAGCTATATTACTTTCATTTAACATAGAACGTGTCATTTCTTGAATAGTTCTATTCTTTCTTTCAACTACTCCATTTTGTTGAGGTGTATATGGAGCAGAAAAATTATGTTGTATTCCATGTTCTTCACAAAATGATATAAATGATGCATTATCAAATTCTGTACCATGATCAGTTCTTAAAGAAATAATAGAAAACCTTTTTCTTTCCAAACTATGCTAGTGAACAAGGAAGGATCTCCTGTCATATGACCTGAACATCCACTGTCCAAGTACCATGTTCCTTTTATTTTTGCTCCTTGTTCCTGTAATCAAAAGTAAAGGCGATTAAACCTTCTTAGGAACCCAAACAAACTTGGGTCCATGATAAGTCAAGCTCGTTTTATCTTGCTTCTTAACTTGATATGAACTGAGCTTGTTTCTTTTATAGAAACAATATTTTTCAATATGACCTACTTTATTACAAAATGAACATGCATATGGTTGTTGATGATACCTTTGATTTCCTCTTTTATAATTACACTACAACAAAATAAGCCTTTGGTTACGTCTAATAAACGTGGCTAGACATTAATTAAACGTGGCGAAAGAGTTTTGGTCACGTTATTTTACACGTAGCCTATAGACGTCGCCAAAGGTCCGTCGCAGATTTGATAGGTAACGTTAAAAATTTAAACGTCGCTAATATAAATTTGGTAACCAAATACACATTATTGGGCCACGTTTAAACATGGCCGACTATCATGTATAGGTCACACTTATGTGTGGCTAAATATGATTAATCCCCATCCCGCCAGATATAAAAGGAGGGAAATTTATGATTAGCGACGTTTACACGTGGGTAAATATTTTTACTATAACGTATACACGTAAGTAAATTACTAAATTGGCGATGTTTAACCGTGACCATATAGAGGTTAAATAATCTTTATATATGTTTGTTAGACAAAAATGGTGATTTATAAACATATCAAATGTCCTAGTTCCTGTAATTTAAACGTCGCTATTCAAATACATTGGCGACGTTTACACGTGACTATTCTTATTGAGAAGAAAGGGGCATTAATTTAACTCGATTTGATTTACCAATATATACTTATTTATTGTATATTATATGCACAATTAGTAGTGTACACCTATTTGATGATAATATAATTTATACCTGCTATTACTTCTGCACATGAAATTTATGTGAGTAAATATCACTAATATATTTTGGAGCATACAATGTGCTCGATATTGTAATAAGATCTAATAACACAAAAATTACTTAAAGATCACCATGACCATCCTTTCAGTAAAAAAAAAAAAAGAAAAGAAAAAACTGAACAACATTGTTGAGTGTCCTTAGAAGAAACATAATTACAAACTCCAAATGATATCAAAATGAGCATATGATCACATTTTATCACATCAATTTGACCCATTCATGCTAGTTGGTTTAGCCAAAAAAAAAAAAACTGAGTCTTTAATTTTCTTCATCACTATTGTCACCATCTTCTCCAAGAGATCAATTTGGTAAAAGATCTCATGCACTTGTAGAATGATCTCCACTTGGATTTGCTGTCACACAATATGTAGATGTAATTATTGAATGATTAGAAAAATTGAATGGCAACATATGTTTCTGGATATTTCTGACAATAAATAATTAACCTTAGATAACAATTACTTCACCTGGTAAATGATGTTCACCTTAAAGAATTGACCTTCTATTAAGTCACCATCCATTGCAGCCAATGTGAACAACACCTAATGTGAAAAATATAGTAAATGAAAACTAACCACCCAAAAGCAACATCCTCTAATTTGTAAAAGCATGAACAAAACAATCAAATAGAATCTACAGACAAAGGGAAATGCTTTTTCACATCAAAATGTTATTTAAGCTTAAATCTAAATAATAAGGGAAAGCCTTTATTTCATCACACCATGCATGCAAGATAGATGTGCTTTTCAACCAACTATTATTAGATGAAAAATTATTAAAGTGAAAAATTTATTCAATTTATGTGTATAGAAATTGAGATATATAGGAAATTGTTTGAGAATAGACTTTGTGAATCCAAGAAAGAAATTATCTCCATAAAATATTCTTTTATAGCTTTGATATTCGGATCTATATTGCATAAAAGACAGTCCATATATATTCTCTTGTCTCCTGCATTAACAATTTATTATAAGGATGTTGACTTAGATGCCATCTCCAGTAACATAAACTGTAAGTGCTGCTTCACTATAGAGAGGTTTGTCCTGATTTAGCTTATAAGCTTATAACAAAATAGGCAACAAATGCATTGCCAAGGACATGTCCTAGATGGACATGGACCTCTATGATGATGCAAATGACATGTATAATAAACACAATCAAACCCCAAGTTCTAAACAAAAAAACGAATCACTATTGAAGCATCATTCTATCACTCTCCCTTGCCTCTTTCTTTCATTGTATATATTACCATCTCTTTGTAGCTGTGGAGAAGCTGACTCCAGCAATAAAATTTAAAATCCAATTTAAGCGATAGCATGATTATTAACAGCAAAGAAACATAGGAAGATAATCTTACTATGATTCATAATCCTCTTTCAAACCATTTAACAGGGTCAAACTCTATGCAGGACATTCCATAATCATTATAAACACAAATACCCAACTATATTTGCATGCATAAAATATCTATGCACAAGATAGGTAAATGCATCAGTGGATATTGGCCATATACATATGCACATTTGCTGCAAAAAAAGTCAATTGCAGCACGGAAGCTGGTTCTTTTACTTCCTATAGCATGCATAATACTACACAAAAGCCTACATCTATCTACTTAGAAGATTCTATGAAACACAGTAAGATACTTAATAGAAAACAGACATAAACAACCAAATGCAACGCGAAAGGAAAACCAAATTCATAACCCAAGTGACCAAAATCTTACATATCGGTGGAACATATCCATAGCCTTATCCACTTCCTCAACATACTCAAAGTGACAAACCCAAACCCCCTAGCTTGATTGTTCACATATTTGAATTCAATCACACTGTTAAGTACCTCTTGTAAACCTCTATGTCAAGTGCTATTTTAGTGCAAAATACGCAACATAATGATGGATTGCCAATTAAGACCTATTAAATTACAATAAAGGGTTAGAAATATTCTTACGAAATTATTTGAGAGGAAACCCAATGGAAAGGGAGATTAAAAATATATGGTACTAATAAGATAGTTCCAGCAAACTTCTCTAAAAATTACTTCCTTTAACATGATTCAACATAGCAAATTTACTGCAATACTTGATTGAATAACAAAGCCAATCTTTAGTAGAAATGAAATAAGTTCTGTAGAAGCAATATTCTGAAGATTGTGAAAGCTAACCTTGACATGAATCAACCACTCGACAATCTACAATTGCATGATAAGGTGAAACACTTATAAGACCGTCAATGAGCATGATGTGATTTGATTTCCATTATCCATCACAATTTGAATTAAACAAAAGCAATAAGAACAGATTTAAAGTGAATAAATAACAATGCAGACATCCATACTAATTAGAAGAGTACAAAGGTTAATCTAATAAATTTGATGGCAATTTTTTTCAAAAACGACTCTTTTTTTGTCTAAGCTGGTATAATGAGGTTCACTTAGTATCTATTGTTAACAAACAAGCAATTATACATATCAATTTAGGCAAGCAAATGTCTAGGTAATGCAAATAACTCAGTGAGGGCACCATAAAATCAAACATCTACGAGCAAAAGAATACTATCATGAACCTAAAATACTTCTTTTTTTATCTTTTTTTTTTCCTATCCCTTTTTGAATGATTGAGGACCTAAAAACATGCTAGCAACAAACTGAAAGTTCCTACTATAGTATTCTTTGAACATTACAAGGCTCCAACCAACCTAACTTGTTCTAGCATCGACCAGTAGCTTCTCCATTCATTAAATCCATTGAATAGCAGACTAGAATATAATCGATCAGCAGCCCCTCCATCGAGCAGCTGCTGGTGGAAGATAAATTGGCAAGCTACTGCAACACCTTTTCAAGACTGAGAAGGGGATATTGATTATGATGTTAACAGCTAGCTGCTAGCATCTAGCCTTAAAAATTTAATCTAATTAACTATATACATATATACTAGTGGATCATAAACTAGCAATGCATGTTTGAAAAAATAACTATGGAAAATGGCTTGGATACCTTTAAAGAAATTCTCCACATCTTCCTAAACCAAGCATGGAGAAGGAAAAGTAACAGGAATCATAAAATCTTTTAAATTTAGCTAACTTGGATTCACTTTTACAAAAATTTACCAATTTGTCAAATGTGTTACATTATACTTACAATACATGCTTGAAAATTTGTTTACAAATATAAAATGCCATATAGTGAATAAAAACAGAAGCACACTAATTTATTGTTATAAAAATTCATAGTCATCATTCAAAAAAACAAAAGATTTTTTTGTAGATAAATTCATCTCACAAGCCTACTAGTGCTTTACCTATATGGATCACATATATGCAATATTATTGAAAAAGCAAGGTAGCATACAAAAGAAAAATATTGGCTTTGATATAGAACAATAGATTGAAGTTACAATATAAAAACAATAGAGATCTATACCCTTATTTCTATAATCAAGTACATGAGCTAGCCCCTAAAAAAAAAAGGTATGAAAAAACTTTTAGAGTAATCTCATATTTTCCTATGATGCTAAACAGTGAATCCCTACACAACACCTAATACAATACTATCAAAGATCAACCAATATACAACAAAACACCAAAAAGACTGTTGTAATCGTCACATAAGTCATTCGGTTAATAATTTGTTAGCAATACAATTTAAGAGACAAAATAAATGATTCTTTTTGTTATATTTATGTATATGGTTATAGTGAATCTTTTAGTAGATATTGTTAAGAAATCATTATCTTAACATCATCTATTAATTTTAGATGTTATTGGTCCAATGCCTAATTTAACTAGACCAGAGAGAAAGAGATATATGAGCAAGCCATTACAATGATTAAATGAAAGGATTCTGTGGCCTCCAGCTAAATGTCATCATGCCAACAGAACAACGACGTGAAGCATAATGTACAAATACAACAAAGACAACTTTTAAAGCATATGAACAAAAAACTGAAAGCAGGCAACCCTACATATTTTTCATAGGATCCAAAAGCAAGAAAACACAGATTGAGAAGGAGTCAATCACCAGCAAGGTCATCAATGCTCCAACACATCATAATTGACATTGAATCCTCAATTGACAAATGAAAGTGCCCAACCAATTGATAAACCATGTCTTAAAGCCATAATTATGGAAATTTTAATTATTTACAATTTCACAACTTCTACAAGAAAAAAAAAAGACTAGTTTTGGCAAATTCTATCAGCTTCTTTGAAAGATCATAGAATAACTAACCATATAAAGTCGATATGTATCCATTTCTTGGCTAATACAATTTACAAAACTTTGAGCTGCATAGTAAATCCATCGGTTAGCACATTTGAAGAACTCTGAAGTTTACATTTTATTCAAGGAATCTACAGGCATTGTACCATGGAAGGAAAACATCTTTGACTTGATAACAAAATAAAACAAATAGCTATCATAAATAATAACTTAAACAATTTATTGTTTGCACAAAATATTATATGCATGGGAGTTCATAACTAACAGAATCCCCATCAGAACTTAAAAGCATGACAAAACAAAATTAGAAAAGAGAAATAATGAGTGTTTTAACGTAAAGTAGCAGAACACACAACTAGAGAAATAATGAGGTACAAACATAATGCATCCTATAGATCAAATAAAACAAATCTATCTCAAGTGAGAACAATTTTTTGCAAAACCTACAGTTATGTGAACTCTAGTGGAATACTAAAAAGAAAGAAGACAGAGGGAAAAAGGAAAGAATTATGAGTAAAATGTAATAACTCATAATGCCATAATTATTTATAACTTACATAGGTGACCAATAGTTCTTTGAGCTTTTGCTCATCTTCTTTTCGTCCTTAACCAAGAGTAGACCATCACAGACAAGATTCCCGAAAGCTGGCTTCCTAAATGGTGCAATAGGCAAAACTATCAATCATAAAACCTGAAACATTCCTACTTGATTAGTTTTTTTAGGTAAGGTGAGATATTTTGCATTTTATAATAACAAAAGTACAAAAAAAGGGATGCACACATGATGCCTACAAGATCAACTAAGACATTAAAGACCAAACTTGATTAGTATAGAGACACATCAATTGGAAATTAGAATTAAATAAGAAACGCTGAAAGAGATCCACAGCTACGAATATTATAAAGAGCAAGTAATGCTTGAACGATTGCATCCAGTCCAAAAGCATGAAATCTAAAACCAAAAAATAGCATGTAAAAAAGGTATTCAACGGCCAACCATCCGGTCCCATGGCAACAAAATTTCCAAGAAAATTTCTATCAAAGAGATCGACGTTTTCAAAAGGATAATGAAGATAAGCATAAGGCATGGAGCCACTCTTAAACCAAAATTCCAAAACTTGCAAATATACTAGACATCAATAATGGGAATCCATGGATTCCGTTGTGATAGAAAAATTATAATTAACCATCAAATTTTTCGTATTATAAAGTTTTCCCTTCCTAACTACTTCATGGGATGGAGCACCTAATGAAACATTTTGTTAACGAAAGTTTCTATTCTAAGGTTGGACCTCGAACAAAGCTTATTAGCCTCATAGGCTATTTATGAGTTGAAAACTCAAGAACTCCTCGAATCTTTAGGCCAAAAGAGGCAAAGCAGTGAACAAACACTTAAGGTTAAGAAGTTTCACAATACATTAATCAAACACCTATATCCTACTAGGTTACTAACCAGAAATCACACACAAAAATACAGTGGACCCAAGATAGAATTGAGTAGTTGAACTCTTACCATTATTAGTTAAACCTTGGAAATCAAAATTCCATTACTTTGCATACCAATTATAAAGTTCATTAATCAATTTAGTCTACAACATTAACAAACAATAATCATAAAAAAGCCAAAAAGAAACTTTTTCTAATAATAATAATAATCAAGGTAGAAACTTAAAATTGGATTAAAATACAAAATAATTTTTTTTGAAAAGAGAAACGGGAGTGAATTAACAAGATTAAAATAAGAACACGAGAGCTTCCCACAATACAAGATTTTAAAGGATAGAAGCCCAAGAGTGGCTAAGAAAAAACGTGTGAATATGAGTGAGAGAACCAAGACAAATGTTGATATGTGAGAGTGAAATTTAGAATGAGACCTTAGTCAATTATAGAATGATCAATATTTATTGAATCTAACATACTGCAAGCTTCAAATCTAGCAACAAGCCTGGAAGTTTCCATTTGACAAAAAATTGACACCATAGGAAATCATTCAGAATAGATCAAATTAAAGTAATAATTGAAAATACATGAAGGATTCAAACAACATATAAGTACATTTTCAGAGAAGAAATATAGAATAACTTATAAGAAAATGGAATAATGACATATAGATTCTCAAGTTTACAACAATTTTTATTGATTTGCTACCTTGTCAAATAAGGGAAAAATGATTCTCACTATAATGCTTAACACAAAGGCAAGTGATGTGCAAACAGATCCATATAGGAGTATTGATTAGGAAAAGAAGAAAAAGAAGAGAAATAAATACTAAAAAAAAAACAGAAACAATTAAAAGTTGAAAATTTAAAAAATTAAGCATGTGTGTATATATATATATATCTCCACAAGTAGCATGCACCAATGAAAGAGAGTAAAATGATTGAAAATTCGTTTTCCAGGAGACTAATATTTGCAAACATACCAGGAAAAGTATAGACAAAAGACAAGCTCCAAATATCAATGTCTAATGACAGTTTTAATAAAAAACAGCCGAATAATAAATGAGATAGCTATAAGCAAACATACTTAGTGAAATAAAGATGAGACAAGAGGGCAAAGATAAAAACTTTTTGCCTTAATCTTAGCTTATGTGATGAACACATTCAGATTATCTCCTTTTTGAGAAGTGTACACAACTGACATATTATAAAGCATAACATAACTGGTTCTCAATTTAAATAACTTCCCCCCCAACACCACCCCACCCCACCACCTCCCTCCTTCCCCCCCTCTATATTTTTGAATTTATTTTACTAATATATTCTCTACATGATATAAAATAACAAAAACCCTCTTTTCTTTTTTTTCCTTTTTTTTAAAACTTAATATTGATCATTTATGCACGCATTGCATCCCAAGGATTAACCTGCAATGGATTTTAAGTATCGTACAACAGTAGTATACAGATTTTCCATGATACTAAAGCAAAAAATTCCCAGTAATATCAAGCTACAATGATAAGACTACCAAGGAGCAGCTGGTGTCTTGTGATTTCCAACTTCCACACATTGTTGGTTAGGCTTGTGAATCTGTTTCTATGATTCTCCATATAATGACAAATCCTGGAGGACGCCTTTCATCAAGATCACCTGCATAAAATTGAAAAACCACCTCAGTGCATTACACCGACAGGCCCCTGTAAAAAGGAAGCCTAAAACCATCAACTCTACTGTCTTTCCATGGAGTATAATTCCTTGTCAATATTCAATTGGTCAAGCCTAAACCTGTGGTAATGAACCAAGCAGAAAGAATTCAGCAACAGTAATAAGGCTCTTAGATAGAAACAACTTCAATCTTGCTGATTGGCATGCCAATGCTCAAAATCTTTTTTAACAATATAGCTGCCCCAACAAAGGTAAAATGTCATATTGCAAAGAGCTGCATTCAAGAAAATGGTGTAAGGGCAGCATAAAAAATAAATAAATAAATAAAGGCGAACAAGGACCATCATATCTCTAAGCAAGCAGCCCCTAGTAATCAATGACCTCTTTTCCTGGTAAGAACTATTGTCCAACTTTCAGAGGACCGCTTGATATATGGTGTCCTCATAAGTTTAAGATTCCATTAGACCTCTCAAGAGCATTAACTCACTTATCCAGTAGAGTTGATAAACTGAACAAATTGTTTTCGGTTCAATTCGTGATTTCTTAGATAGCATAACATAAGTTCCACATGGGGAATGGACATATCTCATGGCACATAGAAGAGCAAAGGAGTCTTAATATCATTTCATTTACCAGACTCAATTTGAACAAAATTCTGTGCAGGTGTTAAAACTAATCCTGGCTTCATTATTCACAAAAAATCACTCAGGAACATTGCCTATCTTTAAAGTGGTGGAACCTATGTACATCCCTCTCGCATTTTCATATTATAGATATATAATCGATGGCTTGTTAGCTAGTTTAAGAGAATGTGGTTAACACGGTTAGGCCACTCACACTAATGTTAAATATTCAAAACATATACAATTTTGAGTTGATCTTATGTACAATTTTTTATAATATTAATGTGAATTACAAGCTACCAAATAATCTATAACAAGATCTGCAATATCACTACATATGCGTAGAAGGGGTCAACAAGCAAAGTGAGGTGAAAGCTCATGACTTTGCCTCAATGATACTAGCAGTAGTGGCTATAGTATAAATATATGTAAGAGGGTTAGGACTTACGAGCATGAAATGATTGGAGTACAAGGCTGGAACCCACAGAATCTATAGCGATTCGCTTCTTTCTCTTTCTTTCACTTTAATTCTCTCCCTCATATTTCTTTTCCTTTTAACCTGCCTCTAAGTGGGTTAGGACTTACGAGCATGAAATGATTGGAGTACAAGGCTGGAACCCACAGAATCTATAGCGATTCGCTTCTTTCTCTTTCTTTCACTTTAATTCTCTCCCTCATATTTCTTTTCCTTTTAACCTGCCTCTAAAGAACCTCTCCAACCATCATCGTCACTTGCAACTTGCAACATATAGAATTTGCTTGCCTTTTCTACCCCTTCCTTCATTGTCTGCTTTTGAACAAGATGAGGTATATCATATCCATACACAACATCGTACATATATAAGAGATAATTCAAAATGCAGTATATAGCCACAACAACCTAAATCCTATCCGACATGCGATCCTAATCCCAAAGCATCAAGCTTTCCATAAAGAAAGTATATGCTTTAAATGACCAAAGCCATATAACATATAAAACAAATCATAGCAAAAATTTTTCATAAAAACAAAAGAATTACTAACTGTTTCCAGTAAGGGAGTAGTGTTCCCTTTTGTCTTCCCTACCATTGGTCTCCTTACTCTGGCCACCATGGCAATCGTATCCTCCATCTGCTTCTCACCAACCTCTTCCCCTGCCTTTATAATCCTCTGTCCAACTCTTCTTCCCTACAAGCACCACCACCACCGGTTTCTATGCACTCGGCTATTCAGTGAGGGCATTGTTTATCCTCTGATTTGCAGCCTTCGATTTAAGAACGAAAACCCTAATTCTCTTACTCACTCTTCCTTTAAACAATTTCTCCAATAAGAAAATTAAAAAGAAAAGAGAAAAAAAGTTAAAAATCAATCGGAAAAATAACAAAATGCCACAATAACACTTCTCAAATCAACCGATTCATAACATAATTCTTCAATCTCGTGTTCTATTCACAAAATCCTAGAAACAATTGAGGGATAAATCACTCGACGATGATACGCATGAGAGAGAGAAAGGGGAGGGGGGCGAGTGAGGATAATGTCAGAAACAATAACTTTAACTTTGATTTCATTTAAAGAAGATGAAGTTTTAAGCTTAGCTGATAAATCAGGGTTTCTTAAACCAAGTCAAAGAACACATCCATGATTTAAACTCTTAATGGGTCATTAGCGGTTCACTAACCCAGGTGAGTATCCTCGATATAGTCTCGAGTCCGAGCTCCTTACTCATTATACGAACCACAAGTCGCTTTAACAAATACAACCGCAATAATTGATGGCAAAGCTTGGAAGCATGCTTAAAGGACTCAAACACCGATAGAGAAAGATACGCAGCCACGATGAGGTAGAGGAGATGGTTAGGCTGACGATGCCATGTGGATGACTGGCGAGTTGACTCAGTCCGTTCGAAGAACGAGTGCAGCTAATGCGTCGGGTTTGGTTTCGTGTTGGGTGGTTGGTGTTGTACTTCGATGTGGCTTTGAGAGGTCGACGACAAGTTTCGATGATGTGGGTCTGTGGTAGTTCTATGGTGTGAAATGGATTCAATGGCTGCCATAGCCATTGGTATGGTTGAAGTCTGTGAGAGTGAGAGAGAGAGAGAGAGAGAGAGAGAGAGAGTATAGTTGAAAATTTTAGTGAAATTAGGGCGGGCTGGTTTCATTTTATTTCATATATTAATTTTATTTAATATTAGAATCGGTAACGTTTATTTTAACACCAGAGTTACAAATCTAAAATTGTTCTATTTAACTTAAATTTGATCATAAACGTGACAAATAGTGCATATCCACTTATGTTTAATAAACATGACTAGAGTATAATAGAAAGGCAACGTTTGCAAAATCTGCAAACGTTGCCATATATCAAAATTCCTGTAGTGTTATAATGTGTCGGATAATCATTATAAGCATACCTGTACCTTCTGGTGTACCTTCTGCTTGGATAGCTTGGTTGAACATACCTTCTGATGTTCCTTCTGCT
This sequence comes from Combretum micranthum, assembly GCA_024138025.1. Lineage (NCBI taxonomy): Eukaryota > Viridiplantae > Streptophyta > Magnoliopsida > Myrtales > Combretaceae > Combretum > Combretum micranthum. The sequence goes on along the minus strand of JAMXBD010000858.1, from coordinate 528,311 downwards.
GGTACTGTTCTTGCTTTTTTCGTTACGGACAGCCACTTGATTATTCGTTGATTTGTTTTCTTTCACAAAAATCGTCTTTTTCATATTATTTGAGGAATTTCCAGATTCATATCCTAATCCATGTTTAATGAAAGGTGGTCTTTGACTTCCAATTAACATATTCAATTTCTTATCACTTTCATTAAATTTGTTGAACGTGTTCTTTATCAATTGAGATAGATCTTCAACCCTTCCTTTTAATTCCTTAATTTCGGTTTTCAAAACTTCATTTTCTTTCTTGATGCCATCAGTTTTGACAAACAACTTCTCATTATCAGTTTTCAAAATATCATTTTCATCAATAAGAAGTTTATTAGTTTGACGCAAAACATCCTTTTCGTTCTTAAGAGCTTTATTTTCTACTTCTAATTTTGTAATTTTTACATCTGCCCTTTTTAATGCTCTAAGTAACTTTTTCATTTCAGAATAAATATCATTTTCATTTATATCTTCATCGGAATCAGAATGTACCTCAGATGCAGCCATGAAACACAAATTTGCTTCTTCTTCATTGTCACTTGTATCTTCTGATTCACCTTCTGATTCATCAAGGTCACTCCATGTCGCCATCATAGCACGACTTTTCTTCTTGAATTTCTTCATTTTCTTTTTTAACACAGGACATTCGTACTTAATGTGACCAGGTTGTTTGCATTCGTAACACACGAGTTCCTTCTTTTCTTTCTTTTCTTCCTTTTCTTTGTAATTCTTTCCTGCACTTGACTTGTTAGTTTTATTGAAATTATTATATTTCTTACCTTTGAAGAACTTGCTCAATCTTCTTGCAAGCATGCCAATGTTTTCCTCCATGTTGTCATCATCGGAATCAGTTTCATCATTTGTGATTTTCCTTGCTTTGAAAGCTATTGCTCTTGAACTTCCTTCGGCTTCTTCAGTTGTGTTAATGTGTGATTCATAAGCTAATAGTTTCTCCCTTAGTTGACTAAGAGTTAACTTGTTCAGATCTTGGGCTTCTTCAATTGCTGTCTTTTTAGCATCCCATGACTTTGGCAATATTCTGAGCATCTTCCTGACTAAATCAGAATCATCCATTTTCTTTCCAAGAGAAGTCAGTTCATTAGTTATAGCAGTAAAACGATTAAAGCTTCTCTTATTTTCTCTTCAGGTTTGATCTTAAATAACTCATATTGTTGCAACAAAGAATTAATCTTTGTTTCCTTAATAGTATTAGTTCCTTCATAAGTGTTGGATAGTGTATCCCAAATTTCTTTTGCATTTTCACAAGAAGAAATTAAATAGAATTCAGAAGGAGCTATAGTAGTGAGTAAGAGATTCTTAGCCTTATTGTTTTTCTCAATGTGCTTCAATTGTTCATCCGTAAAACTGCCATCATCATTCATAACCACTTGTGTGTCTCCAAAGGAAATCACCTGCCAAGATGCATAATCATTAGCCTTTATGTAGGTAGACATACGCATTTTCCAATAGAGATAATTTGTTCCATCAAAATATGGAGCTCGATTGATAGCAATGTTATTATCAGCCATTTGAAAAGATCACTCAAAAATAGATGAGAACCGCTCTGATACCAATTGTTGGTCCCGAAATGATAACCAAGAGGGGGGGTGAATTGGTTATAATAAAAATTTTGACCAAATTTTCACACACTTGGTTATACTAATAAAATGGCTTTTGATCTTTATAAAATAAATGAATTTGATGAAAAACTTCTTTAAAAATAATAAACCAAAATTATCCTATATGAATAATCTCACGAATATTTAAACTATAGTTTGAAAACTTTCTTCTCGGAACCTTCTGACCAACTCTCTGACTCAAGAACAATAAGAACAACACTCTCTGATTAACCTTCTGACTGACGATCAAATGCAATAAAACAAATTAAAATTACACAAATTAAAGAGAGATGAGTAAGAGAGAAATGCAAAACGAATTATAGAGGTTCCGCCTTGAGCGTCAATCCTCTCTTCTAGCTCCAAGCCAGGGTCACCGGTAATCCACACCGGTATTGTTCCACTAATCCAATAAATAAGAATAGTTACAAGAAGTTCACAATTCACTCAGCTTGATTCTCTCAACAACCAATCTACTGAGCCTACTTGCAACTCACAATCACTAAAATAATTTATCAAAATCTGAGGAGAATAAAGTAAAGGTCCTCGACGGTTTTTGAACAATACGAAGAACAATGAAAATAATGACAGTAATTTCGCTCTTGAATGCTTTTAATTCTCGTTATTTTGTTCTACGTTCTGCCCTCTATTTATTTAAGTTGTTCGTATATATTTGTTCTTCTCAACACTTGAAAACAATCTGCTGCGTTCCAGATTAACTTGTTTTCCAGATTTCTCGCAAAAATGAAGATTTGTTCCGGATATGTCGAGTACAATATCTCTTCAAGTCTATCCTCATCTGGATTTGAATTTTGAATCGTCTGATAAGCTTCCTCGAGAGTGAGATAACTTCAAATCTCTACAATCTTGCATGAATATCTCAAACAAACAATTTCAAACATTCCTCTTGTTGATCACGTCTTGAATCTGTTCAAAGTATCACGCCTGGGATATTTATTTTTCTGTTTCATGAATTTCTGACTTCGGACAAGCTCCTGAAATCTTGTATATGTATTAAAAAAAATATCCGAACATTACTTGCATAATCTTATCCCAAATTAATTTTCAAATTACTTAAACTTTCTCATCTTATTTTAATTAGAAAATAATAAAATACCCTGTGGATTATGAACCAACTTTTGTGGAACAGATTAGATATATTTCCCAAATATATTTAATCATTGGAGCTAGGTCTTCATCATATCAAATATTTTGTTTTTCTTCATATCGTATCTTCTGACATTCCTTCTGCCTTTCATCTGTGTACTTGTTCATAACTAACGTTCCTTCTGCCTAAGCTTCTGACTTATCATTTTTCCTTTGTTCATAATAGATGTTCCTTCTGCCTAAGCTTCTGACTTATCATAAATATTTGAATCCTCTTGAATAAACTTTCTGGATAACTTTCTGATAAAACATACTCAAAATAATCGTTATTTCATTAATTTTTGTTATCATCAAAATCCTTGATTGAGAGAAACCAACAGTATTGATGTAATGTTTGCTTACGCTTAGAATGAAGTGGCATGATTTAGTTCAAATGTTTATGGGAACATTTGAACTAGGTGATGTTATGGACTTAGATAAGTAAAGTCGTGCAATGGCTGTCAACCCTAGATGAAGTTATTTTCTCTTTATCGGATATATCATCTAGGAGATATAAGTATCCGAGCTTCTTATATCAACCCCCTGAGCGTCGAGGTTGTTACTCGAGACCCCAATTACCCCTATTGTCTGGAGTTTGAATACTCTAGTGTTGATTGACTAATTAAAATAATATCTAATAATTGAATGAATGTTGCATTGCACTATAGTTAGGATCATGTGAATCATTCTGCTTTTACTTTTGTTATTGTGTACTGGGCCTCTGACTCACTTTTTATCTTTTCAAGTGTAGAAGATGAGTTCTATACTAGTATGGAATACGGATCTAATTTTGAAGAGTTCTTAGATGAATGGGATGAGTACAGGAGACCATGAGCCACAAGGAACCCTTTGTAGTAGATTAGTTATATATGTGTATATAAATTATAGACCTATGTAATAGTTATTAGGATTTTTGCTATCTTTTGTAAATGGCTTGTTTATGAGCCTTGTTTGTAATGTTTATACATATATATATATATGGTTATATTATATTTGGATCTTTAATTAAGTAATGAAGTTAAAAGTTGTATTTTATGGAATGTTATATGTACTATTAGCAATAAAGTTTGTTCTTATAAGACATTTAAGCTAATAACTATCCAAATTGATCATGGATAACAATCTTACATATAATATCGCGAATTATATGTGGTTAGGGAACTAGATTTACCTATTTTAAATATCGGGGTAAGTTCGGGGCCTTACATAAACCTATGCCCATAATACCATATTAGTTAACATACACTATCACACATTATAATTCCTTAATTTCTAGAAAATTCAATAAGTTAAATGACAAAAATGAGCTTCCCCAATTCTTGAGAATTCTAATACATGGGAAAAAACCAAAATGCCCCATAAAATTCTACACAATGTAAATACAAGAAAATATCTTCTAAATCTAGAGATTTCTACCAATGGGAAAAGACTAAAATGCCCTTAATCTATGTTGGTAAAATGACCAAAATGCCCTTAACCCTAGATAATTACAAAACATGAAATGCTATAAATATGCCTCTTAGAAAAACCTAGAATCCCAACACATTTTCAAAAGCCACACACACCCAAAATCCTCTATAAAACATCTCTTAAAACACACAAAAATCGTCCAATAATTCATCAACAATCCCTCTTCAAACCTAGCATCCAGTAGGTAAGGATATTCATGATTTCTCTATCATCTAACCACTCAATTTTTTTCGTAAATCTAATCTCTATTTTAATTAATTCCTATGTGATTATGAAGGCTAAAAGAAATGTTGAAGTCAAGAAAATAAGTTTGAAGAAGCTTTATCAATTTGCTAGTAGTAGCAATAGTAGTAGTAAAGATTTCTAGATTGCCTTGCTATTCAAGTAAGTGATTTTAAATAAATTGATATTGATTTGAATTTGATGATATTATGTAAGTTTCAAACCTGAAAATTTTATTTAAGTATGTTCTTCATATGGTTTTTATGAACTATTGCTTTTATTGTATGATTTATACATAATGTATGCGTAATATTGGATTAATTTAATAGATGATGCAAGAAACATACTATAATTTTAAATCTAAAATTTAAATATGTTTTTACTATGCTTTTACAGAATATATTTTTACAGAATATATTAAGTGCTAAATATTATATGTATGAATTTGCATATTATATTAACTGAAATTGATGATTTATGTTAATTTTGTGTAGAAATTTGAGAAATAAATAAGGATTTGTGTTATGTATGATCTTAGGTCGAATTTATACATGTTCTATTGCATCAAATAATTGGAAATTGATAAATTCTGGTTCATACTATTTAATTACGAATTTACAATTAATATTGTGTTAATTTGCTTGATTTATAGAAATATATGATAATAAATGTAAATGATAATAAAATGTTGGATTCAAACTTTAAAATATATGACAATCTATTATGAAGAATAAAAAATATTTTTGATAATTTTTAAAGAATTAAATTCGGATTTTTCTATAAATACAGCTATTATAAGTTTATTGATACTAAAAATATGAAATAAATTTATTTATTATAAAAATTGATGAAAATAGTTTAAAAATCTTTATAGATGTAAACTGGAAGTTTTGATAATTTTTTTGTTTAATTTACTATTTTTAAACTAATTTTCAAACCAAACCGCAGCTTTGAGTAATCTAGAAATTCCTAAAACAAGGGTGTTGTACATATTGCATAAACCGTATTGATGCAAGTATCTCAAGCCTAAACCAACACCACAATTGAAAAGTACTCAAAAAGTTGTATGAAAACGACTATAAATTTGTGAGAAAAGGATTTAAACGAGAAAGTTCTACCCAATTTAAGTTTGGCTAGCGAAAATTATAGTGGAATAAAACTATGTTGTAGTATAGTTTAACCAATGGTTCAAATGAATTAGTTGAGATACTGTGTAAACATAACTTTAGACTAAAATAGTAAAATAAGCTTTGGTTAGAATTTGACAAATATATGTACATATAGATATATGCGTAGGAACCAAAAATATAAAAGTGTATATATGTGTGTGATAGAGATTGTTGTTTTGTAGGATTTATTTTTATGTGCCAAATTAGAACAAAATCATGAAATAAGTATAATGTATGTTAAATATAAAATCTAGCTGAATATATATGTACGTGCATATGTTGTGTTTGATGAAATGCAATTGATAAACATTGATGTATAATATGTATACTTGTATAAATAGTAATGAGTTAGGTTTATACTTATACTAAGTGAACTTTGAATTATAGTATATTAGTTCTATTCAACTTGGCTAAATCAAGTTAATATAGATTTATTAACTAATATTGGCATAGTAAATTCTTCAAAGACCAATAATTTAATATTTAGCTATTAATCTAGTTGGTGAACTCTCATAAGACTATATTAACTTGTTACTAGCATAGATATAATTGTAATATGATAAACCATAAATAATAAGAGAAACATGTCGTTTTAAATGTATGTTTGCTAGAAAAAGGAATATTTCATATGAGTTTGATATAAGTTGTTAGTTGATTTATATGCTTATATAAATTAATCTCTTGAGTAAATATTTATTAGGAGTTTGCCTGCTACTTTATCTTCTGGTCTATCTTCTATTAGTTTAGAGCACAAAATTTGTACCAAGTATGCTGTGACTTGTGTGTTGTGTGCTAGGATAGGCATCCTAAATGAATTAATACTTCAAGACGGCTTTAATAATTACCTGTTGCTTGTGCATGGCCGTTTTTAAGACCTAGTCTGAGGGGCAACAACCTTGCTAGGTTGTGCTAGCATGGTAATTAGACGCTTAAGCCAACCTCATTGTTGACATTGGAAAAATGATGGTTATCAATGACTCAGCCGGCAACTGATAGAGGGAACAATATCGGGATAACGTTTATTTATATTAGAGAGAAGTTATATTAAGTGGTTTAATATATAGGCTCTGTTACTCCATTTAATTACAATGGACTAATATAGTTAAATATGAGTAACAGCTGTGACCACTAGATAAAGCTATTTACTAGATATTCCTATAAAAGATATAGGTACTCAAACTACCTATATCAACCCTCTAAGCAGTTGCTACTACCTAGAACCCTTAAGTTTCCAGCGTATTGCTAGAGTGTGAGTGCTCAACTATTATTTGTCGCATTTTAATTTAAAGATATAAAATATTAGTTGTTGCATTGCTTCTAGAACAAGGATTGTTAGATATTTATCTTTATTCTAAATTATTAAATTTCACTATTAAACTTATGTTTTGATGAGGGTATATCTATGAGCCCATGGTTGTATTTTGGTATACTAAATACTGTGTATTTTGAGATAACTAATGGTATGATATTTATTTATAAATGTTGGTCTACTCACAGAAGTAGCCTGCTTGGAAATCATTTTGAAAAATTTATTTTTCTACTGCAAATTCTAGTTTGTTTTCATAATTTAATTTAATAATTTTAGAATCTAAAATTTATTTAGCAATTATCACAATAAACTATAAATTAGATTTTCCTTAACGTATAATGCGTAAGTGTTATAAGTATCGGTTGGGTACACCTTGACCCAAATTGGGGTGTGACATTTTGTGTTTCATAACAATTAAGATTCCATCCTTTTTTTCTCTTCATTTTTTAACTGCACTAAAGAATTTAAATTCTCTAATAATTCATTTCATTTGCTTTCTTTCCTTCCACAATCTTTTTTTGTAATTCATTCTATCATATAAAACAAAGTGAATTCATCAAAACTTTAAAATCTACAATGTTTAATAAGCAAACACTTTAAGGATAAATAATTTTTTAAGAATTAAAATAGATGGCACTAACATAGGCAAATGTCATATTAATTAAGGGTGAGATAAAAAGAAAAATCAATTGTGAACCAAACCAGAAACACGGTTTTTCTAGGCAATTTCATCTATAAAATTTTTAAATTAAACCAATCATTAAAATTATAATTTTTTCGAGAGGTAAACTGAACTAATCTATAAAATTGAATTAAATTGTTTTAGAAAATATCGATTCACTTGTTATTAAAAGATTTTTACGTTATAACATATTACTAAAAAGATTTTTTTAATTAAAAATTTATTAAAATGTATGTTTATTTAACATTTATAACCATGATTTTTAAATTGTTTAAAGAGAATGACTTAAAATATATGGTGTATCTTAACTTTATATATAAAATTAGTTATTAATAAGCATTTAAAATACTAGTTGCATGGATATCGACATCTTAATTATTATATGATAAAAATGCACGTAATTAATAACTGATTTTAGTATTTTCCGTTTAATATTACATTTACTGAAAATTTACATTGCTAAATTCTATCAAATCGAACACAAATTTAAATTTCATGGGTTTTGAAAATTTTCTAATTCAAATTGTACGGTTAGAAAAAAATCAAACCGCATTCTATAATTAATTTTGTTGGGAGGGAAAATCAAACCAAATAAAAAGTAACGAGTTATTACTTGTTACACCTATTACATCTCAACCAATCAAATTACATACTAATGTCCAATCCTTACTGTAGAGTTATTTAGATGGTAGTGGGACACATATTGAAATGGGCACATACAAACATATGTTCATTTTGCCTAATTAGAAACAAAAATGCATAAGAAGTTGAGGCCAACTAATCGGACTAGGACAATCAATCGATCTGATGATACTACACTAATCTATTGACTTTTTTTTTTTTTTTTTTTTCAAAATAACCATATGTGGCTATCTTGAGCTCCATATGAAGATTCTAAAACTTCCAATTTTTTTATTATTTAATATTGTTTTTGGTTTCGTATGTTAACCTATTATAAAGTTTCTAACGCAGCGTGGAAGCGTTAAGTAACAAAAACTAATTCAACGATTAATTTCAAAACGTGAACTTAATCACACAATTACTAAATAAGTACAAATTTTGGAGAAAACATTCTCAATTCAATACCAAAGGTATCAAATATTAGTTGTCAATACAAATACAAATACAAGCCTAAAAGGCTTATTTATATTATTACATGAGAAAATCCTAAAGACAGATAATAAATACAATAAATACAAATAAATCATGTAACCGACTATTAACACATGAAATAAAAGCTGGCGATCTATAATTAATATTGACGGTTTCAAAACTCAAAAGTTGAAACCGTCATTAATAAAAACTGACTTAAATTGAATTTCTGCTACTACAGTATTCTCTCCCACTTGTAAAGAAATCTACCACCGGATGCTGGATAAGTATCCTCCAGGATCAAATATGAACTTGCAAAAGTGAATCTTAACAAGTATAAATTAAAATATCCTAATTATCTTATGATTTAGAATTGCATCCACCCTTAAGCTCCTTACACCATCTGTAGCAAGATCATGTCTTCTAGCTAGAAATAAACAATCTCCAACTTTATTTAAAGCAATTTTTCCACATTTTTTCATATATATACGACTAACTCTTTCATAATCTTTCATGAGGAAATAACATTCTGCAATAGACTCACCTTCCCAATTGGCCTAAATAGTGTCCCTACTACTTCAGAATTTGAAAAATTCAATCTTTCTACTGTTGCCTTGAGTTTACAGACTTTTGCCAAATTTTCACCAGAAACTAAGTCAATATGGTGTTGTTTATCTCTCATGGAAGGCACATCATCTGATAAATTGTCGGGTATCAATTCATTTAACTCCTATAATTGCTCCCTGATACTGTCGGCACCTCTTCAGCCTTCTCCTCCTTATTAACCATTAGCACTTGTCTTTTAATCAATGTAGGTACAATTTGGGATTCCTTCATGACATCCTCTATCTCCTTCTTCAGAATCATATTCATGATAATCATCAAAATTACGATACTTACCTCTATATTGACACCTACAATTTGCACCAACAAGTTTGACAGCAGGATCGCTGTGAGCACACTTTGTTCTTGGTCGTCTCACACAACCATTCTTGTTCCTATTGGCATCGGATTGATTGATCAGGTCACCAAACGATGTTTCATACGCTGGAATCTCTGATCCATGCTATCTAATACCACCCTTCGAACCTGTGACTTGGTTCACAGGACTTCCACATCCCGAACATCGTTGAAGACGTGACTGCCGTCAATACTGTTGTTGGTTGCCATCTTCGCGGGAACTAACGTTGCTCTGATACCAATCTAACGTAGTGTGGAAGCGTTAAGTGATAGAAATCAATTTAACGATTGGTTTCAAACGTAAATTTAATCACACAATTGCTAAACAATTGCAAAATTTAAAACAAAACATTCTTATTCAACGATGTCAATTTCAGTTGTCAATACAAAGACAGGCCTAAAGATCTATTTATATTATTACATGAGGAAACACTAAAGACAAATAATAAATACAATAAATACAATTAAATTATATAATTGACTATTAACAGAGGAAATAAAAGTTGGTGGCCTATAATTAATATTGGCAGTTTCAAAAGTTAAAAGTTGAAATCGTTAGAAATAAAGATCGGCTTTAATTGAGATTACGTCATTACATTAGTTTTAAGGATTATTTATATATATAGGTATATTTTTATATTTTATGGACATTATCTCATTTGCTATATCGAATGTCTCATTAAGATCGTTTCTTTTATTTCTTGATAGGTACTATACCACATACACAACTTGGAACAGATCATCAATCTAAAGATATATAAGATTATTATTTGCATATTGAGGGCCACTGTGCCTCAACCCGACATTAGTTGATGGATTAGTACGGCCTGATTGAATATGGGTCAAATCAGACCCGTGCTCCTCCTCAGTTGTTATTTTTGTGTTAAGGCAGGGCTAGTACTTAAATATTGTAACAATTGACAAAATAGTTTCCGTTCGTTGCATCATTAGGACCGCCGTGCCTGGATCTGATGTAATGCCTGGATTTTTGCTCAAGAAATTCCTAGTCAATGACGGATCCAAGAAAATTTTTAAATTTTCTAGAATGAATGAAGAAAAAGAGGGGACATTTGCTTGCTAAAGACGACATTTATATGAGTTGGCTCGCGAATTCATGCAATTCGATAACGAAAACAGTGGAACCAGAATAGAAGAAAAGAAAAAAAACTAAACTTGGGATGATTGGATATTAAGGTGGAGAGTACAATGCTAGCTGTAGTAATTACTACTTAGAAACTAGAATAATAAGTTTTTGAATAACTAAAATCATTTTTTATATGTATACATAGAATCTAGCGGGAATTGAGTTTGATGGTTTATCTTTTACTCTTCCCAGTGTTATCATATATATGATGATATGTCTGATATTGTACCTTTTTTATTCATATATAAGGACATGTAATGCATCATTACATAAAGAAAATTGTTTACATATAGTATTGAAGTCAAACTTATGCTTGAGCTTAAGTTTGATTTGGACTTTGATAACTTAAAAGTTACTGGAAGTTTACTGAGTATATAACTTTGAGTTGAAGTTTGGCATGTGTTGAATTTACGGTTGCAAATGAGCGAACCATTAGCGTGTTATTTAAATTTGGCTAACAGTAAGGCCGGTTTGGTTAAAGCTCTTTCAATAAATGAGTAATGCTCAAGCTTAAACTATCTAAACTTGTTTACTTAAACAAGTTAAGTCTGAACATTTTTTTAAGCTCATTAAGTGCTTGTGCATAAACTCATAAATAATTTTTTTATAATTTTAATTTAATATTATATATAATTATCTATATTAATATAATATTATAAATATAAATATATATAATTATTTATGTAAACAAGTCTAGACTCGTTTGGCATAAGCTTGTTAACCTAAACGAGCCAAAGTCAAGTTAGTGAATCATTAATAAGCTTAGCTTGGCCTTATACATTTTAAGCTTTTTAAAAGCTCAGTCTAACTTGAACTTCTTAATTTATTAAATGAGTCAAGCTTGAATCTTCAAAAGCTTAACTCGATTTAAGTCAAGTCTAAACTTTTAAAAGCTTGACTCGATCTAATCCATCCTATTTACAGCCCTAATTGAATTGATACTCTATCAGTTTGGGCTTCTCTCAATTAAGTTGATGTTGACATAATTATCAAATTAACTCCGTCTTAACTCAACTATTTGAACTTTAATTATGTCAAGTTGAATTTAAGTAATCCACACGTAAGTTTTTCTTATTCATACCATCAGATGCTGCAATTTGTTTATGTGTTACTCGATCCCTCCCTCTCTTTTCCCCTGCAGGTTCTTCTTTGTCATTTGCCCCGAAGCTATAGTATCTGTTTCCAATAGCGACATTCATTAACAAAAATTTGCAAAAATGTTACGCACCAAAAATTCTTACACATTCATCCGTGAACGGCGTGCATATGTATATATATGTCTAAGCTCTATACGGTCTAACATTGTCAAATTCACACCACATAAACTACTTTTTGATAGGAAGATATAGTTAATTTACAATCCTATTGATAGGATGGTCTTGTTCATATTGATCTAATATTTAAATCTTTTTATTACGCTAACTATATATATATATATATATATATGGAAATTTCTATAACAGTTATAATGGGATCAATTCATCACATCAATAAATAATTTAAAATTTTTCAACGATAATTAAACTTTTAAAATGTTTTATACTTATTCTTTTTATAACTTATTTAATTTTCATATGATTGGTGGAAAGATCCTATAACAAAATTATAAAAATTTCATAAATGTGTGTCTATTATGTGATCCATAATTTCTTGATGAATATTTCCCCCGAAATTCAGGCGGAAGTTGATGTCTGTTAATTTATTGCCCGATTTACGGATACATGAACACGCGCCTTTTATTTCCCTTTTGCAATAATTGAGATTAATTGACTCGCATGGTCCAAATTTTGCCAATTTTTATGATTGCTGCAGCAGGTCGACAGGAATATTAAATCACAATAATTTTAATAATGAAATATTTCTCCATTATTGCTTTTGCGAGGGTCCACATTTATTTTTTTCATTTTCGCCATTATGCTGCTGAGTTGTGAATGAAAGATATGCTTAAACATGAAGTCCTAAAATCGTGACAAAATAAATTAATTGGGTCAATAAGTGGTCCTACGTCGTGCACATGGTCTTGTTCCCCACTGTTCATGGATCTTGTTTGTTGCCAGAGTATATTAAATTTGATAGGAATATCATGATTCTTCAATAGATGTCTCGATACACCTTTCCTGTGACAAAGAGTTGATTTTTCTAATGGTTGATTTGGATGGTAAAAATTTTAGCAATTGCAATTTCAAAGAATTCTTTGAAATTGCAGTTGCTAAAATTTTTACCATCCAAATCAACCATTAGAAAATGGGTAAATCACAATAGTAAAAGTAAATTTATTTAAGTTATTAATGTTTTAAGTGATTAAAAAGATATATTAATATTTTAAAAAGTAAATCAAATGATGCATCAAAGTTTTGTAAAATTTATTTAATATATCAATGTTTAGATTAATTTTTATTTAAGTTTATTAAATTTTTTTTATGATCAATTTTTAATACTTTATTTCACTCACTTTTTAAAATGTCAATACTTTTTTTTAATATCTTAAAATGTTGATAATTTAAATGAATTTATCCCCAAATATGACTCCTATTTTAAATAACTTGAAATATTAATATTTTAAATAGACTTATTTTTAAACATTGATACATTTTAATATAATTTACCTTTTAGAAAATACGCATCATATTATCTTAAATTGTATTAAGAGAGTCTCCATAGTTAAGGTATTGATATGCTTTATCTAAATGATTTAGGTTGAACTCTACAAGACTTGGGATAAGAAAAATTCTTGTTTCATTTTAAAATTCCTAATTAACAATAGATTGGTGGATTTTTTTTTAATTTTTATTTTTTAGCTGGCCGCTAGGGAAGAATAAAAACTACTAATAATTTTAGAATTTTGAAGTTTCAATATTATGAATTGAGTTGAAAAAAAAAAACTGTGATGCAATTTTATCCCCTATATGTTTGAACCTTAAAAGAAAAAAAAAGAGGAAAAGAAAAACCTCCCTTATATTAACTACCTTTACAGTTTAATAAAAAATTATAAAATAAATTGAAGATATGGGTGACCAGAAAAATGCAAAAATACTGTGATATTTTGAGGTATCAAGAAAAATATGATTCATGAAACAGGAGGAATATTTTTTATTGCTTTTATTATAGCAAATGAAAACAAATTAATAAAGGAACGAAGTTGGGACAGATGCCATAGGAGTCTCATCATGATGAACCAAAATAAAAAATAAAAACGAGAATAAAGAAATATTAATGCAAAATGGAGGGAAAATAAAGCAAGAACACACCCTTACAGCCAGGGCATACAAAGGTTGTTTAATTAACAAACCTTCAAGCACAAAGTCACAAAAGGAGAGAGTTACATAATAACATGAACAAATTTTACAAGATATAAACATCTAATATTATTGTGCTTCTTGTTCATAAAATCCTACAAACATCTCACGATAATTCCTCATAACATATCATATATATTTTTATCTTGAAAATTTAAAAAAGAAAAAGTAAATAAGAAAAATAAGAGTGCCATGATGACGATGATGATGATGATAATGAAGATGATGGTGATGAAAGAGCTTAATTCCCAAACTTCCTGCTCGATCCCTCTCGAGCCGGTTTGCTTCGGCCGGTCTGATCACAAACACCAGGAAATTGGACATTTTGCCAATTATGTGATATTTAGCATCGGTTCCTGCATTTCTCCACAGCTCTTGGTGCTACATTCAAATTAAAATTTTAAAATTATTAGAATAGAAATATATACTAAGTATAAAAATAAATTACAAAAATATATTGAAAAAACTGACCCTAAAGATATTATGATTGATAATGAAGTAAAAATTCAATATTATACTTTTTTTTCCCTTTTTTGTAGCTATAAGAGATTAAACTTAATTCTCTCGTGAAATTTTTTACTTTATTTATATTATTTTTTGTGTGAGTGATGAGGAAGTATAGTTGGCAAATTGATTAAAGTGAAAATTTGACTAACCAAGGCCAATTGCTTCAGATCCCTTCATTATCCTTAAGCGCTTGCATGAATCAACAAACATCCTGTAAAATTAATTGGAAAATTTATTAATTAGAGAAGGGATTAGTGTTATATAAATATCTAGATCTTTCTAAATATAGTAGTGTAGTTATATGGATTTATTTTAATGAAAATATACTTACTCCCATGGAACATCTCCCACAAGCATCCAATCTCCATCCTTATCTTCATAAGTGGGTACATACTCAGATCCATTTAGGAGGTCTATCAGTTTGCTCTCATTCATAAAATCCTTCATTCCTTGAGACCCACAATGTCCTATAAAGTAAAATAAAAGATCCGTTAATGGGTGCTTCGAGAATATATATATATATATATATATATTAGTAATAACATAATTAATGACTTGAATTGAAATAATTAATTAGGGTTTTTGAATGACTTGAATTGGTAATTACCAATCGTAAATGAGCTGAACATTTTGGCTAGGGCATCAGACAGTTCTTGATAACTTTTATACAACTTTAAGTCCACTTTTCTTAGGTATGGTGCTCCATCCATGCTAACTTTGACAAATGCTGCACTGCTGCTTGTTCCCTTGTCACCTTCTTGCTCTGGGCTGCTTTTTTGGACGGCCATGATGTGCTTTCGGAATGATCGGACGGGTGGCCAACCCACAACTTGTGTCCTAATTAAACAAAGTTTTGCAATAATAATCAGTTTTAAAGATATAATAAAAGATAATTCATTTAATTAATCCACATATATATTATAAATATATATAACTCACTACAAGAAAAATTCCTATCGCAAAAAATATCGTTGTTGATTCAATCATAGAGATACAACTTTTCTATCTCTAAAGATCAATTTTCTTATAGTGACTAGAGAAAAAACGATCAATCCTGTTAAAAATTAATTAAAATATATATATATATATATGGTATATACTAATTTCAATTTACATATCCCCATTACATAAAGGTAAATATTTAAACATATTACAAAATTAAGATATCTTTTACTTTTTTTTTTAAATATATAATAAGGGATTTTGTCACGGGTTAGGTCGATGAGGAATTTTTTATTCAACAAAAGAGTTTGTGAATACTTGTCAATTAAATCCTACGTGTGCACGGATAATTAAAAATTTTTTGAATATTGAAAGATGTTGTCATGCTTGCACCTAAAAATTGATATGCAGCGTCAAATTTACACATTAATTAATCAATTAATCATATTAATTTGACCGGAGAAAAATAGAAACAGATTCCTCCAACATGTCACATGTGGACTTATTCCATCATGTATTATTGTTAGGTGACTAATGGTGGACTATAATTAAAATATGGTTTGGCTTTTTTCTTAATTTTTGTGGTTGGTCGGAAAAGCAAAGATTCCAAATGTTTTGTACTTTAGCTTTGTGCTCCCGACAGCCCGCCAAAGCCACGAAGGTCAATTTACACCACTCGTGAGGCCTATGATATGATCCATGAAATGTACCCTCCACTTACATGTAATTATCTCGAAAATATCAACTTAAAAACAAAATTATAACAACTCAAATTATACCTCTAAATTTAAATCAATTATAAGTATATATTTAAACTTTGAAATTTACTAACAATCTCACAAAAACTTTAAATAGTTGAATTTACTTAAAGTGACAACAATAAAATTATATACATTAAAGTATACTTGGATAAATTTGAAGGATATTTCTATACTAAGATAAAAAAATCAATGGGATTATTTGTAATAATTAGGGGTTTTTACTAATTTAAAAAAAAAAATTCATTGTAATATCTTAAAGCATACATTTTTTTCAATAATATAATAATTGCATTAGACAAAGGAAATAAATTTAGACCTAGCTTTAAGAATGTTCTACCCATGATTACAATTTTAATTGAATAAAACAAGAATCAAAACGAATTCCAAAGATTTTGCCGTGTCACTAAGCATGAGCATCACGCTTTGGATAATGGATGGCTTCACAGGAATTGATACGTCTTTTACAATCAGCCAAAGTAATTTTCCCAGCGAATAGGTAAATCACCAAATTTTTATTTGTTTAATCCTACATCTATGCACTAATATTGACATGGTAGTAAACAATTTTCAATTATCCACGTATTAGAATATAATAATTACATATTACGTGTATATTAATCCTTCATAATTATATATTACATGTATATTAGATGTAGCGTATGATACACCCATGGATCAGAATCCTTTCTTGTATTAAACACGGTATATTACTCGTTTCGGGGAGTCTTTTTATTTAGATATGGCTCAAGATCTATGCACTAATTAATTACGATAAAGTGAAAAAAAAGTTACGGAAAAAACACATTTTTTATCCGATGAGATGGTTATAATTGTAAGTAAAGATGTAATCAAGATAGTTCCACCTTAATTCGAACGAGCTATGCTATTACTAACATTATTTTTTTCTATTTGGTCCAAAGTTTACGACGACCTAATTTATGGTTAATTTACTGGTTTCAAAGTATCTACAAAGTTTACTCATATATATTTGATGAACAAACTGGAACATAATCTCTAAACTTTAAAATCTTGCAATTACCTCAAAAGAAAGAAAAAAGAGACGAAAATATAGCAATATATGTGAAAATAAGACAATAAATGGTTAAGTAGATAAATAAATAGAGAAATATGAAGCTTACTTAGATGGGGGCTTAGCAGGATCATTTGCAGGAGGAACAATGCTCTTTTCCTTCAATTTTTCGGCTGAATTTTCTTTGTTAGAGTCCTTAGACAAAGGAGAAGAAAGATTAAGCTTCAAATCAACGGTTTCCGAAAACCCTCTCTTCCCACTATTATTTTTAGCTACTTCACAATCGTTATTACCACCGCCAGCAGCACCACCTGGTAGGCCGAGCCTTAGCTCGGTCTCTTCAAAATCTATAGTAAACTTCTCCGTACTCACAGCCATGACGTTTTTCCTTAGAAAACTCCAGCTTAAGGTACTAAATTTCTCTTAAATTCACCCACAACAGAGAGAATGGCTACCTTTTGCCCTAATTTAACTTTCTTCACAAACACTCTCTTTCTCTTTCTCTCTTTCTCTCTTTCTCTTTCACTCTTGTTGGGTTCACTTACTATGTATTGATGATGGGTTTTGTGACTATGGTGATAAAGGATAATGGTACTATGTAATAACACTATTATGCGTGTCTTGATTAGTGTCACAAAGATGTGAAACTTGTTGCAGCAACCAAGAAGAAGGTCAATGTGGCTATGAGAGTGTCATTATAAATGGCTTGTAATGGGGATTTTGGACGGATGAGATGCTGACACGTTGAATCTGCTGAGTGAGTTGGATCATCCGGGGTCTGTCGGGGAAATGATGTCATGGATGATGTATTATATGTAGAATGATTGTGAAGAGGCAAGTGGACATCACTAGTTGGCCGTTGTTTGCCTTTTGATTAGCTTGCTTGGCTCCACCAACAGGTGGCTATATTCTCTTCCCAATTTATAAACCCAAAAACGGGTCTTCGGGTAAATGAAGTAGCCTTTATGACCTTTTATTTACTTATTTTTCAAAGAATATGATCAATATTATACGATAGGAAAAGAAATTATTTTAGACCTTTTAATAATATCGTTCTTGATTCATTGAATGGAAATTACTCTAGGAAGAAATATCAATTCTTCTAATAACAGCATTAGTACTATTTTTTACGATTAGGAAACATTATACATAATATAGATTTATCTACTAAAGGGAGGGAATTAAAATTCCTTAGTCATTCTATTTGTATAAATTGGTTAATACTTATAATATAAAAATAAAGTGCTTCGTACGTTCTTTTATACAATTTAGGCCAAGGAACTGATAAATATGTTTTAAACAGTTTAGGCCTTACTTTATTTTTATATCGTAAGTACCATTTATTATAAAAATTGCTCATTATTCCATTTCTATTATTCTTTTACCTTTTTTAACCTTTCTCAAAAATATCGAAAAATTCTCGTTTCTTTTTCTTGATTGTGTTGGAAAAGGTAATAGAAATTAAATATAGTCTATGGCCAAAAAGAATAATATTAGTTTTGACTAATAATCAAAACGACCAATACAAAAGTAAATAAAAATAAGCATAAGTGAGGCTCACAAATAACTAATTCCATAAGTATGGTAGTTAAATAAACAAAGGTCAAAGGTTTTTATTAATTAAAACCACTTAAATGCTTGATGACTTATCAAGATATATATATATATATATATATTATATATATTAATCATGATGTAAATTACAAAAAAAAAAAGTAAAATAAATAAAATAAAAAATCATTGAAAACCATCAAAATTATAAAAGTTTCTAAAATTTTAAAAGTTATATCATACCTTGTGAAAATCTTGACAGCAAAAACTTTATTTCGAGTCAACTCCATGTTTACAGTCATTTATAAAAAAAAACCCATAATATAATGTTGTATCACATAAAGAAGACACAATACAAATATTTGCAAAGGCATCACATGTATAAGCTGCGATAGAGCAACGTGCTTGACAAGTTTAAACAAGCATCACATAAGGAACATGCCATATAACAATGTACTCAATAAAGTACTACAATAATAGCTCTATTAAATCTTTAAATGGCAACGCTATCTTTGCAATTGCATTCCTTAATTTTTTCATTTTTTCCCAATTAGGGTTTGGTGTTTTCCGATTCCCTTATCGTGTTAAGTGAAGAGAAAAATATCAAAGAGGTCATCTCGTACTCGATACTCTTGACAAAGCAAATTGGTTCAAGAATCCTTTTGATCAAAGTGCTTCGAATTAGGTAAGCAAGTTTATAAGCTCTCTCAAATGCTTTGTTCACTTGTTTGTGTCACTATTTCCACTACCAATTTCCTCTACGGGTGCCCTATTTGCAGAGTTATTGCCAATGTTCCTCAAACCCTAGAGAAAACTGTAACCGAAGCATATGAGTGTAATTGCCAAAATTTGTTACCAATGCTATATTACATATCATAAGACGATACATGGTACCTACACTCAAATCACACAACAATAATATATATGCAAATATGAAATCACATCTTACCAATGTAATACAACATTGGTATTTCTGTAATTTTTTTCATCCAAATTTTATTTGGGTAATTCTTTTTTAAATAAATTGGTAAACAACTAAAATTCTCCTACATTTTCCTAAATGCAATGCCAAATTATTTTTTTACATATAGGTATATATTATACATAGATAGGTAATTTTTAGGCTGATTTCATTTGATTTATGATATTTCATTCATCAATATAGTCAAATAAGACAATAAATCAATTTAAAGAAAATTGCTATTATCATATAAAAATTCAAGATTTTTTTCATAATCTTAAAGATTCTTAGTGGCCTTGATATAATTTTCTTTAACCATAATTTATTCGGTTTTCGAAACAAAAAAATAAAAAGAAAACCATATCATATAGCGGGATTCCTTTCCACTTTTAAGAAGGGACTATGTTTTTTTATTGTTTATCTTTGTTAAATATTGTTCCTTGTTGCAGAGAGGTTCTTGTGTGTCCCCAAAATCTCCATAATCGGTCAATATTGTAAACCAAATGCAAGAACTGTCCCTGATTCCTGGTCAAGCTCGTTATCACAATTATTTTCTTATTGCGGTGGTTTAGTTGCACCTCCCCTTACTATAAGGAAAATCATGTCCAACCGACCATCAAATCATTAATTTCTAATAAGTGGAATCAAATTATTAAAAAAATGTTAATTATTTATTTTTTAATAATCACAGGAAGCCCACCTTCTTAATTTCTTGCCCAACAAATCATTCCGATAAAGTTAGCAGATTCCATATTGAATATGTTTCTGCAGCCTTAAAAGTTGACTAATGACTAATGAAGTTTCCATATAATATAAATCTACTAATATTTACATAAAAAGGGAAAATAAAAGAGGAAAATAAAAAAGGTCTCTCGAATTACTTTAAGTTTTGTGGTTGGCCACCTTTTCTAGTATTTGAAATCTTGGGTTACTAATATTTACTCATTCCCTTAATAAACTTGGGTTAAAACGATCCCTATTCATGTAGTACTAACTTTTGAGAAATTAATCTGAAAATTTTTGTAAATTCGGTTGTGGATAATTTATTAAAGTTATAGTTAGTAACCTTTTTCATCTTTTAAAAATATTGAAAATATCCTATGCCAAAAAAACCAAAAAAAAAAAAAATCTAACAAGTATCGATATATATAAACTTTATTAGAATAAAGCATGGTATGTTTTGTAGACCACGACATGGGTCGAATCAGATCCATCGACTGGCCCGACATGATACTGGCAAAGCTGACTTATTGGCTTGATCTGGGCATAAATGGGCTAGTTTTAGGTTGCTTCCAACCTGATTCATGACATAATAGGTTTGCACTATTTCAGTCTGATACAAGGTCTAGGTATGATTGTAATATATTTATTATATGTGCTTGCATGAAATCTATCACTCCACAAGACCCATAGAAGGAGGGGTAAAAAACACTATGTGATGGAAAAGTTGCATTTTAATAATCTTTTAACAAGTATGCTTTGATTTTACCTTTACTTATGGCTTTCGATTCTTTTATAGATTAAGATGTGCGCATAAAACAAGAATATAGGGCAAGATGTGGTGATTTCACTAATTTACGCAAAATCAAAAGTTAATCCTTGCATTATCCTCTTATCTTTAGCAACCATTGGTGAGAAAGATAATCATACTTTAATCATGAAGAGGCACATGGAGATGGCACAACTGAAAGGATTACTGGAGATGTTAATTAAGACAATTAGACCACACAAAGAAGACCTTGCTCCGGTAATCAATTCATATTTATCATTATAAGTCACTAAGCACATAGGCAAGAAATAACAAGTAGAGAAAAAGACAACATGACATACAAGACTAAACATGAAAATCTCAAAACCAAGTAAAAACCCAAGAGCAAAACACTAGTATAGCAAGTATCATACGAGGTTTCTTTAACGCAAAGATGAATGGTCACTTTCAACTAAGTTTGCAAACAATTTGAGCTGCCATGTGCTATTCCATCTTGACTCGTTTTAGGCTTAGCTCGACTCAAGCTCAATTTGTAAACAAGCTGAATTCGAGTTTAAGGTAAAGCTTGTTTTCTCAAATAAGTCAAACTCGAACTTTAGCTTAGACTTGCAATCCAGTTTGTGAACAAGCTCGTAGGTAGGCTCGTTAATAAGCCAGTTGACAGATTTTTAAGTTTTATAGTTATAATATATAGCTACATAATTAAAATAATAAAAATAAATTTATGTTTAATATTATATATATTTATAGAAACACACATATATATATTATTTTAGTTTAATAAAACTTAAAAACGTGCCATTTACATAAATCAAGATCGAGCTTAAATTCGTCCTTTTTATTCATTTATTCACTTTATACACACACACTCTCTCTTTAAAACTAGAGTCTCGAATTTTTAAGATACATAATAATCCCTACCATGACTTAAGTTCACACAACACAACAAATGCACATACGCTTGACATTTCCTACAGCCAGCTCCTCCTGGTCAACCTACCAATTCGCTTGCCTCTAGGCAACCTAGGCACTATGCTCATCTACGACTCTTACGTTACCCTTTACTTAGATGATGTCGTTAGTTTACTCCCAAGGCATATGTGCCCAAACCTATGCATCGATGGCACCTCTACAGTCTACACTCAATACCAATCCACACATAAAATGAGTGCTTCTTGTACTTTTGAACTCTCTCTTCAAGTCAAAGAATGATACCTAGGTTTCTCAAACTTTAACTTCATTTTAATCAATTCATATGCAGACGCATGCACTTTCTGCATCATATAGCTATGTTGTTTCCAACATTGTCGTGGTTAGGGGTGAGCGAAAATATAGTGGTTAGAGTATAAAACCTTAAGCCTTATTCGTTTTAACATTTTACAAGTTATAGGGTACTAATATTTCTACACAAAGTCTACCTTATTACACTATAAATTCACTCTATATTCTATATCTTATAAAACTTAAAGGGCACCTAATGCAATAGGTATTTTTTTCCTAAAACTTGTAATTTATTTATTTATTTTTTTTAAATTTCATGTTTATTATAATATAATATATATATAGTTTTAAGTAATATGTAAAACTGTTTTATTTTCTTATATTCACTATAAATAACTTATAAAAAGAAATTTAAAAAGTAATTGCTTAATATCACAAGTTTTATAATATGCAGAATTTATTTGTATAAAAATTAAAACATATAGCAAACACTAGTAGAATCTATTTATTTGATATCAAATAAAATTGTATAACTCATTACAGATTCAAAACTCTGGAGGCATTATTATGTTATTAGGACTTAGAAGATAAATAACATTTTTACATAATTTAGAAATATAAAGCATGTGTAACAAAAGTTTTTCTAAAACAAAAACAACAATTTCTTTTCAAATAAGAATAACAAGTTCTTCTAAAATTAAAAAAAAAAAAAAAGGCACAAGTTTTTCCAAAATAAAAATTTTCAGACGATAGTTTATAAACAATAATCTTGAATAAAAGTCATCATAAAATAAAAAATAATTAGTATTATTAATTATGTATTTATTAGCTTTTTCTATAATTTTCAACTGGGTAAGTAGAGGGTGTCCTAGAACATGTACCCTATAATAGAGTATAAGTTTCAGGATGTGTACAAGATATGAAAATCTCATACTCATACCGGCTATAAAGAGTATGATCTTAGAAATTTGTACTTATACCCTACCTTGTTGCTCTCGATACCTACTTGGACCTTACCCATTCAAGTAGGGTATTGGTAGGCATCATGTATGACAAAATTTCTTGCTCACCCTTAGCCATGGTACATCATAAACCTTAGGATCATAAACCTAACAAGTAAATCCAATACAAAAATACCAGGACTTCCTAATCTTTTATCAGAAGAACAAGTTATATATCAACACTTCATTTTTCCCTTTATTATTTTAGTTGTGTTATGACTAAAGAAAATATTAATAAATTCAAAAGAAACAAAATAATAATAATTAAGAAAAAAAGAAAATGAAATAATAAGAAGAATATAGTTAGAGAAAGAAATTTTATGGGGAAAATTAATTTTTTGAGGAACTATTTTGAATTAATTAAATTTTATGAGTATTTTTCCATTGTCTACTTAATTTAATCTGACTCACTACAAACTTTAATAGAATGATAGATAAATTTATCACTCAACATTTATCAAATTAACTAGTTGCATAGCATAAAGTTGTATTGTTTGATATCGCCCAGGGGGTAGTTGGGGGTTGCACTGTCCTTAACATTTTCTATCCACATGGAATAAAGGGATCAATAGTCAAAAGATAGTAAAAGACTTCAATAATATAATGAAATGGTTAATCATGCTTATGGCAGGTCATTAATACAAGATTGAAGGCCAAAGTCAAGACTTATCCTAGTATAACCTACACTCTATACCTCATAGTTCACTGAACATCAACTTAATTTTTACTATGCCTCCAATAGAGCTATAGTTCAAATTACATACCTAGCATCTCAAGTGATCATTAAATCAAAACTTTACCATAGATCATTAACCTATAAATCTCAAAGGATTAATATACCTAAGCTCTGATAAAACTAACCACAAATCATTACACTAGACTTCCGAGTGACTATCAAACCTAAGAAGCTACTCCTTAGATCATTGACTCATAGTTTTAGGAGATTTAAAAGTCTAAGCTTTGGTTAAGCTATACTAATGATCACCAACTTTCAAATCCCAAAGGATTCACGTACATAGGTTCCAATATAACCATATCATCATTTAGAAAGATATACTTTTGAAAGAAATCGTATACTGAAGCATTGGTGAGCTATATCACAAATCTTTAACCTATATTTATTGGAGATACAAGTAGTTAAGGTCTAATAATGCTACATCATAGATCATTAACCTATAATTCCAAAGACCATAAAACTAAGCTATGATACCACCTAATGTTGTAATGCTTCGAGACCAAAACGCCACAAGCCCCAACATACACTTAGACTGAAACATGGTCAAATGTGCAAGGATACTAATACCCATAAATCATCTTGTAACAATGGATAGAACTCCAAAATATTCTCAAAATAGCTAAATCTTCAATAATCATTGCATCACTCCTCCAAAATAACAACTAACTAAAGTCTTGTTCGCGAGTCAAATCCATTCTTCAATTGAAAAACTAACAAAATAGATCTATATTCTAGGTACTTAATTAATCCTCTACTTTTGCACAACTACTATGTATCTCGCCATCAAATACATATTAAACTCATGCATTCTCAATCATTAACAATACCTGAAAAATAAGGAGTGAGTAGGAAATACCTAGTACAAACCATTACCTACAAGCACACAAGATGCCGCACCATGTGCAACTTAAAATATCTGCAGTTAATCATCTAGCAGATAATCAACTTATTATTCAAATACAAACAATATAATAACCAAATTATTTCCAAAACGATATAAAAATGAAGTTTGTGGGTACATGTTAGAACCAAACCCTAGAAATATTTTTCAAAATCATTTTTCTCAACACTAATATTATAACAAAAAACTGGCTAAAGATCCAAAATATGAATAGGCATGAAGGCTTTATAGAAACAAAATGAGCATGAAGCTTCTATAGAAATAGTAACAAGTGCAATGCTCAACAATTACAAGGGCGCATAGCCTTGACACCATATGAACGTGAAGTTTCAACCGATAATAGGGTATGAAGCTTGGCACGAAGCCTTACCATAATATGGGGGGTGAACCCTTAGTAAAAATGCTCATTATTAGACCACATACAACATATCAATTACTAGATCATAATCAACATAGATAACTCCACTCATGAACTAGTAATTTTGCAAACACAAACCAACCATGAGTGTAATTAATCAAAAATTTTTCCAAAAACAAAGCCTAACAATTCCAATGGTTCTCGAAACTTAAATAATTCAAACTCAATGTATCATAATATAACACAAAAAGTGATACAATCATAGATTATTATTAAGAGACCAAATATCAATTTAGTTAAATGTTGACTAAACCCAAAACAATAAGTAACAAGCAACAATAGCAATGTACCTGGTGTCCATAATAAGCTAAATTTGACTTCTTATTACAAAAATAATACACTCACATCAAAACCTATTTTAGAAAAAATTACATCACCTAATTATAATTTTTCTTCCATCCAAGTTGCTTTGCTTCAAGATTTTCCTCACATGTAGCAAAGCTAGTTGACTAGACGTTGATCAACTAATGGCAGTCGACGAACGATCTTCTCGTCCATTTTAGCTGCCTTCTCTAGTGGTCTCCTCTAATCTGCTCAAATGTAATTTTGGGAGTATTTCTTGATGTTTATATATACTATATATATTTTAAAGTTTCGACCTTTGAAAAAAACTTAATTCTCAAGTTCATGTGACCATTTTGATTTTTCCTAAAATCATGTTTACCACATAAAAAAGATCAATGATCTTATTCCATATCTTGATCCAAGAATTGAGTTTATCATCTCAATCTTCTACTAAGCACAACTTTCAAGTTCTTGATCCAAATCTCCCACAATTTCATAATTATATTGTAAAGAATGACCTTTTATGCCATAAAAAACTTCATTACTTGATATTACCTTCGATTATCTCTCAAAATTCTCTTAAACTTATCAAAGAATTACTTTGATTAGAATAACTTAATAGATTATTGAAACTATGATTAAAGGTTTCTTGAAAATTTTACCTTTTCATTGGTTGGTCATCCTCATTGTCTCTGAAATCCCAAAAAGGAGACAATGAGGGAAGGTTTGAGAGGGATTTCATATAGAGGAAACCTACGTACCATTTCTTAGAGAATAAGTTTTATTTTAAGGAAGGCGGAGCTTAGGATACTTTAGGAAAATCAAGTTTTAGCAATATACAATTTTGCCATTGCTTATAGAATATTTTTCTAGATATTTCAGCTCTTTTTCCCATAAGTTTTTATAAGGATAATGCTTAAAATTTTATAATCTTGTGATATTCATCTCCAAATCATGTTTTTATTTATATTTCAAGAATCTTGGTTTAATTCTATGATCAATTTTATATTACTTTTCAATTTACGTTAACTTTCATGTATAGAGATCTAGTCTTTAATATATATGTATATATACACACATACATATCTTTAATGATTAAAACACTAAATTTAGTTTTGTTCCCTCAATTAAAGTCAAAACCTAAGGGACGATTTGATAAAACTGTATATAAAATGAAATTATTTTAACAATGCTTACCTTAGCATTAAAAAGAAAGGAATTTGGATTTTTCACAACATCTAAATATAATCCCTTAAATTAAGATGTTGGCCCTTTAGCTCAAATAGATTTTCCTAAGAGTCTATTAATAAACTATGAGATTACATAGACATGTCTAGTGCGATTGATCTTTCTCTTATACAGGGATTGAAAGTTAGTCCCATCAATTTTCCTTAATTGATAATGAGATTATAAATGGGAAGCGTATGAACTGTCCATATATTTAATTTATCTCTTGGGCAGTTCACAAACCATAGGCATCTAGAACCTATGTAATTAAGCCAATTGCAAATGCACTACTCATGTAGTCTAAATTGTTCTCACTCATATGCTATCTAGATCTCGCAGATCAAAACGTAATCGAGCACTTCAAAATTATCACAAATCTCCCCACTAGCACTTAGACTAAACTAAGATTTCTATCCATCACCCTCATAAGTTTGATTGCACTTGGATCCCACTTGCCTAAAATTAAACCCGTGTCTTCGTTAAATGCCTCAACGTCATCCTTCACTCTTTACTGTAAATCACTGGCCTAAATTTCCAATCTCCTTGCTTGATCATCTTTTAACGTACACAAACAACAAGGGCCTCATGCTACTAATCTCTAGCGAATCTACCATCTCATCTCAAACTTCTAGCCACCATGACTCTAACCTTGTTGTACAAAAAAAAAAAAAAAAAAAAAAAAAAAAAAAGAAGAAGTAATATTTGTTGATTAACTCAAGCAAATGTTGATAAACACTTATTCCTAAACGAGGTTAAATAATAAACATATGATAATAAGGAGATCTGTAAATTGGGTGAACATCAGTAATGCTTATAGAAGGAAACATTTATTTGAGATGTTGAAAGATATTTGAATAATAATATATATCGTTTTACGCCAACGATTAGAAACTTAAAGTATACCATATTAATAATTCATAGGACTATAAATGAGGTGAGTCAAAATGATATAGTGTCAAAGACGAAATCAAAATTGATAATTTAGAATATATATATATATACAAGAATGGGATTTAAATGGTATTGAAGAAATCTGAGATTGATCCAATTAAGTTTTTCTAAACTTGTTATATTTAAAAAAATATTTTTATTGAAATTAAAATAATATTAATATTTAAACATGACTTGAGCTTAATTAACATTTAAACTTGATTCATAATTAAATGCTCGCAATATAATCGAGTTAAACAATAAAATTTGAAGTTGACTCAACAAACCACTCAAGTAGCTCAAGCACAAATTTTGATTAATAGCTTAAGAGTACCTTAACTCGTTTACATGCCTATTAATACTTTGGAAAACTATTCTCCCACGGGATTTTGCAATAATTCAATTGGACACACATCTTGTTAACTTTTTGTCACGTTAATCTCAATCTATAGTCACTGACAAGAATCTTAGGCACTCTCAAAATAATTATCATTAATGAATTTTTAGTTTACACATACCATCATAATTACTAATACGAAATCAAAATAAAGTAGACTCCTTCTAATCCTTTTTTTTTTTCTTTTCCTTTTTCTTTTGGTGTTGTGGAGGTGCATATTATCTCAATACGGAATTCGGATATTTAGTTGTGATGAATTTCTTTTAACACAAAAGCAGAAGAAAGTAGACCGCCTCTAATGCCTTTCTTTTATAGGCACATTTTATATTATAGCATTGTGGAAAGAAAAAGGTGCTCATACTGATTAAAAAGAAAAAAAATTCAATCCATTTGGTTAATTAGGTACTGTAACACGAGTTCTATTTTTTTTTTTTTTTTCAGATTCATAATAAGAAAACCATATGGTATCTTTTTACCCTTTTTTTTTCATCGTCATTTATGACATAATATAATATAATCTAAGGATTATAGCAATGTCTTGTTTAGGAACTTACTATACTGTGGGTGAAATATTGTCATTATATCATGTAGGATTGTAATAAGCTACCCTAGATTATAGCAACCTTATTTTGGTTGGTATAATTTAAAAAAACATAAATATTAATTAGATTATATATATATGTATAAATAATTAAATATTGCAGTGCCATATTTAATACGTATGATAATCCATTTTGAACATGTGCAATATGTAATAAATGCAACACTCACTCTTTCATGAGTGTTGTATTCATTACGTAGAACATATATTTAAAATGCGATGTCATATGTAATAAATGCGATACCACAATAGTATTTTGATAATTTTTTATATCATTAATATTTTAATAATTTTTTTAAACAACTATAAACATGAGTTTAACCCCGTTTCGGTCTAACTTGTGGTAATCTTCCCAGATTTGAGGTTTTCCGGCAAAAGTATATGACAATTTATTTTTTTTTCCTTTCTTCATTTTTTAAATATTTACATATTTTTACCTTTTGATATATGACATGTGTGCTTCATTTTGCCTTTCCGTCCTTGCTTCTTGCCATTCCTTTGAGATCAAAGTAAATCACTAGTAAAAAAATGACATTAAGAGGCGAAATTTTTCGCCTCAGTAGCTTAGAATTTCGCCTCAGCAATGCTATTGAGGCGAATATTTCGCCTCAAAATTTCGCCTGAGTAGGTCGGCCACCTTAGGGAAATAGAGGCGAAAGTCGCCTCACTTTTTAAAAGGTGAGGCGAAATTCGCCTCATCGTGAGATGGGTTGCCACCTGGGCTAGTGAGGCAAAACTCGCCTCACCAGCCTACGTGGCGTGAGGCGAAATTCGCCTCACTAAATGCTATATGAGGCGAATTTCGCCTCATCCAATTCTGCGCGCCACGTCGGCTAGTGAGGCGAATTCGCCTCACCCTACGTCGAGGCGAAATTCGCCTCATTAATGCTATATGAGGCGAATTTCGCCTCATCCAATTCTGAGCGCCACGTCGGCTAGTGAGGCGAAATTCGCCTCACCAGCCTACGTGGCATGAGGCGAAATTCGCCTCATATAGAAAGAGGGAGGCGAATTTCGCCTCATCTACCAAACAATCCCCCGATTTATAATTAATAACATATTATTTGAGAATTTAAATTATTATTAATTTAATTATTAATATATTATATTCAAAATTTTTAAAAATGCAACACATATTATAAAAATTATATAATTAATATTACGAATTTATTACTATTAATATTTGCCTTAAAATTTATTAATTTATATATTTTTGCAGAATTAATAAGTAAAAAATACAACACCTATTGCAATAATTTAAAAAAAACGTATAATTAATATTACAAATATATTTATATTTTACTTAAAATATTGTATGTAAGTTTGTTATTCTAAACATTTGAAATAATAAGAGTATTATGATATTATAAATATATTTATATTGACATAAATGTTAAAAAATAAAAAGTAGAATATATCTAAAATTTGAAAAAATTACAAAAACTTTGTAAATATAAATAAAAATATTATACCTTATATTATATTTGATTTTAATATTGTTGAACTTGTAATGAGAAATGGTAAAATCCTGCAAAAATAAATTCAAATAAATAATTATAAATAAAAAATAAATATAAAAACTAAATAAATGAAATAAAAATAGAGGATTAACCGTGGAGAGAGCAGCGTTCGAGAGAGAGAGGAGAAAAATTTGTGAGGGAAATTGTGCGAGCAGAGGAGAGAAGTGGGTGTATTTATAGGGTGGTGACTGGGCTGATGAGGCGAAATTCGCCTCATATGTTGAAATCTGAGGGGAATTTCGCCTCATAAGTTAGACAGTGAGGCGAAATTCGCCTCATATGATAAAATGAGGGGAATTTCGCCTCATAATAATAAATTCCAATTTCCCGCCCCCGCTTTTCTTCTCCCGCGTCGTCCCGCTAAAAATTTTTACCCAAAATTTTGTATAATTTTTAAAAAATTTATTATTGAAAATATTTATTTATTTATCAACATATTTATTATTAAATAAGATTAAAAATTAATCTTATTTAATTAAGTGATGTACTTTTATTTATTAAAAAGTTAATTATAAAAATTATATATAATTGAATATTAATTATTAAAGTTATATTTTTATTAATCAATTTATTTATTAGTAAATAAGATTAAAAATTAATCTTATTCAATTGTGTCATGTGCTTATTTTGATTAAAAATGAATCATAAAAAATATTTATATAAATTAAATATTTAATTATTGAAATTACGTATTTATTAATCAATTTATTTACTAATATATAAGATTAAAAATAAATCTTATTCAATTGAGTAATGTACTTATATTTATGAATATTTAAATAAAAAAATATTCATAAAGATTAAATATTTATTATAAAAATATATATTTATTAATGAATTTACTTATAGTAAACAAGAATTAAGGTTGTTGTTATTCTATTGGGTAATGTACTTTTATTTATTAAAAGTTAATTATAAATAATATGTACATACATTTAATATTTATATAGATTAAATATTTCATATTTAAATTATATATTAATTAATCAATTTATTCAGTAGTAGATAAGATTAAAAATTAATCTTATTCAATAGGGTGGTATACTTTTATTTATTAAAAATTAAATACCAAAATTATTTATATAGATTAAATATTTAATAATAAAAATATATATATTTATTAATCCATATATTTATTAGCAGATAAGATTAAAGGTAAAACTTATTCAAATAGGTAATGTACTCTTATTCATTAAAAATTAATTACAAAATATTTATATATATTAATTATTTTATAAATATATATACTAATCAATTTATTTACTAGTAGATAAGACTGAAGAGTTATAATTATAAAGAAGTATTTTCATAGATTTAATAATAATTATAAAAATATTTATTTGTTAATCAATTGATTTACTAGTACATGAGATTAAAAATTAATCTTATTCAGTTGGATATTTATTTTTATAAAGATATTTATT
The DNA here is from genome assembly GCA_024138025.1 of Combretum micranthum. NCBI lineage: Eukaryota > Viridiplantae > Streptophyta > Magnoliopsida > Myrtales > Combretaceae > Combretum > Combretum micranthum. The sequence continues at coordinate 496,285 of JAMXBD010000858.1, read as the reverse complement.
TGTTCGACATTTTGTATATTGAGAATATTTTTAATAATATTAAACATATAAAAGAAGATTTCGACTTTGTACAAAAATTAAAATTAACATATATTAATTACAATACCGTTAATTATTTCATATGGATTGTGATAATAATATATTTATCGTATTCATTATGAAATTGTTCGTACGAACATAAATTTTTACAATTAAAATCTGTGATTTATAGTCTTATAGATTACTTGATATTTAATATGTAAATAAGATCTTGATAAAAGTAGATTTTAGGAAGCTAGTTTGTTGAGGAAATTATCTACGTTGGTGTTGTTACTGAAATACCCCAAATGTTCACCTAGATTATAAATTGAGTTTAGATAGACTAAATGAATAAAATGAATTATAGGATATAATCTCTAAAAATCCGCTAAAATAGTTTAGAGGATTCATTAACTCTTGATTATTAACCTAAACACTAATTCCGAAATCTTACTAAAATTTGAGTTCATTTGTTTGAATGAAAATATTGGTTCTTAAACCCGAACTCACATTAAATATGTTTGTATTCAAATTAAATTCCTAAATTAAGTCCTTCTTTTAAGATGTTAATTTATAACCTATCGTATTTTAAGATCTTCAATTCCTAAATTAAATCCCAGTTTCTCAGCCTCTTCGTATTTTGGCCATAATTTTTTAATCTGATCTCTGATTGAGGCGATTGAAGTTACGATGGAAAGATATGAAAGAGATATACAACTTTCATGTATTGAGCTTTTGCAAATGCTAAAATTAACAGTGCTTAAATTTCATTTCTTTTCAACTGATACATTTTCCATGCAAAGTTAACAACTTGTTTTTATGTTTTATGTGTTTTTTGCTTACAAATTGGATAACTTTTAGCTATAATGAGATGGATAAGTGATGTTTGATGTGTTATGTTGACTGGTTCATGTAATTAAACATGAGTTCAGTACATTTATAGATTTAACAAATAATTAGATTAAATGTAAAAGTTAATTAAAAAATGAATTTAGTTAACAAACCGAGGTTCAACTTGATTAAATAGACTTCAATGAGTTAAAATGAATTAGATTGAGTTAGTTTAACCATCTTGACTTATATTTTGAATTAAATGATTAAGGTTAAGTTAACCATCTTTGACTTAGTTTAAGTTAAGGTAAGTTCAAGTTAACATAAATCCTACATGTATAATGAATTTGTAGTGAATCTAAGTTCAACTTGACTAAGTGAGCTTGAATTAGCTAAAAGTAATTAACTTAGATGAATGAATTAGGATGATCTTTCAATCATATGAGCAATATAATGTTTCAAATACTTATAGTTAACCATTCCTTCATTTTTCCAATCTGAAAACGTTAAATTGTAATGTATAGTTACGTAACCAAATAGACGAAATGAGCTTGAATTAGCTAAAAGTAATTACCATTGCCCTGTTTAGTAATTTGTGTTTATTTTCCAGTAATTTTTATGAAAATTTCGTTCAGTGTGTAACACATTAAATAATAAATTTGTCCTTTCCAATTTATTTAATATATGTTTGATCATGGTGAATAGAGATATACTGCGGGTTTGTTGAATGGTTTCATATATAAATTAGCTGTGCATGGTACTCGTCGTAATAAATTACAGTACTAAGGGACAAAATATGACGGTAATCATAATCAATAGCATGACAAATAAGGTGCGAAACAAGTAATGCAATAAAACGTGAACATCATGTCCTGAATAATAAAAAACGATGAGGAAATGAAAAAACTGTAGCAGCTACTGTCGCTGCTCCTGTCGGAGTCGAGCACGACCAGATCCTCTCACGGATGTCCTCTGTGATACTGTATGGGGGGGAGTCGAAGCCGGTGTCGACTGAACAGCTGCCGGCTGAGTCGGAGTATGTGGAGGCTGCTGAGAGGCAGGAGGATGTGAAGACGAAGGAGCCCCAGGAAAAGCGTACGATCCAAACGCGGACGGCTGTGACGCAAACTGTGAAAAACCGGGACCCCCTGCCCATGGGATGAACCCCTGAGGATGTGGTCCTCTCTGCTGTGCGGAGCTGCCTGGTGACTCATGTGCTGGATCGTGTGGAGGATGCGTGAACATGGATGGATGGCTCGGCATCCCATAAAACCCATGGTAAGGATACGGAGGAGGTGGGACTGGTGTGAATGGCGTAAAGCCAGGCTGACTAGGATCAGGGCCATAAGTGGAAGTCCCCATCTGTGGTGCTGCGTGCTGGTATGGAGGGTACTGCCCGGAGGAAGATGTAGTAGGGGGACGGACGTAGTTCATCAGCAAATCAATCTTCTCTTGCATCTTCTCAATCTTGGCCTCCTGGCTGGTCCTATCATACTCAGAGTGGACCAAATTCTCCTCCCGTGGCTGCTCATAGTAATCAACCCTATGTTGATCTATCGGCATGCCGTAACCGAAGCCACGTCGGTAGGCAGATCGGTGGCCCAAAACCTCCTCCATAATGACCTTATCCTCCTTAGGTCGCTGACCTGACGCAGCAGCAATATCATCCTCATGCTTCCTTTTTTCCACCATTCGTTCCTAATTGAAACAACATGAGTATAAGGTGAATATAATCGTACAAACAGATGGATATGAACTACTACTACCAAAAAAAAAATTAAGAATCGAAAATACTAACATAATTCTGCATGGAGACCTCCGACTCCCATCGATCCGTTAACTGCCCTTTCTGTCTCCTTAGGTGGGTATGTCGGTAGTTTTGTATCGGCGTGAGATCCTGTAATACATTATTAAAAAAAGTCAGTACAAGAACATAGCATATAAACCCACATTTATTGTGATTGGAATACCTACATTTGTGAGTGCATGCTGGAGCATGGACTTTGTACCACCTGTATGAACTGACAGTTGCTTCTTCCTGTTCTCCGCATTCACCGTGGATCGCAACTACACGTTTCTTGAAGAAGTGAACAAGTGAACTATATCTTATGCATATGTAATTTACCACATGGAGAAGCGTACCTTATAATCTTGATCTGTCTCAAGGAAGTGGACGAATGCCCTCCATTCATCTATCCTGTGCTCGAAACCCGGTGGTGGCTTACTAGCAGCTGCATCGCCTCCACCCTTGGCTATGACATAACGCTTAAGCCTGTATCGAAGCTGACTATACGACTTGCTTGCTAGAAAGTCCAGTGCCACCCACCATTTATGAATTCCCGCCAATTTTCAGGTAGTTCGAACTTGTTCTGCAAGTTTGAAAAAAAAAAATTAGTGTTAAAGGAAGGTATCAGGAGCCAAAAATTGGTTTTTCGTATATCTTTAGATTTAAAATTAACTTACCATTACACGGCGGATGATGCCATGTCGATATGCCTCGGGAAATGCTGACCATGCCTTTCCTCGACCACCAGGGACAAACAACTTCGTCGACGCTCTGTGATGGAGTAAGAACTCCAACCTAACCATCCCCGGAGATGAGCATATGAGACCCATAAACCCATCAGGCATAGTGATAGTCGGTCTACGGCCTGTCCGCCTATACTCCTCCTCCGCCCGGTAACCTCTATACATACCCCGGCGCCTGTCTGTCACCATGATGTTTGCCTCCTCATGCTGAGCTGCCACAGCGGCCTCCTCCTGCTCCACTGCTGCGGCCTGTGGGTCATCAGGGTTCACCTGAGCAGGCATATCATCCGGGAGGTCATATAACACCTCTTCCCCTATCCCGAGCTCATTTACCCATGCCTGCTGTGTGGTCAGCCGCCTGCCCCGACTGGTCATCGGGATGTCGGACCTGCCGATCAGTAAGTAAGGCAGTAAACGATCCTCCTGTATAACAAAATAACAAAATGAAACGCATGAGTCCGAAGTAGATATAATATTGCTATGACAGATAAAACCTTTACAAATGAAGCTTTAAATCCCACCAGTGTACTGCTCCGGATGTGCCGCAGAGTCGTCCAAAAGCTGATCCATGAAATCGGAGCTACTCATCCTGCAAGTTAAAAAATAGCACCGGTTACTTAAACATTTCGTGGAGATCATTACGCAAACAAAGTACATTTGATAGATAATAATTAAATAAACGTATCCGTACAATCTATTCGTCCAAATCGTAATCGCCTATGCTACTGCATCCCGCACTCGGGTCGGGTAAGCGTGTAAGGTTTCCTAGATCGACAAATATGCGATTGATTGAAATTGTCCATGGCCTTTGCACTGTCTGTTGCATTGCCTCCTCTATTGGAGGTGGCTCGATCGATTCAACATCGTCTATACTCTCAGTTTGGAAGAGAGCACGTGTGAACATATGACGGTGTACAACTTTCTGGACAATCTTCCAATTGCCGTATCGCTTGCTTGGGTCCTTTAGGTAAAATACTTGTTGTGCTTGGTCGGCAAGGATGTACGGGTCGTTATCGTACCATGACCTTGCGGTGTTGATGGAGATGAGGTCTCCGTCGATAATTTCCGGTTTATCCTTCTCCGTATCAAACCACCTGCATTTGAATAAAAACACTTTCTTCGACCCCACATAATTTAGTTGTATAACTTCGGTGAGAACGCCGTAAAATGTAAGTTGTTGCCCTCCATCCGCACCGATGACATATACACCGCTATTCTGTGATCTTAGGCCAACCTCCTTGGCCTCTGTGTTGTATCGGATACCATTCACGATACAAGCATTGAAGCTATATCGATGAATTTCAGGGCCCCAAGCTAACGCTTCAAGATCTTCTGGCATCTGATGTCCATGGACAGCCGTTTGCTCCATAGTCTACATACCATGTAAACAATTAAAGTTACATGTGAAGATATTGATAATTAATGGAATTGAAGGCTTCAACAAGTTTTAACCTTATTTCTAAACCACTCGGCAAAATGTTTACATACTATTCCTCCCACATTGCATGCTCCACGTGCAGTTAGTTCGGCCTCGAACTCCCTGTAAGATATTTCGTTAGAAGCGGATCTTCATTCTTGGGGAACATATCTTGTTATCAGGTCATAAATGAATGAAAAGACATGATATACCTTATAAAGGGTTGCACTTCCTCGCAATTGTTCAATACTGTCCAATGCAACCTGTTGAGTTCTGCATCCGAGCCTGTTATAGTGCATGCACCTATTGAACGTATGGGCTGTGTGAATACTCGAAACGATGATGATGGACATTCATCCAGCGGTTCGTCCCACTGTCGGTGGGGCCTATTTATTCTTGAGTCCATGTTATCAAAATATAGTGAGCAAAATTGAGTGCTCTCCCGCACAACATACGACTCAGTAATTGAACCTTCCGGTCTTGCCCTATTCCGCAAATCTGCTTTTAAAACTCCCATGTACCTCTCAACAGGATACATCCACCGGTACTGGACCGGACCACATATGCGTGCTTCATGTGGAAGGTGGACGGCTAAATGTATCATAATATCAAAAAAAGCAGGAGGAAATATCATCTCTAACTTGCAAAGAGTTAGGATTATTGTTTTTTCCAAAGACTCCAACAAATTTACACGGAGTTCTTTAGCAGTCAATTCCCTGAAAAAACGACATACATCACATACAACATCATAAATGCGATTATCCAAGACCCCACGAATGACAACCGGGAGAATACGTTGCAGCAAGACATGACAATCGTGACTCTTAAGACCTCTCAAACTAACTTCATCAGCGCCTAAGCAAGATGATATATTTGAAGCATATCCATTAGGCATCTTCACATCCCTAATTGAATTACATACCTCTCTCATTTGCCTAGTCGATAGTGTATATGCAGCTGGTGGTTTGAAAATGCGTCCACCACGTTGCTGCAGGTGTAGCTCGGAACGAATACCCATTTCTTGGAGTGTGAGTCTTGCCTTCTCGTGTCTTTTGACTTGCCCTTAAGACCAAAAATAGTTCCCACTAGGTTATCGCATATATTCTTTTCGATATGCATCACGTCAAGATTATGTCGTATGTGCAATTCACTCCAATATGGCAATCGGAATAGCAAACTCTTCTTACACCAATTTGTCCCGTCTTCATTCCTCCGACGGCATAGGCGCTGTTGCAATTTTCCAAAATGACATGCTCGTATCGACTCAATTGATCGATGATGTCTGAACCAGAGAAATCCCTTGGTCGTGCCCGTGTTTCCGTGGTGCCGTCAAAACTTACCCTGTCATGGCGCCACCTATGTCTCAAAGGCAAAAACCGTCTATGGCCCATATAGTGGAACTTACTATTTGAATGGCCACTTGTGCAGTCAATGTTACATATTGGACATGCTTTATAACCCTTCGTCGTCCACCCTGAAATGTCACCATATGCCGGGAAATCGTTAATAGTCCATAATAACGCAGCATGCAGTCGAAATACCCGTCCTTCGACCACATCTAGTGTTTTGACCCCACTTGTCCAAAGTTCTTGTAGCTCATCTATCAATGGTTGTAAGTACACATCAATATCTTTACCTGGTGATTTCGGCCCCGGTATTAAAAGAGACATCATCATATATGGCTCCTTCATACATCTCCATGGTGGAACATTGTATACAAACATAATAACTGGCCACACTGTATGTCGTGCTCATGTTTGCATATGGATTAAACCCATCATGGCAAGTCCTAATCGTACACTTCGGGGGTCCGATGCGAACAAAGGATATTTGTTATCCAATCCCTTCCACTGTTCGGAATCCACCGGATGCCTCAACACCATCTACAGATATATACTTTTCCTTGTGCCATCTCATCTCTGGAGCCGTCTTCCGACACATAAATAGCCTTTGTAATCTTGGAACTAGTGGGAAATGTTGCAACACCTTAACCGGTACTGTTTTTTGTTTTCTTGTATGAAGCTTCATCTTCCTTCCCCACACACTGGGCATGTATCAAGATTTTTGAATTCTTTTCGAAACAAAACGCAATCATTTTTACAAGCATGAATCATGTTTGCATCCATGCCTAACTGCTTCAAAAACTTCCGCGCTTCGTAATATGATTTAGGTAACAAATTGTCGGCAGGTAACAAACTTTTATTAGTCAAGCCAATTGTTGAATGACTTCACAGACTGCTTACCATCAATCTTTAGATTTATCATTTGCACTACTGCTGATAATAATGAAAACTTTGTACATCCCGGATACACTGGACTCTTTGCTTTTTCAAACATTCCAGTCCACCCCTCTCCATTAAACCCATTACTTTCATCTTCGCTGTCAGTATCATCGCCATCGCCGTCACTTATATTAACAGCAATATCTTCCAAAAGTTTTTGATCTGCCTCATCTTCAAAGTGCGTGTCTTCAAGTGGATTGCTCCCTTCATCCATAACAACATTATCATGTACCTCGAATTCATCTACATCCTCACCATGATAAATCCAAGGGGAGTAGGTCCAAGCCATTCCCTTCTGAGGAGGTGATACTCAATAATCTGAATAGATTGCCATGAACCGTTGAGGCAATCTCTACAAGGGCATCTAATCAGTCCATCTGCCGCTTATGGTTTACAGCAGCTTCTAAAAACTCTCTAACCCCATTTCTATATTGCGTCGTAGTCAAATCACGTGTCATATGCCAACTTCGTTCAGACATCCTAAATTGACACTTAATTAATTACCACATTAAGTCACATCGGATAACTCTCTATAACTATGCAAGCATCTAATATTGAAACACCATATGTTTAACTTACTTATTATTTAACCCTATATGTATCATGCAATTACAGATAATATGTATAGTTTTATTGAATCTCTAAGAAGAAATACATTACTACAAATTTAACATAAATTAATTTATAAGCCTATAAATAGGAGCATTTACTACTGTACACATACATACATACATTTATGAAGTTAAACATATTACGTATGTATTAAACATTAATATACAATTGTTATATTGTAACTATATTGATTTTTGTTCACATAAAATTAATAATATTTAAATAATTGTAATTACACTACGTATCATGAAATAAAACACAATAATTTATATTAGACAATTATATGCCATCACTAATCCTAAATACATATAATATCTTTACCTTACTTATAATAAATAATAAGTATACATATAATATACAGGAAATACTACATATATAAGTAGTATTATTTCAATACTTACACTTATTTTATGTCTTATTAATCTAAACATATAAAACAAGCTTTGAATAAATATAAATACTTGATCCTAAGTACATACATAGTTTTTTCAATTTCTAACAATAAATACATAACTATATATTGAACATTCATTAATCAATATACATGAAAAAATATTAACATCTCAGTATTTATATTTAATCTATGTGATATGATATTAGACATAATAAACATAGATTGAATAATAATATGTAATCACATATCCTAAAAATCTATAATTTTTTCAACTACACACTAATATACACAACTAAAAATTAAATACATATTACTACATAAATATATTACTACTACTATTTAAATAAATGAATTAAAAATTTCATAACAAATTGGACTAACCTTGTAGTAATTGTAGTACAATAAATATCCGATCAAATCCACCCAAATTATCAGATACCTGCATTGAAAATTAAAATATCAATCAAAAATATATTTTACTATAAAATAAAATACTACAAGAATTAAATTAAGAATAAAAACTTACCGTATAATTAAATTTACGTAATCGAAAATATTTTTTTTTCCTGATGTGTGTGCGTGAGTGTATGTGTGCTTATGGGTGGGTGTGCAGGTCAGTGAGCTAGTGTGTGTGTGTGTGGGCAAGTGAGTGTGTCTGTGAGTGAGTGAGTGTGTGTGTGGGTGGGTGGGTCGGTCGGGGTGTGGGTGTGTGTGTGGGTGTGGGTGTGGGTGTGGGTATGTGTGTGTGTGTGTGTGTGTGTGTGTGTGTGTGTGGGTTTCGGTGTGTGTGTGCGTGCGTGCAGGAGCGAGGGTGTGGTGTGTGTGTGTGTGTGTGTGGGGGTTTCGGTGTGTGTGCGTGCGTGCAGGAGCGAGGGTGTGTGTGTGTGCGCGCTGGAGCGAAGGTGTGTGTGTGTGATGTGCGAGAGAGAGAATGGGAGGGTGGGAGTGCAGGGCGGAGGGTATATATAGGGGGAAGATGAGGCGAATTTCGCCTCATAAAATAGAGGCGAATTTCGCCTCATCCTTGTGAGTATGAGGCGAATTTCGCCTCATCCTAGTCAGCTGATGAGGCGAAATTCGCCGCTGACTAGGCTACTGAGGCGAATTTCGCCTCATCGTCCTAGTCAGCGGCGAATTTCGCCTCATCAGCTGACTAGGATGAGGCGAAATTCGCCTCTTTTGTTTAAGCGAGGCGAATTTCGCCTCAGATACTTTAAGAGGCGAAATTCGCCTCTTAATTTTCGCCTCCCCTACCTACTTTTCTACTAGTGAATGTACTTAGTTAGCTGAGTAATGGATAAGTTATACAAAATTTTAATAATTAAATGGTCCTATTGACCTTTCCGAATTCTAACTACTGAAATCTTACATAATTTTCAAAACACGGTTAATACTTTTTTCCACTTATTATAATTCATCCCGTTTGACAATATATATATATATATATATATAGAAAAACCCTCAAATTTCACTATCTCAGACCTGGTTTCGAGGAGGTCGTACAATTATTATATAGATAAGTTTTCATAAAATCAACGTTCAAGATGACGCCTAGAAAGCTTTATAAAAAGTCAACAGATCAAGGGGAAATAAAGCATCGAAACTGTTGACTTGTAGGGTCATGATTGGGCCCAAAAACATCATCAGTAGCACCGGGATGGATGCACGAGACATGTTGGCATGTGAATTCCGCACCTCGTATATTAAACTTGCAAAGCATACGAATTGATTTGGTCCCCCAAAAAGTATGCATAATTGCATGCCCTTTTCCTTCACTGTAAAAAGGGTGAGAACTGGGAAGGAGTCCACAACAAGACATCCTCTTTATGCTTTATTTATATTGGAAAAAGATTTAGATGAAAAGAATTTCTTTTATTTGTTTAGATAGTAAAGAGAAGAAATTTTTAATCATTAAAAAATAAAAAAAATAAAATATAAAATTATCTACTGTAAATGAATAAAAATTAGTCTTATCATCTCCGGTTAACATATGCTAATTAAACCTATTTGAAACTCATTAGACCTTAAAAAGGGCTAGTTTAATCGAGGTTTAACCCTCAGTTTAACCACAATCAAGTCTGACACATTAATAGGAATAATAATAAAGGAATGGGTTGCAATTTGAAACCCAAAGTTATTCTTTTTTAGTCTTTTTAAATCATCTGCCTTTTCTTTCCAATTTGGGTGGAAATAATCATTGGTTATGTTCTTTACTTCTGCTTTTCATCTCAATTTCATCTTTAACCAAACATGGAATTTTGTATTTTTTTCTCTCTCTCTTTCCTTCCCCTCTTCTCAAATTTATAATATTTTTTCTTCTCATTGTCCATTGTACCAAACAAAGGCTTAGCATTTACGAAATAACTAGATGATTTAAAAATCATTCATCTTTAGTCATTAGTCATCAGAATAGGTTTAGATAGTGAAGATTTGTTTGATTGCTTAAACATTCTATCTTCAGTTTATATTGTTAACAGGATAATATGAACTTCTTCTTCTTCTTCTTCTTCTTCTTTTCTTTCTTTCTTTCTTTTTTCTTTTTTCTTTTTTCTTTTTCTTTTTTGCTTAAGGATGTCTAAGCAAAAGATAGACTTGCTATCTTTGATTCATCTAAGGAGATATATTAAATTAATCGAGATTAAGTCTAGAAATTGCCTAATCATAAAAAGAAAAAATAAATAAAAATCCTTTTACAACCTTATTAATATGTTGAAAATGGCCTTTTTATATGTTAATTTTAGTTATGATATAAAATCAAAATTAGCAAAGAGAAAAAAAAAAAAAAAGAATAAGAAAGGAAAGGCTTGTATCCATTTGAGAGGAGATGATCACAAGATTATGATTTAGCAAAGAAAAATATTTGCATCTTCTCAATGAATGGTCACCCATAACCCAGGTCTATTTATGATTATTACTAAGGGCCTAATCTTGTCTAACCATCATTTTAACTTGGTGGAATGGTGACAAAAGCTAAAAGTAACAATTGACTGTAATTAACCATCAACTACAATATATATAATGGGTAATCGCGAAATCATCCAAATTTTAACTAGTTCTCACCATATTGCATTATTATTAACACAAATTTTGCACAGACATAGATTATTAATTATCTATTCCATTTAGATTTTGGTAACTAAGCAGAGATCATCAATGCGGTGTCCAATGCCGGTCTCTAACATGCATAGACAAGAAAGGAGAATCAATAAATGATACTCTATTTATATTTCTTCAATTGCACTATTCATTCACATGGTCAACGCCTAGACATCTCATCACATCTTTAATTATATATATATATATATATATTATCATGTAGTATCTCAGTCAGAACTTAAACCTAACTCGTTTGATTAAATTTCGGCAAAAATACATATGTAATTTTAATATACCTCTATTTCTCTATTTATACTTTATTCTTCCTTTTATTCGAGTTATTCCCACCAATTTCATCAAAAATAATGCATTCAATATGTCAATAGATTTAGTAATGGCACTTTATAAAGTGTTAAATTAAGTAACGGAATCATGTGCTTTGGATAGTTCTTAATTGCCATATGATTAGAAGATTTCATGCCAATTTTTTATATTTTAACTTTTCATATGTGGTTTTATTAATATTATTTTTTAATGATTGATCATAGAAGTTATTCAACAGCTTAAATTGATATTTAAATTGTGATCACACTTCTCCAATAACTTAATTATTATATTATATTTATTTTAATGGTTAGATAACTGAGTATACTCATCGATAGGTTGTAAAGATTTCATTTGTTGGTAGTGATTTTGATTCAATAACAAGAGATTATTTTGCTTTTTACCATATTAACAAGGGTCTTGATCATTGCAATATTCCTAATATACATATTATATATATATATATATATATATATGTGTGTGTGTGGCTCATAATCTCACATGACTTAGCCATATCAAAATCTATACTTTGTACATTGTATATGGCTTATTGTTATATGTGCTTTTATTGAAAATTAATTAATCTTTTTAAGTAATTTTCTACGAATGCACTGTAATTAGGGTTGCAATCAAATCAAATGAGATGGTACATTATTAAGTTCAAATTCGAATTCGATTCAAAATTTTAAAATTCAAATTTGATTCGAGTTCGATCAAGTTTAATATTTTAAGCTCGAGTTTGACTCAAAATAAACTTATATAATCTTGAGTTCAACTCGATTAAGTTCATTTGGCTTGATTTATTAATATATATATTTAAATTTATAAAAATAATATTAATTTATGAACTCAAATTTGAATTCAATTAACATTTATACTCGATAAAGCTTAATTAGAGTCATGAACTAATCGAACCAAACATAAAAAGTTGAAGTTTGGTTCGATAAATTATTCAAATAGTTCAAATTCGAGTTCAATTTGGATATTTTCTAATCAAACTTGAATAAACATTTAGTTGAGGTCGAGTAACTTGTGAACCAGTTTGGTTCATTTGCACCCTTAAAAGTAATTAAACTTTCTTTGCTGTAGAAGATGGTTTAATATATAAGTAATAAAAACAATCTATATATGAAAAAGCTATTGGAATAATATAGAATATTAATAAGAACTTCTCCAATCCTGTTAGCGAGACCAAATAAATATGATAAATAATATATTAAGTATTTTAATGATGCGATCATTGTTAGGTATGAATCTAAATCATTAAACAATCGATGGGATTGCTTCCATCCAAAAAACATCAAAGATAATCGAATTGTCCAAGCTTTAACAGTAAGGTTTTCCTGCATCTATTGAATATCGGTCAAAATTACTTACATGCATGAAAGTAATTCTTAATAGAAAGCAAAATAATCTTTTATTGGAAAAAAACTTACACAAGAAACGAAAATGGTTCAATTCTAATAACGAATAAAAGGTTTTATTATTATAAAGAAAAGATGGACATTACTAAAAGTGACCAAAAAGAAATTATCTATTGTATGTTATTGATCTGGCACATTAGCACCGTATCGAATGTTGGTGTAGCATGTACATTAGTGGCATTTAACGAATTATAACAGTCATCTAACTATATTTAGGATTTGCATCACTTTAAATCATGTTTATCTTTCACTTATATACTAAAATCATCCATCCTTTATTTCTGCTTGTTTTTCAATCCTCAATGTTTGAAATAATGTGTTTTTTTTTTTTTTTCATTTATGATTGATTACGAAGCTGACAAAGGATGGATAAATGTTTTTGACTAAAAATCATTTAAACTTAATTATACCAAAGGGAATATGTTACAAATGCTAGCTCAACTTTGACAAAATATGCAATTAATAACTAAAGAACTTTGAAATCGATCGATTTAATACTCGAGAAAACTTGATGAAGGTACTGTTAACATATATAAAAAGTTTTTTCGATACTGACACTAGTAAAAATCTGGCCTTATAGGCAAAATTATTTGCTTAGTAGATTTAAAATTTGTCTAATAGATCCACTAAGGCGAAAATTTCAACTCAAATTTTGCATGAAAAGTTGCTCTGCTAGGGGAAAGAGACGAATTTCGCCTCATTAATTTAATTTGAGCTAAAAATCACCTCACGCAAAAAATGAGGCGAAACTCATCAATATGGTACATGAGAAGAATTGCCTCATAAGTTGACGTGGTGGGTCAACCATGTGTGAGGAAAATTCGCCTACGTACACTATATCACGCGAGTTTCGCCTCTTGCTCTTAATTAATATATATACAATAATATATATAAACTGAATTATTTAAAAATAGGATGAATTTAAGTCAACATTTGAAATTTTATAATTCATGATAATTTATATTATGAACTTTTTAATATTAATATTTTATTAGGAATATTATACTAATAATCATAATTAATTATATTTTTTTACTTAAATTTTATAAGTAGTGAAAATATTATATTGTCACAAACATATTTATATTTGTGCAAATATTACACATTTCAAATCATCAAATACCTGAAACAATAAATAAAATTTATCAATTACTTAAGAATTATTATGGAAATACAAATTAAAAAATAAAAATCATACTCTAATAATAGTAAGATATTACCTTCATTTTGATGTTGACGAATTTGTAATAACAAACTGATAAGAAGATTTAAACCAATAAAATTAATACATAAAGATAATAGTTTAGAAGAATTGGATATTAAAATTAAATGCTTTGAAGGAAAGAAAAAATTGAACTGACTGGAGAGAAAAAATTAACAAAGTGATCTGAAAGTGATCAGATAGAAAAATTTAACAGTCATTTAGGAGAAAATGAGAAAGTTAAGGCGTACATATAGTGGTAAGTTGAGGAGAGTGTTGCCTCAATCAAATAATAAGGTGAAAGTTGCCTCATGAAGACAAATTAGATAAAATTAGCCTTAATATCCTAGTCATGAGGCAAATTTTGTCTCATTGTCCTAGTTAGTTAGGCAAATTCACCTTATGACTAAGATTGTAACATGAGTTTTACCTTTGCTAAACTTCCCACACCCGCCAAATCAAATTTTTGATCCCGTGAAAATTTTGTAGCAATTTTCTGACCTGTGCAAATTTTGGCCGCAATTTACTTTTTAGATTTTTTTTAATTATTGAAGATAAAAGTAGATAATATTTATTAGGCTAATTATTAAAATTTAAATCATATTTGTAAATATTATTAGTGGGAATTAATTGATATATGATGTGTAAATTATATATTGATAGTATTTTTTTGTACAATTGAACATATCAACATAAATTTTGCACGTTTTATAAAAATCGTATTATTAAAATTCTTTATTTATACTATTATAAATTAATTAATATGTGGTGTGTAATTATGTATTGATGGTAGTTTTATATAAAATTGAACACATCGATGTAAATTTTGCACATTTTATAAAAATCTTATTATTAAAATCCGTTATTTATAATATTATCTTGAAATTAATTAATAAAAGTAGATAATATTTGTTTAGGTTGATTATTAAAATTTAAATCATATACATGTAAATTAATTATAATAGTAGTTTTTTTATAAAATTAAACACACTAACGTAAATTTTGCATGTTTTATAAAAATCTTATTATTAAAACCCGCTATTTATAATATTATCTCAAAATTAATTTAAGATAAAAGTAGATAATATATGTTTAGGTTGATTATTAAAAATTTAAATCATATGTGCAAATTTATATATTGATGGAAGTTTCTTATAAAATTGAACACATCAATATAAATTTTGCACGTTTTATAAAATCTTATTATTAAAATCTGTTATTTATAATATTATCTCGAATTAGTTAAGATAAAAGTAGATAATATTTGTTTAGGTTGATTATTAAATTTTAAATCATATATGTGTAAATTATATGTTGATAGTAACTTTTTCATAAAATTAAATGCAGCAACATGAAATAAGATGCATGCTAAATACTATACAATTTATTCGTACAAAACAACAAAAACATAATACACGATCTATAGTGCAACGAAGAAGTCTAGAGAAAATAGAAATAACATAGTCTGAACATCGAAAGCAACGAAAATATAGATAATAAGCAGCTTAACATCTGTTATGCTGGCGTTGTCGGGCATGTCTTGATCTTATGATGGATGTCATCTAAGAGACTGTAGCCGGGGAAGTTAAAGTTGGTGTTGGATGATGAATAGAAGGTTGTGTGGAGGACACTAGGAAGAATTTGGACCTATAGTTGGAGTCGCGCCTGGGAATGTGTATGATCTATAGGGGCTACCTACGATCAAAACTAACTAAAACCTATTCCCCCCTGACTATGGGGTAAAACCCAATAAGGGAGGTTAGTCTCTCTATTATTCGGAGCTGCCAAGTGACCTGTGAGATGGATCGTACATTACATGCGTGAACATAGATGGCTCTCTCAACATCCTATAAGAACCTCAGTAGAAATTCAGATGAGTCACTGTTGGTGAAATGGTGTAAAGTTTGGCTGGCTAGGATTTAGGCCGCTACCAAGAGTACCCATGTGTAGTGCAGCTTGCTGGTATGGAGGGTACTAACCGAAGGAAGACATTAAAGGAGGATGAACATAGTTCATCAGGATATTAATTTTCTCTTGCATCTTGTCCATCTAACATTGCTATGTGGTCCTATCATACTCAAAGTGCACTAAATCCTCATCACATGGCTGCTCATAGTAGTCAATCATGTGTTGGTCTATCAGCATACTGTATCCAAAGCCATTGTGATAGTTAGATCTATACCCCAAAACCTCCTCCATAATGTCATGATCTGGTAGAGGTCGCTAACCTGTCACTGCTACACGATCATCCTCCTTCCTCTTATGCTTCATACGTGCCTGGTTGAAGTAAAGTGAAGACAACGTCAAATAATGATACAAAATGATGGATATGGTGTATTATTGTGGAATATGAAAATCAAATATGCTTACATAATTTTGCACGGACATCTTTGACTCCCAATGATCAGTCAACTGTTCATTCTCCCTCCTCAAATGCGCGTGCTTGTAGTTCTCTATTGGTGTAGGATTCTATAATACATGATTAGTGAAATTACCAAAAAATATAGAGCATAAATTCATACACTATATGGATATTGCCACATGCAACAAAAAAATGTAATTATAATACTTATATTCATAAGTGCATGGTGAAACATAGACTTCGTACCACCCATATGTACCGATTTTTGCTTCTTCCTATTTGTCGTATTCACCATGGATTGATGCTACATGATTGAAAAAAAGTAAACAAACAGAACAGATAGCTGGTTATATATTCTACCACGTGTAGAATCATACATTGTAATCTGAATCAGTCTCTACGAAGTAGACGAACGCCCTCTACCCATCCGTTCGGTGCTCAAAACCTGGTGGTGCATGTTAGCAATTCCTCACCTTTACCTTTAGATATGATCTATATCTTCAGCTTGTAGCAAGGCTGATTGTATGATTTACTCACCAAATAGTTCAACATTATTCACCATTTGTGCACCTTATGCCAGTTCTCCAGTGGTTCGAACTTTTACTACACATTAAAGACAAGTAGCATGTGCTAGTGAATTGTTGAAGCTAATTTAATGGTCACAAGTATGTTTTTAACCAAAACTTACCATACTCTTCGGATAATACCATAGCGATAAGCTCTAGAAACACTGACCACACCTTACCTTGGACTCTTAGAATGAACAACTTAATGATGCTCTATGGTAGAGAAAGAACTCTAACCTAACTATCCTAGGACATGAGCATATGAGACCTATATATTCATTCGGCATGCTGACCAATACTCTTAAACTCCTGCTTTGCTCAGGTCCCTTTAAACATACCCTGGCGCCTCTTGGGCACCATGATATTAGCCTGCTCATGCTCAGCCGCCACAATGCCTTCATCATGCTCTATTGCTGCAACCCCTGGTTCCTTGGGGTCTACCTTAGTAGGTAGATCATTAAGAAGGTCATATGTGACATCTTCCCCTATTCCTAACTCATGCACCCACCCCCTGAGTCTGAGTAACCTGACTCAACTAATTGTTAGTCCTTTTATCCTGCTAATTGGTAAGCAATGAAATAAACGATCCTCCTCTATAATCAAATATGAATATTAGTACATCATTCTAACGTGAATGTGGAAGATAAAAGATTAAGCATTCATGGTGAAAACCCTACCAGCATACTACTCAAGGCATGCCTCAATGTCCTCTATAAGCTCATCGTAGAAATTCGAGCACTACATCCTACACGTTATAAAAATAACCATTGTTAGTAATTTAATACTATGAGATCAGTACAAACAAATATATGTGACAAAGAAAAAAAAATGAAAACAGGCATATAATCTATTCCGATTCATCATCATGTATGCCATTACAACCCTCACATGGATCAGGTAGGCATGCAAGGTTTCTCAGGTTAATAAATATGCAATCGATTAGAATCACCATCTGTTGCATTGGCTTCTCAATTGGAAGTGGCTCATCTGATTCACCATCTTCCATGGATTTGGATACGAAGAGACCACGAGTGAATATATGCAAGTGTAGAACTTTTTGTACAATCCTCTAGTAGCTAGATTGCTTGCTCTGGTCATTTAGGTAAAATACCTATTGCGCTTAGTCTACAAGAATGTATGAGTCATTATTATACCATGTCTTTGTAGTGTTGATTGAGATGAGGTTTCCATTGATACTTTCCGATTTATCCCAATCTGTGTTAAGCCACCTGCACCTGAATAAAAATACCTACCTAGACCCCATATAATTTAATTGAATAACTTGAGTGAGAATGCAATAAAAGGTTATCTATTGTTTGTCATCTTCACCAATGATGTATACATTGTTGTTCTCTGATTTTAATCCTACCTCCTTTGATTTTGTGTTATATCGAACCCTATTCATAATATAAGCTTTGTAGCTATATCAATGAATATCTAGGCCCCATCTTGAGGCTTGTAGATCTTTTAACCCTACTGCCTATAGACAGACCTAAGTTCCATAATTTATAAGGGATGACAAAGATGAAGTTAACCTTTAGCCATATCAAGGAATATCTGCTTTAGATGTATAGGTAAGTCACAGCCTTATTTTTAAACCACTATGCAAAATGTTTACATGTTATTCCTACTATTCCTCCCACATTGCATGCTCATCACGCATTTAGTTCTTGTTCAAACTCCTTGATAGTAATTTCATTGAGCTCTTGTTCGAACTCCTTGATGGTGAAATTATTGTGTTGTCAAGTCATAAATGAATGCAAATGACATCACATATCTTATAAACAGTTGCACCTCCTCACAATTATTTAACACTATTTAATGCAATCTGTTGAGTTTGATGTCTAAGCTTAATATAATGCATGCACCTATTGGACATACGGGCTGTGCAAATACTCAAAATGACAAGTATGAAGCTTCCTCTAGCAAATTGTCCCACTGTAGATGGGGCCTATTTATTCTTGAGTCCATGTTCAAGAAATACAGTGAGCAAAATTAAATGTTCTCTCTGACAACATATGATTCAGTAGTTGAACCTTCTAGTATTGCCCTGTTTTGCTAATCTTCCTTGAGAACACTAATGTATCTTTCAACAAGATACATCTAATGATATTAGATAGGACTACACATATGTGCTTCATTTGGAAGATGCACAGTTAAATGGATTATGATATCAAAAAAAAAAAAATGCAGCATAAAATATCATCTTTAACTTGCAAAGAATTAGGATTATGATTTTTTCCAAAGAATTCAACAAATTCACACAAAGTTCTTTAGCTATCAATTCTCTGAAGAAATGAGAAACATCACATACAACATTGTAAATTCATTTATCAAGAAACCAACAAATGACTACCGGGAGAAGTCGTTACAGTAGGACATGACAATTGTAGCTATTGAGAACCCTCAAACTTACTTCATCAGTACTTAGGTAGGATGATATATTGGAAGTATATCCATTTAGCATCTTCATAACCCTTATTAAGTTACAGACCTCTTTCATTTGCCAAGTTGATAGTGTATATGCAGCTGATGGTTAGAACATGTGACTACCACATTATTACAGAGGCAACTCCGAATGAATATTCATTTCTAAAGGGTGATCATGCTTATCTATGTCCTTTGACTTGCCCTTATGACTGAAAATATTCTAACAAAGTTGTCACATATATTATTTTTATGTTCATCACGTCAAGGTTGTGTTATATATGAAGTTCACTCCAATATGGCAATCGGAAGAGCACACTCTTCTTACACCAGTTTGTGAAGTCTTCGTTCCTTCAACGATACAGCCGCTCTTACATTTTTCCCCAATATGACATGCTTAAACCAACTCAACTAGTTTACAATGTCTTCCATAGTGAAATCCTTTGTCTAGGGTCTCGTTCCACAATGCCATCAAAACTTATACTGTTGCGATGCCACCTATGCCTTGGAGGGAAGAACTGTCTATGACCCATATGATGAAACTTACTATTTGAATGCCTGTTTATGCAGTTGATGTTACATATAGGACATGCCTTGTAACCCTTGGTCGTCCAGCATAACATATCAACATATGCTGGGAATCATTGATAGTCCACAACAATGCAGCATGAATTCGAAATGTTTAACCTTTCACCACATCCAATGTTTTCACACCACTTGCCCATAGTTCTTCAAACTCTTCTATAGAGTTTGTAAGTACACATCAACGTCTTTACTTGTAAATCTCGTCCCCAGTATTAAAAGAAACATCATCATGTATGGCTCCTTCATACATCTCTATAGTGGAACATTGTACTTAAACATAATAATTGGCTACACGTTGTATGTTGTGCTCATGTTTACATAGGGATTGAACTCATCAGTAGCAAGTCCTGGCTGCACACTCCAAGGTTTGACACGAAAGGATGGTACTTTCCATCTAATCCCTTCTATTGTTCAGAATCCATAGGATGCCTTAACACACCCTCCATAGATACATAATTTTCTTTATGTCATCTTATATCTGATGCAGCATAGGATGAAGAGATGGAAAATCCTATGTCGGCAACATATGCCGCCGCCCTTTAGTTCTACATTATCTGTGTTGGAGCGGCATACTTTACATGTCTTTTGGGTTTTTCGAATTCGTAATTAATAATGTGGTCAATGCCTTTAGAATATCATTTAATGTTTTTAAAGAATAATTTTTAGTATCATTTAGTATGATTTTTAATAGGATTTAATGTCTTTTAATAGGATGTCGGTTTCATAGGATTTAATGTCTTTTAATAGGATGTCAGTTTTAGTTTTTCCTTTTAAATGTTATTTAATATTATTTAATAGGTTTTAGTCATTTTTCAGTTATGGCAACTTTCAAGCTTGCCTATATATATGTAAGCCTTATGGCATATGAGACAGAATATGTTATTTTGAATGAAACTTTTGTGAGAGTGTTCTCTCTTTATCCCAAAACTCGTAATCTTGTGTAGATTTCGACTTTTGATGCCAGATATCTAGGTATTCTCAGAATCAATAGGTATTTGAAGATCACAAGCCGGGTATTCATGCGCGAATCAACGTCTTGCGATTGTTACCCTTATATTCCGCTGCGTCAATCGCAAGACGTTGATTCGCGCACGAATACCCGACTTGTGATCTTCAAATATCCATTGATTCTAAGAATACCTAGATATTTGGCATCAAAAGTCGAAATCTACACAAGATTACGAATTTTGGGATAAGAGAGAACACTCTCATAGAAAATTCATTCAAAATAACATATTCTGTCTCATATGCCATAAGGCTTACATATATATAGGCAAGCTTGAAAGTTGCCATAATCGAAAAAGGACTAAAACCTATTAAATAATATTAAATAGCATTTAAAAGGAAAAACTAAAACTGACATCCTATTAAAAAATATTAAATACTATGAAACTGACATCCTATTAAAAGACATTAAATCATATTAAAAATCCTACTAAATGATACTAAAAATTATTCTTTAGAAATATTAAATGATATTCTAAAGGCATTGACCACATTATTAATTACGAATTTGAGAAATCCAAAAGACATGTAAAGTACGCCGCTCCAACACAGGTAGTGTAAAATTAAAGGCCGGCGACATATGTTGCAGACATAGGATTTTCCGTCTCTTCATCATATGCTGCATCATCCTCTCCAGGCTGGACAAAATTCGACCTCAAATTTTAATCATGTTATGCAATAAGTCCTCAACTTGTCTCCTCAACTCTTCATATTTTGTATGGCTCATTTGATGACGAGGACAATTTGAAAGGCTTGCGCTTAGTTCAAAATTGATTTGGTGTTGAATGTCTCTTAATGGGGGTAACCCATCTGGCAACTCTTCAAAAAACACAACCTGAAACTCCTTTACAGCCATAGTTGCAAACTCAGGTATTGCTACCTCCTCAGTAACCTCATTGCCTACAATAGGCTGAAAATTTTCAACTTTTTCCAAAAATTCTTTCTCCTCATAATCATCATCAAAAATAGGTTTTCCATCTCCCTCAGCCTTAAACACATCATCATATTTTGTGAAAATCTCTTCTTCATCATTCTCAATGTCAAAGATAGGTCCTCCATCACACATAACTTCAAACATAGGCTCATCATCCTCATAAGTGTTAAATATTGGTTCTCCATCATAGTTTTCCCCATCAAAAAAAGAGAAATCATTATCAAATTTCAAGATTTTTGTGTTAATCCCTAATTCTCTATAACTTATATCTTCCTTAACAAAAGAAGAGTCATCATCCGATTCCTCATAACCTACATCATGTATTAAATCAGAATTAAGCACCAGATCAGGATTAAGGTTTCTACCTTTATTCTGATTCACCAGAAGTGCCTCTATCCTTTCTGTGACCTGATCCACCATACGACTGAAGCACCAATCAACTTTTTTTTCGATTCGTCGACCTAAGTCATCACGGCCATAAATTTCATCCACACATCGCTGGTTTAATTGTCTACGAGATGGCATCGTTACTCCTGGAACGAACGCAGCTCTGATACCAACTGACGCAGCGAAATAAATGGGATAATCGCAAGACGTTGATTCACGCACGAATACCCGTGTGATCTTCAAATACCAATTGATTCTAAGAATACCTTGATATTTGGCATCAAAAATCGAAATCTATTCAAGATGACGAATTCTGGAAAAGAGAGAACACTCTCAATAAAATTTCATTCAAAACAAATCTAATCTGTCTCTTCTGTAACCCTAGAATATAATATGCTACTTTTACCAAAAAAGGAAACTATCTAAATAATACCTAGGGCGAAAACAAATGAACGGACAAGATTAATGCCACAGACGGCATATAAAAAAGATTATCCAATGAAAAGATAAGACATAAAGAAAAATTACTAAAAATAGTAAAAACGCGTTTTGACGGCCTAAACGAAGGAATTTGGCCGAAAACCGGCTTGGGTCACGAGCAAAGCTGGTGAGTTCTGTTCGTTGGATCGTTTCCCTTCAGAATATGGTCCCGCTCGGTAAAAATCCAAAACTCCCAAAATTACGAAACTGCCCCTATCATCAAATCCTGTGCCATTTCTCCAAATAGTTATTTGCTATCCTATCCACTGCATCATCCTCCCCGGGTAGACAGAATTCGCCCTCGAATTTTCCTCATCTGAATCATCACCAACATAAGGAAGGAGATGTTTAACGTTGAAGACGTCCGCAGTTCGAATATGGCTAGGTAGCTTCAATCGATAAGCATTGGGTTGATCTTCTCAATGATTTCCACTGGACCAATCTTCCTAGCAGAAAGCTTATTATATTCACCAGTAGGAAACCTGTCTTTAGTAAGGACAGCCCAAACATAATCTCCCACATCAAATTCCACATGTCGCTTCTTCTTATCAGCAACCATCTTGTAACGGCTAGCAGCGCTTTCGAGATTGTCATGCACAGATTTATGAATCTCCTGCAGATTATGGATAAAGTCCTCTGCTTTGCCATGGACTCTGGTTTTATCTGGCAGTGGTAATAAGTCAAGTGGGCCACGAGGAATAATAGAGTACACCACCTGGAATGGACTGAATCCCGTGCTGCGATTAATTGCATGGTTGTGTGCGAATTCAGCCTGGCTTAATTTCTGGTCCCAACTCTTCACATGCTCGCCCACCAAACTTCTCAACATATACCCAATGACCTGTTCACCACTTCATTTGCCCATCTGTTTGTGGATGGTAGGCACTACTGAAGTTTAGCTGAGTGTTGACCATTCTCCACAGACTTCGCCAAAAATGACTAAGAAATCTAGTATCCCTATCAGAAACAATACTAGAAGGCAACCCATGTAATCGGTATACCTCGCGAAAGTACAACTGTGCCACACGTACGGCATCTGTAGTCTTCTTACCAGGAATAAAGTGAACCATTTTAGAGAATCGATCAACAACTACATAGATGGAATCATTACCTCGTTGTGTTCTAGGTAATCCCATTACAAAGTCCATACTGACATCAACCCATGGCTGTGAGGGAATTGGAAGGGGCATATACAATCCTGCATTCGTGGCTGACCCTTTTGATACTTGACAGATTCTACAACGCTGTACAAAACGCTCAACCTCTTTGCGGATGGTTGGCCAAAAGTAAGATGCCTGCACCAACTGCAAAGTTCTGTCTCGACCTACATGTCCCTCACCATGCAGTTCCTTAATGATCAGAGTACGCAAGCTGCAATCTGGGATGCATAATTGATTACCCTTAAATAGAAAACCATCTTGCAGCAGATATTCAGACTTCTCTCCTGCTCGAACCGTTGCTAAAATTTTAGCAAAGTATGGGTCCGTCTCAAGCAACTCAGCAAAAGAGTGAAAACCAGGTACCTCAATATTCATTCTGTTTAGAAGGCTCCGACGTCTGCTTAATGCATCAGCGACTCTGTTCGTAATACCAGATTTATGCTTCACAACAAAGGTGAAACGCTCTAAGTAGGCCACCCAAGAAGCATGTCTTGCCGAGACCTTGTCCTGGCTGTGCAAATGCTTTAAAGCCTCATGGTCAGTGTAGAGGACAAACTCCTTGTGAAATAGATAATGCCGCCAATGCTTAACTGCTTGCACCACAGCATAAAACTCTGCATCGTAAGTGGTGTATCGAGATTTTGACCCTGATAATTTCTCCGCTGAAGTAAGCAATTGGCTTGCTATTTTGGCTCAACACGGCACCAATCCCTACCTTTGATGCGTCGGCATGTAACTCAAAAGGTTGGTGAAAATCTGGAAGTACTAGTATCGGGCAGTGGTAAGTCGCACTTTAATCTGCTCAAAGGCCTTGTCTGCTTCTTCAGTCCACACAAACTTCCCTCCTTTCATGCAATCTGTTATGGGGCCATAATGCTGCTGAAGTGTGGAATGAAGCGCCTATAGAAAGATGCAAGGCCATGGAAGCTCCTAATCTCAGTTAGCGTGCCAGGTCTAGGCCAATGCTGAACAGCAGCCACTTTAGCTTTATCAACCTGCAGGCCCTCACTAGAAATCACATAACCAAGGAAAAGTACCTCAGATGTGAAAAATACACACTTCTTCATGGCTGCATAAAACTGTTCCCTTCGTAATACACCAAGAACAGCCTTCAAATGTTCGTGATGATCTTCTGCATTAGCACTGTAAATCAATATGTCGTCAAAGTAAACGACAACACATTTACCAATGAACGGCCTCAAGACTTGGTTCATCACCCTCATGAAGGTACTGGGCGCATTAGATAATCCAAATGGCATAACCAACCATTCATATAACCCTTCCCTTGTCTTAAAAGCCGTCTTCCACTCGTCACCGACTCGAATCCGAATTTGATGATATCCACTCTTCAAATCCAATTTTGTAAATACCCTCGCACCACTAAGCTGATCAAGTAAATCATCTAAGCGAGGAATAAGAAAGCGATACCTGACAGTGATTTTATTAATCGCACGACTGTCCACGCACATGCGCCAAGAGCCATCCTTCTTAGGTGTTAGGAGGGTCGGGACAGCACACGGGCTCAAGCTCTCCCTGATGAAGCCTTTAGTCAGCAATTCCTCAACCTGTCGCCTTAACTCCTCATGTTCGGCAGGGCTCATTCGATAATGAGGTCGGTTTGGCAAAGCTGCACCAGGTTCAAGATCAATATGATGCTGAATATCACGCAGTGGAGGTAACCCCTCTGGTAAATCCTCAGGAAATACATCTCGAAACTCCTCTACTATGGAACTGCTATTCCAGGTATCTCCACGTCTCCACTAACCTCCTTACCCAGCAAAGCAAAAACAATATCAGATTGCTTTATCTCCTCCTCGAACTTGGCTAAGGACAACATACTGGAATTACTACTACCTCCCTGTTTTGTCGCTTAGTCACTGTGGAATCTTTGTTGGGTACCAGTATAATCTTCACCCCCTTATACACAAAACTATATGAATTAGCTCGCCCATCATGCGTTACACTCCTGTCAAATTGCCAGGGCCTTCCTAACAGCAAGTGACATGCGTCCATTGTCACCACATCACACCATACAGCATCCTTATACTTAGAACCAATTGAAAAAGAAATGAGAGCACGTTTGGAAACTGTTACCTCTCCCCTTTTTTTAACCATGCCAACTTATAAGGTTTCGGGTGTTGCTCAGACTCAATGCCTAGCTTTCTGTATAACTTCAGTAGACACAATGTTTCACAGCTTCCAGAGTCAATCATAAATCGGCACACCTTACCTAAAATGGTACATGTGGACTGGAAAATATTGCTCCTAAGCCACTCTTCCTCAGCCACTTTGGGAGTCATGCAAGATCGCCGGACTACTAGATTCTCCCTGCCATCACCAGTCACAACTTCTTCTCCAACATGCTCTCATCAAAAACTGGTTGACCATCACCCCCTGCCTCAAAGAAATCCGCAGCATCCTCCTCAGCCTCATCCTCATTCTCAGCAAAAAGTGCTTTCTTCCCCCTCTTTCCTACAATCAGCCTGTCGGTGCCCAACCTCACCACATTTGAAACACTTTATCCCACTCGTACTAGGACGATCAGTATTAGGTTTACTGAAACGCCCCGTGGTGGTATTACTACCTGTAACCCCACTCCCTGAACGATTGACACCACTACTGCCACTACTCACTACCCCACTGCCATACACACCACTCCCAGACCGCCGTTGTTGTCTTTCGACAATTAAAGCCCTCTGATGTGCAGCAGATACATTAATTGGGTCAAACAAATTGATATCCTGAAGCTGCACCCGTAGTCCTCCAATATAACAGACACCAACTGCTCCTCCGTCTCCTGAATTTCGTTTCTAGCAACTAATTGATAGAATTCTGTGGTGTAATCATCAACGGTTTTGCTGCCCTGTTTCAGATTTTGCAATCTCTGGTACATAATCCTCTGGAAATTATATGGCAAAAAGGTCGCTCGTAGATGCTTTTTCATCTTCTCCCACGTCTCAATCTTCTTCGACTTGCCCAATCTCAAGCGCGTCAATTTCGTCTGCTGCCACCATGCTGTGGCCCTATCACGAAATCGTGTTGCCACCAATTGCACACGCTTATCATCGGGAACCCCTTTAAATTCTAATATCTCCTCTACCGTAGCCAACCAATCTAAAAATTCCTCCGGTTGGAGAGTACCATGAAATTCTGGAATCTCAGTCCTCATACCATCTCCCAGTGTCTGTAATCTTCCTCAACGCGTGGCCTACCATGCCTACGTGGCGATTCATCGTAAAAGCTCTCAACAGCAGACGACATCTCATCATCGTCATCCTCAAAATCTTCACCTACCCTCAGATTAGGGTTAGGGTTACGGTTAGGATTAGGATTAGGGTTCCTACCTCAGTTCTGATTCATCGCAAGCGCCTCCACCCTCTCTGTGATCTGGGCTACAATTGGTTCTAAGTATAAGGATGCTGTATGGTGTGATGTGGTGACAATGGACGCATGTCACTTGCTGTTAGGAAGGCCCTGGCAATTTGACAGGAGTGTAACGCATGATGGGCGAGCTAATTCATATAGTTTTGTGTA
The DNA here is from genome assembly GCA_024138025.1 of Combretum micranthum. Lineage (NCBI taxonomy): Eukaryota > Viridiplantae > Streptophyta > Magnoliopsida > Myrtales > Combretaceae > Combretum > Combretum micranthum. Next base: position 468,717 of record JAMXBD010000858.1, on the reverse strand, counting down.
TAAGGGGGTGAAGATTATACTGGTACCCAACAAAGATTCCACAGTGACTAAGCCGACAAAACAGGGAGGTAGTAGTAATTCCAGTATGTTGTCCTTAGCCAAGTTCGAGGAGGAGATAAAGCAATCTGATATTGTTTTTGCTTTGCTGGGTAAGGAGGTTGGTGGAGACGTGGAGATACCTGGAATAGCAGTTCCAATAGAGGAGTTTCGAGATGTATTTCCTGAGGATTTACCAGAGGGGTTACCTCCACTGCGTGATATTCAGCATCATATTGATCTTGAACCTGGTGCAGCTTTGCCAAACCGACCTCATTATCGAATGAGCCCTGCCGAACATGAGGAGTTAAGGCGACAGGTTGAGGAATTGCTGACTAAAGCTTCATCAGGGAGAGCTTGAGCCCGTGTGCTATCCCGGCCCTCCTAACACCTAAGAAGGATGGCTCTTGGCGCATGTGCGTGGACAGTCGTGCGATTAATAAAATCACTGTCAGGTATCGCTTTCCTATTCCTCGCTTAGATGATTTACTTGATCAGCTTAGTGGTGCGAGGTATTACAAAATTGGATTTGAAGAGTGGATATCATCAAATTCGGATTCGAGTCGGTGACGAGTGGAAGACGGCTTTTAAGACAAGGGAAGGGTTATATGAATGGTTGGTTATGCCATTTGGATTATCTAATGCGCCCAGTACCTTCATGAGGTGATGAACCAAGTCTTGAGGCCGTTCATTGGTAAATGTGTTGTCGTTTACTTTGACGACATATGATTTACAGTGCTAATGCAGAAGATCATCACGAACATTTGAAGGCTGTTCTTGGTGTATTACGAAGGGAACAGTTTTATGCAGCCATGAAGAAGTGTGTATTTTTCACATCTGAGGTACTTTTCCTTGGTTATGTGATTTCTAGTGAGGGCCTGCAGGTTGATAAAGCTAAAGTGGCTGCTGTTCAGCATTGGCCTAGGACCTGGCACGCTAACTGAGATTAGGAGCTTCCATGCCTTGCATCTTTCTATAGGCGCTTCATTCCACACTTCAGCAGCATTATGGCCCCCATAACAGATTGCATGAAAGGAGGGAAGTTTGTGTGGACTGAAGAAGCAGACAAGGCCTTTGAGCAGATTAAAGTGCGACTTACCACTGCCCCGATACTAGTACTTCCAGATTTTCACCAACCTTTTGAGTTACATGCCGACGCATCAAAGGTAGGGATTGGTGCCGTGTTGAGCCAAAATAGCAAGCCAATTGCTTACTTCAGCGAGAAATTATCAGGGTCAAAATCTCGATACACCACTTACGATGCAGAGTTTTATGCTGTGGTGCAAGCAGTTAAGCATTGCGCATTATCTATTTCACAAGGAGTTTGTCCTCTACACTGACCATGAGGCTTTAAAGCATTTGCACAGCCAGGACAAGGTCTCGCAAGACATGCTTCTTGGTGGCCTACTTGAGCGTTTCACCTTTGTTGTGAAGCATAAATCTGGTATTACGAACAGAGTCGCTGATGCATTAAGCAGACGTCGGAGCCTTCTAAACAGAATGAATATTGAGGTACCTGGTTTTCACTCTTTTGCTGAGTTGCTTGAGACGGACCCATACTTTGCTAGAATTTTAGCAACGGTTCGAGCAGGAGAGAAGTCGAATATCTGCTGCAAGATGGTTTTCAATATAAGGGTAACAATCGCAAGACGTTGATTCGCGCATGAATACCCGGCTTGTGATCTTCAAATACCTATTGATTCGAGAATACCTAGATATCTGGCATCAAAAGTCGAAATCTACACAAGATTACGAGTTTTGGGATAAAAGAGAACACTCTCACAAAATTTCATTCAAAATAACATATTCTGTCTCATATGCCATAAGGCTTACATATATATAGGCAAGCTTGAAAGTTGCCATAACTGAAAAATGACTAAAACCTATTAAATAATATTAAATAACATTTAAAAGGAAAAACTAAAACTGACATCCTATTAAAAGACATTAAATCCTATGAAACCGACATCCTATTAAAAGACATTAAATCCTATTAAAAATCATACTAAATGATACTAAAAATTATTCTTTAAAAACATTAAATGATATTCTAAAGGCATTGACCACATTATTAATTACGAATTCGAAAAACCCAAAAGACATGTAAAGTATGCCGCTCCAACACAGATAATGTAGAACTAAAGGGCGGCGGCATATGTTGCCGACATAGGATTTTCCATCTCTTCATCCTATGCTGCATCAATATCCGATACCATCTTTTCGCACATAAATAGTCATTGTAATCTTGGCATTATGGGAAAATATCACAAAACCTTATCTAGTATTGTTTTCTACTTCCTTGAATGAAGCTTCTTCCTTTCTTCACCATACACTGGGCAGCTATTAAGATTTTGGAATTCTTTCAAAAATAGCACATAATCATTTTTGCACCATGGATCATGTTTGCATCCATACCCAATTGCTTCAACAACTTTTGTGTTTCGTAGTATAAGGATGGCAACAAATTTTGGTCGGTAAAAGCTTTTTATTAAAGCAAACCAATTATTGAACAACTTCACTAACTATTTACCATCAACCTTTCGATTCATCATCTGAAGTACCGTTGATAATATAGAGAACTTTATATAGGTTGAACACACTGGACTTCTTACATTTTCAAACATTCTATTCCATTACTCCTTGCCAAATGCACTATTTTCATCTTCGCTATCAACATTATTCCCCTCGGATCACTCATGTTAGTGGCAAGGTCTTCCAAAAGTTCTTGATCTTACTTCATTTTCAAAGTTTGCATGCTTAGGTGGAATACTCCCTTCACCCATGACAACATCATTATTTATCTCATCTTCATCTAAATCTCATTGTGGAAAATCCACATCGAGTAGGTCCAACCCATTCCCCTAATGAGGAGGTGATACTCAACAATTTGAATAGAATGCTATGAACTAGTGAGATAATCTCTACAAGGGCTCTAATTAATCTATCTGCCCTCTCATGATTTATAGTAGCTTGTAAAAATGCTATAACCCCATTTTGTATGGCGTAGTTGTCAAATCATGCATTATATGTGAATTAAGTGCAAACATCCTAAATTAACTCTTAATCAATTACCACATCTTATTCATATCATATATTTCCATATAACTATTCAAGCATCTAATATTAGAGCACTATCTTCTAAATTAACATATATTAAGCTATTTATGTCTCATGCAGTTAAACACAATAAGCATGTGTTAAATAATAATATATAATTGCAAAATCCTAAATATATATATATATTGAATTATTAATGAGAAATACATAACTATAAATTTAATATATATAATATATATTAATTAATATAATAAATGCTAGATAATAATAATTGTATTTAAATTATCTAAAAAATTAAACTAACCTTTTGGTGATTGTAGTACTCCAAATACTCGATTTCGGCTAAATAATTTATTAGATGCCTGTATAAAAATAAAAATATAATTAATAAATTAATGTTATTTTAATAATGTATATATTTATATATAATGTTGATAAAAATTTATTTGCGTAAAAAATTATCATTGATGGAGGGAGAATACTAACTAGTGGAGCAAGTGAGGAAAATTACCATACAATATGTAAATGCATGTAAAATAAGTGCAATGTGCGATTGTGAGTGTGTGTGAGTGAATGAGTGCAATGTGTGTGAGCAGAGGAGTGGCAGGGAAGCGAACAAAGTCCGCTTCTGTGTGTGTGAGTGAGCATGAATATGTGTGAGACTGAGCGTGAAAAAAAGGAAGGGGAGCGGCTCTATTTATAGAATGGAGCATGAGGCGATTTTAGCCTCATTCTTGTTAGCATTTGAGGCGAAAATTAGGCGAAAATCGCCACTAAATAAGGATCATGAGGCAATTTCCACCTCACCATCTTAGTTGGCAGCAAAAATTGCCTCACTTACTGACCAGGATGAGGCAAAAATCGCCTCGTGCTACATGTAGAGGCAATTCTCGTCTCAAACTTTCGCATCCCTAAACAAAATTTTTGCTAGTGTGAATTGATCAAATTTAATATTAAGGTATCTAATTGCATATTTTGTTAAAGTTTATGTATCATTCATGATGTTAACCCTACGTGAAGATACCAATAAAGCTTTTGAAAATATTAATAAATGCTATGTGCCCCGAACATAGTACAATTATTCAATCGACTAGACTTCAAATTATCTTATATATATTGTCAACGTTGGACCAATTGTGTGAGATACACAATTTAGGCACATCGAATAATGAAATGCGGGATCCAATGTAGTAGGTTACAAGCACACAAAATGATACGAACACCTAAGGAAAAGACTACCCTTCTGTTAAACGCACATGTTACAGTAATATTTAACGAAATATCCTAAAATCTTCTCATTATTATACTATTAATGAAGAAAGAAGAAAGACGACCGAAGCTGTAGCAACTCTCTCGGAGAGACATGATTAGAAGCTTCGTTGATTTGAGCGTCCATAGTATTTCGTAAAGGATAACTTGTTCTACATCGAGGCACCACCAAACCACGCTAAAAATCCTCGATTCAATCGTCAATCCCACATTGTTTGAGATTTACGCTTCGTTATTTGAACACTTGGTAGGCAGACGGCCAAAAAAGAACACTTGGTAGGCACTAAGTTCGAGCCTGCCCATGAAGTGCATGGAGTAAAACTTAATAGGGAAATGTAAAACTTAATATCTGAAATTTATTCGTTTCCTATAATTAATTATTTAAAATTTGAAAAATGTTAATTATTATTTATTTTTTTTTAAGTCATTCATATTATCTTGTATGAATTTGTTTTGATAGCAAAATTGTTTAAAATTCTAGTAATTAATTATAAAAATAAATAAAGTTTAGGTACTAAATTTATTCTTTTGTACTTTAAATAGTTAATTACAAAATCAAATAAAATTTAGACACTAAATGTGATATTTATTATAAAAAAATTAGTTTTCTTAATCAATTTTGTTGAGTATGACTTGATTTCTTGCGATTTTTTATGATGACTTTTTATTATTGATAGGAAGGTAAGCATCACATATATTATTTGACTTTATCCATTTTTACAATTAATTATAAAAAATTAAAAAGTATCAAATTACTACTTACAATTTTTCAAAATCGTCTATAATATCTAGACTATTTTTATTTATCATTGGAATAACTTTATTTAAATTATCATTTGTACAAATAGATAAATATATGATTCTCTTCATCTTCTTGCTTCACACATTTTATGTAATTCAGTCATTCTTGTGCTTTTATAATTGGTATTAGAACCTTACAAGCTATTTTGCTGGTCTAGAATTTCCAACTCTAGATTTGGAGCATTTTTAATTCGTTTGCTTTGTTTTTATTTGAATCAAAATCCGTGGACATATTATCATTGAGGTTCACAATCGAGAAGCATGATGGTCATTAGATTTTAATATATGGCACGTGCAATGCTGGGACTTGTTAATTATTATTATTGTTATTATTTTTTAACCTTAGAACTGGTCGAAGAAGGCGTTCCTTGGTTAATGAAAGAAACATAGTCATATGACACTAGGAAACCATTATGGAGAAGCAAGCTAGGAGATTTTCAATGAATTGCTGACCGACATAGATTATGGCTAGATGAACTGAGGCCTAATGAGTTCTGCAAGAGGAATGAAATGGTGAGACACTATCTTACAACCCCTCAGCAATGTCTGGTGTCGCTAAGTATATGTGCACAGCACTTTCAAAGCTGGAATTTTCTCTACATCTATTAATTGGTTATGAGATCAAGGAAAAAATATTCGATAAATAACACACATCATGTATATATATAGAAAAGGAATAAAATATTATTATTTTTTTTAAAATATTACAATAATACCATTAGGATGAAATTAATCTCGATCTTAGGCAACATGACCTCGTCTCTTAAAGAGACGAGGTCTTTAGTGCCTAACCTCGTCTATTGAAGAAATGAGATCATGTGACGGGCACAACCTCATCTCTTCAAGAGATAAGGTCACGTAATATAATGTGACCTCCTCTCTTCAAGAGACGAGGTAGTGCCCGTCATATGACCTCGTCTCTTCAAGAAATAAGGTTAGTTCATAATATAACCTCCTCCTTTAAAGAGACGAGGTCAGGCCAAATTTCCTCACTTCCCATTTGTTCCTTGAAAAACATTTCATTTACATTTATAAATAAAACATTCAAAATCAAATATAAACAACTATATAAGCCATTAGCCATCCTCCACCATGGCTAACCAACTTCCAAAACTACATATATTCCCAAACCCAATCCATCCAAACACATTTCCAAAACCAATCCAACCAACGCAGTCTCAATCCAATGATTCAACCACAAAAGTATTGTCAAACTTTTCATCACAAACATAATATACACTACAAGAATTTTGAGCTTTAGCCACGTCAAATTACCGTTGCAAATTGAGTAAAAAACGTGGCAAAATCAATTTTGCAACGTTTAATAAATGTGGCTAATAAACGTAGCCCAATCTGTGTTGCCGATTGATTTGGCCATGTTTAAAAATTAAACATGGCGAAGATAATTCAGCGCCAAAATTGCATAATGAAAGGCAACATAAAAACGTGGCCATAAGTTATATGATTGGCGACTTTTGTTGTGTGGCCAATATGCAAATTTTGTTCCCGCCTTTTATAGTTGGGATTGTTATGAAATGGATTTGGTGACATAAAGTAAGAAAACGTCGCCAAGGTAATTTTCGCGCTAAATTATCTTCGCCATGTTTAATTTTTAAACGTGGCCATAAGTTATATGATAGGCGACTTTTGCTGTGTGGCCAATATGCAAAATTTGTTCCCGCGTTTTTTATTGTGGGATTGTTTTGAAATGGATTTGGTGACATTAAGTAAGAAAACGTCGCCAAGGTAATTTAACGTATAAATTGTACTCTAAAACGTGGCATTGAAACGTGGCCATATGTGACATGATAGGCCACATTTTCGTGTGGCTAATATACAAACTTTTCATGCATGGAATTGTTTGTTATGTTGATTTTGCGACGTTAAATAAGAAAACGTGGCCAATGTAATTTAGCGCAAGAATTACATTATGAAACGTGGCATTGAAACATAGGCATATGTTATACGATAAGCCATATTATTTGTGTGGCTAATATACAAATGAACATTATATATACCTAGCTCATTGCACCTGTTTAGCAAAATACATAAGTGGTGTTTAAAGACACCTTTTCCTGTAAATATACGGCGGCTCGAATTGGTTGGGGTAACCTAAGATTTATGTAGAAGCTCATTGCACCTGTGTAATGTGTATAACCCATAACCCTATTACGATAAACAAACATAAACTTTTCCAACATACATCAATCACTTTGCACACTTGTGCAAAGTGAAACCAAAATACTCATATAATAAGTTCAAACATCAAGCAAGACAAAAGATTCTTGAGAGTTAGTTTAGACATGTACAAAAACATAATCCTATTCAATTGGAGGTATATTTCAAAAAAAAGGGTTAGAAAACCCCTACCCACCTCCTCAAAACAAACCTACACATAAGTTGTTAAAAGCATCAATTCAAACATGCTAAAAGAGATGATCATATTCCATCATAGGAATTTCCAAAAAATTATCTATCTCAATTATCATCCTCACTTTCTCCACTTTCATCCTCACTTCCACCACTATCTTCATTATCAGATGGCCTCAGAGATCGATCCCGTCCACTTGGATTTTCTGTAAAACAAAATGTTAAGTAATAAAGCACACATAAATATACTTACTGTTGAACTATTAATGAAAGAAAGAGAGTGAGTAATGTCAAAGCTTAATGAAATAACTTACTTGAAGTACTAGGATAGCTGGAGCAAAGTTGTTGTACCAGTTCAGTAATTTTGGCTAGCTGCAAAACATACATACCAATATGCAAAGGACAATTAAACTTATATTTAGTTTTGAATAAGAACATCTATCAAATTTATCATTTAAGAACTTTACATAGATATGAAAGTTACATTCAGCTTTAAATGCAATTCATAACATTTTTTTTGTACAAATATCATGATCTAATCTTCTGAAGAAATTCTTTTGCAAGATCTTGTAAGGTATCCCAAATATTAAAAGCCAACATTTTCCCAATCCCGTAAAAGAGACTAAACAAAGTGAAATAAGGAAGATTTCTATACTTTATTCATGTAGGAAAAGAGAACAAAGGTAAAACATGCTGAGAATATATGCAATGCCTCCATGATGCATCCGTTGTTTCTTAAAATTTACTAGCTCGAACAGATTGAATATCACTTAGAATTTAGATAGACATAAACCAAAGAGAACAAAACTGAGACATTTAGCATAATATCTTCCAATTGCAAATCCAATATATCTTCCAAAGTAAATACTCATTTTAGATTTTTATGAAAAACTAAAAAAGTGCAAAACGAAGCTTGTCACATGGAAAGGAAGAATGAACTTTTCAATATTGCGTGACAAAGTGAGTTTTTCTTTGCAAAAAATCTTAAATAATTGCTGTTGAAACCTTATGAAACCAATTCCTTAATGTTATTTGAATATGTTAGTGACCATATTTTCAAATCCAACAACTAGAACACATAGACACATCTTGTAAGAACATTGAGAAATTTTTTAAGCAGCTTTTACATAATTTTTTTTTCACTTAAGTGAAAACACTATTATTTCTTTTTCTACCTTACTACAAGCATGCTATCCACATACCACACTATCAACCTATAAATGATCCCATCCTTAAATTATTTATGCATTTGAAAGAGTACAACTAGATGAAGTTAAGGAACAACCAACAATTTCCAAAAACATAGCTAACCAAATCATAGTTAAAAAACAGCCAACAAGAATAATATCCTCAACAACCAGATCAATAACAACAATCAACACTCCAACCAGTTATAGCAGGTGTATATTTTATCTAATATCTAGTGAACCATCAATAACATAGAAGTGACAATAATTACCTGTTCAGATTGTTCCTCGCGTAGGGTTCTTTCCTCCTGAAGCTTTGCTTTTGTTTCTTCTAAGGCAGCTCTCAACTCTTCCATAGAAGTTCGTCGTCGTGCTGATTTCCCAATTGGTGGTGGTCCATACCCTCTTCCAGGATGATAGTCTGACCTTGAAACCGCATTCATAAACCTATCAACAACCTCCTGCGAAGTCAATGGACTATCTGAAGATTGAGATTCTTCATACATCTTCACCATGTTATCCTGAATTACAAACAATAAAGACATACATTATGTATAACACATTACTTTAAAATAAGTCTAAAATTTTACACATCCAATAAACTTACATAATCCTCTGCAGCTTGTTGAGATACCCAACCTCCTGTGCCATCAGGCCTTGGAACACTATATCGAGTTTGCTTAAAGAACTCAATGGCATTAAATGGTTGGTTATTTTGATTAATCTACACATTTAGATATGTATGGAAAATGTTAAAGCATTAATCAATAATATAAGCATAGAAAAAACATTAATAAATACCCACTTGCTCATTTCTCCTACTCTCAAATGATCTAGAGCCAGCCCTATGTAGATATTTGACATTGTTGCGTGCATTTCTCCCAATCATTGACCTTGTCTTCTATAAATGAAAAAATCAGCAAACATATGATAGTATAAACAATTTATAAGTGCATAAATGATTTATAATTCACCTTTGCAGACGGTTCATTCGATTGTGATATTGATCGCTCTTGTTCAATCTCCCTAGTCCATCTTTCAGTAACCTTTTTCCAATCATCATCACTTGAACCTTTGGGTCTAGCAACATCACCAACCTTGTTCCACTTATTTTTAGTTTTACATCGATGGTTTCTATGGAGATTGCCCATCCATTTATCAGCAGCTCGGAACTTTTCAGGATCTTTTATGATGTCATCAATATTCAACCGATTCTACATCAAACATATCACTATAGATGAAGAGAATGTTTTTTTTTTCACATAAAAAGGATCAAATCCATCAATTAAAAAAGTAGCAACAATAGCAACAGGAATAGAATAGCTCTAGAAATTTAAGAAAACAAGTATAGAAGTCTCTTGTAGTAGCTTTTACAAAGGAACAATGTCAGAAATTAAAGAGATCAACTACTCGAATTATAACTTCAACATGTGGGAAGAAAGAAACTCACACTTCTCTCCTTAGCTTTTCCATTTCTTACCTTCCAAGGATAAGCAATACATTCTCCTAATGTGATAGTTAATTGCAACAATTTTTTTCTCCCCTAAATGTTTTGCTGGACAGTTATACATCTTGCTGGACCTTCTAAACATGAATCAAGATGGGTTATCACACTACGTGGATGGGAAACAACTAATCATACAGTAATTCCAAAGTGTGTTAGATATCAACATATCTAAGGCCATAAACTTAGCAACTTCCTCACTTTATTTGCTGAAGGAAAACAGGATAGACATGCTGAAGTAGAAGTCAAACATTCCATTTTTTACCCCTAAGGATGTAATCCAGCTTTTATTAAAAATAATTTAACCATATTAGAAAAGAGCATGTGAAAAAATTGACACAATGGATTTAAATTAGAATCTGTTTGTCACAAAGGCAAATCAGTTATGGAAAAACATTAAGAACCATAAATTCTAATACAGTATCTCAATTTATTTAATATCATGTTCTTGAAACACAATACCACCACAGATAGTGCCATATGAGAAATAATTGGATCAAAATGGGAATTAGGGAAAATCTAGAACCTTAAGATGAATGTGTGCACTTTAATTATATCATCTTAAAACATATGATGGTTGTTGTTAAGGAATACATACAAATTAAAACGAATAGTGCACACTTTGTTGCAAACAAAGAGGAATAGTATAGACTAGAGTACAAGCAGCAATTACGAGAGGTCATTAGTGATGAATCAAGTTGAGACCACACTTATTAGAGTTAAGTCATGATTTTATAATGTGCATTCAATCAACTATAAGCCCTCCTGCATTGTGTCTTGAATATTTGCTTTACTTTCATAGTGCTAATGTCCTCAATAGAGTTATCACATGCAAACTATGTTACATGCTATTTTATTGTGTCTAAATTCTAATGCTCCTAAGATCATATAGCTTTCATTTTATGGACTTGAACACTAGCAGCAAATAAATTATAAAGAGAGGAATAAGGATTTGTAATTTTTTTTTTTAGAGATCTCTATCATTTTGGGGAGAGATTAAAAAACCTACTTCAAAGTGTTATGTGGAGTGAGAATAGAGTGGCTTTTGTTGTTTTTGGAGTAAAAAAGTGGCACTAGCACTATAATTATCAATTTCCTTTATTATGGAATTGATCTTTTCAATTTATCATCTATATATTGACTGAAGCTTATTTGGCTATAAAAAAACAAAAACAGAAACCAGCTTGAATAATTTGAAACAAAACAAGAAAAAAAATTGCAAATTCACTTCAAATATACCTTTACTCTCTCCCAAGCCCGTTGTTTTTCTGCATGAGGGAATTTTCTCCAGTCATCGATACAAAGAGGAAGTAAGTCCCTACAAGCCTTCCCCATTTCAGAGGCTAACTTTGATGATTGGTCTGCTGTTAGTGGACGTCCACCAGAATAGGTAAACTCAATAACCATCTTGCCCTTTCTTCTATTGTTTTCCTTTTCAAGTGCTTTTCCTCGGTATACACTTCTCTTACGTGTTGTGAGGATCGGGCTGTCAGTTCCTACATATATATGAGACTCTCATGAAGCTAGCAGGTCATGAAACTATAACCATAGACCTAACTATTACACCTTCAAATTAACTAGAAGTTAAAACTCACATAAAAATTACCTGAGGTAGGTGAAATTACATGAAGGGTTTCCATTCAAGGATGCATCTACTTGGTTATTGATGACATGATTCTGTCCTTCTCCATTTCCTGTAGTACCAACCAAAAACATGTTTCACCAGAGCACTTACAACTTCACAATGACAGTTAATTTTACTAGTTTCATGCAAGGCATATAATGATAAAATTACAAAATTAAAATAGCACAATCACTTTAATTGATAAAGAATAAGCTAATGTGATAGAACAACGAAAACAGAAATATCAAAGAGTAAGCAAAGGAGAATATAAACCCACCTACTATACTAATAAATTAACCGGAAAGTAATATTTTACATTAAAGTTACCTAAGCGAGAGGGAGGACTAGATGAATGGCTGCCTTGTAAGGATGCATCTACTAGGGAGTTGTTGATGATAGGATTTTGTCCTTGTTCATTTGCTAGAAGATGAACCAGAAAAATGTGATTTCATTAGTTGCACAACAACTATATATATTTACAAAGCTTCTAAGTAAAAAAAAAAAATGATGGAAACTTAACTTGTTCGATGAGAAGGATTAGGTGAATTGTTGCCTTGCGGTGATTGTTGTTCCTCCTCCAAATTCTGAGAATCCGATTCATCATTAATTGGTAATCGGGTGTCTCGTTTAGCCCTTCCTCCCCGCCTTTGTAGACTCCTTCGTCCCCTAGCCATTATAATCCTACAATTGGATAGGACAAAGGTCAATAAATAGATGTCAACATGCATAAATAGATTGAAATTAAGTGCATATAAATAGAAAGAATGAAAAAGATTCTACCTTTCAATCATCATGCATGGACAATAAACAAAAATATCATAGACATTATAGTTAAATTAAAAAAGGATAAAATGAATAAAAATTGGACAATCATACTATTGTCATCACTAATATCATAGTCCATGAGTGCATCATCCAACCCATCCTCTTCATCCTCATCTGTATCCTCATCTTCATTACATTCAATACTACCATCATGCTCTTCACATGGAGATGCTTCAATCATTGTTTCTACAGCCTCTCCATCAACGGTCTCACCACATACATCAGTTCTCAATGACACTTCGATATCACAATCAGCTACTGGATTATGCTCATTTCCTCTGTCCTCATTTGTTGTTAATTGTTCCTCTAAGCTCTCATCCACTAATAAAGCTTCAACATCTGTGAACAAATTTGCATCACCTACAAGTGAGTCAATGTTATAGATGTGGCGATGCTCGAATTGTTGCACCACTCGCCAATCAAGTCCAAATTTCATGTCATCTAGGTAAAATATTTGCTTAGCTTGTGATGCCAACACATATGGATCATTTTCATACCATGTACGAGTAACCTTAATAGATTTAAAGTGTCATCCACCCGCACATTGCGATGCCTCTCATTAGTGTCCCACCACTTACATTTAAATAGGAATACTCTTTTGTTCCTAACATAGCTAAACTCATATATATCTGTTAACATCCCATAAAATTCTACTTTCTCATCTCCTTGGTCTACTTCTACCAGCACTCCACTATTTTGAGTCTTCTTCCTGCTATCAAACTCTGATGTGTGAAAGCGCACACCATTATATATCAATTTGTTGTACCTTTTGAAACATGAATCAGGTCCTATTGATAATGCATATAATGCACTAATGATCGGGTCACAACTATCATGCAATACACTCATCTGCAAAAATGTTAAACAAAATACCATGTCAATGCAAGCTAGTTAAAAACCCTTCTATTTACCAAAAAAAAAAAATGTAATTCTATACAAAGCTCTTTCTTGTATTTACCTTATTCATAAACCATTCACCAAAGTCTTTTTTGTGATGCCCATCTATGTTATCCCCATATTGTGCACGTAAAACATCTTTATGCTCACTGTAGCACATGTTTGTCTTTACTTAGTAACTTTATATGTCATTGTACCATTAGCTTACATATTATTTTGTGTAACTTTCAACTTACTCTAGGTAAGGTTGAATCTCTTGGCAATTGTTAATAATGTACCATTTTGCAATATCAACCTCCTCGCTTGACAATACCACATATGTGGGTGGTGAAATTAAACCAACTTTATTCGTGAAGACATCCAAGCCACTATCCTCTAAGGAATCAAAATTCCTGTCTGGACGGTTAAATGTTGTCTCAATGCCTTCTAAGTGAAGTGAACACCAAGTCAAGCACTCATGAACAACATAAGCTTCTGCAATGGAGCCTTCTGGAGAAGCTCTATTTCTAACGAATTGTTTTAAGGAGCCTAAGTACCTACAAATAATGATTAATAGTACATGAGAAAAACATGGATAACAACTTAAAAAGTGGTAACTTTTGACTGTACATTATACCTTTCAATAGGATACATCCAACGATATGCAACAGGTCCAGCCATTAATGCCTCTTGAGGTAAGTGGATAGCTAGATGTACCATTACATCAAAGAATGCAGGGGGAAAGATCAACTCCAACTTGCACAAAATAGTGACAATGTCACTTTGCATCTTTCGTATATCTTCAACATTCAAAATGCGTCGACACAACCTCTCAAAAAAGTTCCCAAGCTCAGCTATGGCGAGGGTGACCTCCCTTGGCAATAAGCCACGAATGCCCACAGGTAATAGCCTCTGAAGTAAAACATGGCAATCATGACTCTTCATACCTGAAAGCTTTGAGTTTAAGTTGTCCACACACCTACCTATGTGTGACGCATAGCCATCAGGTAATCTAACATTCCTTAGGAATTGACAAAACAATCTTCTCTCACTCGTACTTAATGTATAGCTTGCACATGGCATCAAGTATTTGCCATCAGCCCGTTTTACTAAATGTAGCTCCTTTCGTATACCAAGTTCCTCTAGATCAAGTCTAGCTTTATAAGTATCTTTTGTTTTTCCCTCAGTCCTAAGCACTGTGTTAACAACATTCTCACAGATATTCTTCTCAATATGCATCACATCCAAATTATGTCTAATTATTAACTTTGACCAATATGGCAACTGGAAGAATATCGACTTTTTAGTCCAATTGAATGGACCAACATTATGGACTCTTCTAGCTTTCCTCGGATGCTTTCCCATTCCTATGTCTACTACTGATTGTAACTGGTGGAGAATATCTTCACCAGAATATAGATCAGGAGCCTCACGAGTATCATGCATTCCATCAAACTTGTAGCTACGTCTCCACCTATGATCAATTGGTAACCACATTCTATGCCCAACATACCCAATCTTGTTATTAAGCCTTATCGATGGTGTTTGATCTTCACATACAGGGCAAGCACTGTATCCCTTTGTGCTCCATCCAGACAAATTCCCATATGCTGGAAAGTCATTAATGGTCCACAATAATGCGGCATGCATCTTGAATGAAGACTTTGAGTATGCATCATAAGTCCACAACCCATTATTCCATAGATCCTTCAACTCATCAATTAAAGGTTGCATATAGATGTCGATCTCTTTCCCAGGTGCTTTAGGCCCTGGGATTAATAGTGTCATCATCATATATTCTCTCTTCATGCACATCCAAGGAGGTAAATTATATGTGAGAAGCAACACGGGCCACATGCTATATGATTGGCTCATATTACCAAAAGGATTGAATCCATCACTAGCAAGCCCTAATCTCACATTACGACAATCCTTTGCAAATTCTGGATGTTCATTATCAAACTTTACCCATGACAACCCATCTGCTGGATGACCCATAAGGTTTTCTTGTCTCTTGTGTTCTTCTTTATGCCAACGCATTTTTTGAGCATTTCTAGGATTCATGAAAAGGCGTTGTAACCTTGGTTTCACAGGAAAGTATCGCAAAACCTTATGAGGAATAGGCATTTTAGAACCAGTGGACACTTTATATCTGGATGTACCACAAGTGGGACAATGTGTAAGATTCTTGTTATCACCCCAAAATAGACAACAGTCATATTTACATGCATGAATATTATGGCAACCCATGCCCAACCCTCTCAAGTATTTGTTTGCGTAATAGTAAGACTTCGGAAGAGACTCTCCATTAGGTATAACATCACGTAAAAGTTGTAGCAACATGTCGAAAGACTTGTTGCTCCACTTATTGTATACCTTTAAGTGAAGAAGCTTCACTATAAATGAGAATTTAGAAATCTTACACCCTGGATAAAGCTCTTGGTGTGAGTCAGCTCTTAACCCATCTAAATAGTCGACTGGAATGTCGAAGCCATCATCAGGGGTTGAGCTTTCATCCTGATTGTCAACAAATGCCCCTAAGTCTTCAAGCATCTCGTGGAGCCCATCGGTATCATTACCACCTGTCCCATTGTTCTCCTCCATAATGGGTCTCATGTCACATTCTCTGTGACGAATTCGACCTCGATGTCTAGTAGGCAACTCAATAGTTGGCTCCTCACCATGATATATCCAACACTGGTAGTTTACATCTATCCCATCTACAAGCAAGTGTGCTCTAATCACATTCACTGTTTGTGAAATGTCATTTAAACATTTCCTACATGGACAACTTAAACTTGCGTGCACACCATACTTTAAGCGTAAGTATGCAACAAAAAAGTCAACACCTCTTTCGTACTCTTCACTTTCAATGTCATAATTCATCCAACTCTTGTCCATTTTTTCTGACATAATTGGAAGAAAATAAAAGTGTAAGATCCAATTGAACTAGTTAATACATCTCATATGACATAATCACAAAATTAGTAAACACATATCATATCACATCATATTGATCACCATTAATAGCAGCATGTTCACCACATTGGTCCTAATGTTATTTCCTCTACCCTCAATCTTAGAAAACATTTTAGGAATCTTAGTAAACATTACTTTACACTATTCAAAGTATGGAAATTTTGTAATCACATGGCAAAATATAATTTTTTTAATCCTTATGTTTATTTTTATTCTAATAATCCTTTATACGCATTGTTTAATGATATTACTTTATTGCAATATGCTTGTTATTATCAATGACACTTGAAATTTATAGTTGCATAAATGATGATATCTCTTTCTTTCCCTTTTCTTTGTAATTTAGTTAATCTTATTATATTTGTTTATAATTCATCTATCTTACATTAGCATCGCCTATAAGTTAAGCACTGATTATTTCTTCATTCAATTATCAAATTAACATCTCATACTATTATAAACATTGATTTAATGTCAAGCAACACTTCATACATTAAAATACTTGATTATGTACACCTACCCTTTCATAATCGAATTGGCATACTCATTATGGAGTCATTGTCTCAATTTTATGCCAATATTAATTCTCCCTCATGAAAATTGGTAGTAATAGGAAACGTTATTATTATTTTTTTTGCCATGATAGGAAACCTTAATTGTTAAGAAAAAACAGCCCATTTGTTTATTTACGAAAGGCAAAAAGCACAGACAGTTCAACGACAATGTATCGCCAGACTATATAGTAGTGAACAAAGTTTACCTTAAGTACAACACTTAGCCAACCTTTTTCTTGTTATGGAGCATAATTTAAGAACATAAGTCACTTACTCCATTGAGAATCCATTATTCCAAACATTCTAGAAAAATGGGGAAATAGATCAGGGCACATACTACACCCCACTTTGAGGTTAAGTTTAGTATTTGTTACATACTTGATAACAAAATTCAGCACCAGAGAGTGATAACCATATAAGTGCAACAGGATTTAACCTCTTAAACCTCAGTAAAAGCATAATAGTGCTTCTTCAAGAACAGTCAAAATTTGATATAATATTCAAAAAAACATTTACTTTATGAGTCCTGAATAAATAGATTACTTACCTCATAGTAACAAATCATCCTATTCTCTTTCTAACGGTCTTTTTTATCATTTACCATATTATCTTCTTCTTACCCTCAATTTTTATACAAAAAAGTATGGTCATAAAAAGCAATAGGACACACTGACAGCCTAATATTACAAAGACTCTGAGAATTTAATCAAGGATAAACCCATAATTTCTTCATTCTAATTAATCACTTAGACCTATCCATTATACTAGTCAATCAAAGAGGTAGAATTTCTAAATCTTTTAACGATCAAAGTTCATTAGCCAATAACACACCATTCACTTCTAAATCATGCCTGCATTAACCACATTGATCAGACATCAGATTGCTGACAAGTTAGATTATAAAAAATAAACAAATAGGACAAAGTTTGCAATAATGGAAGTGAGACTGATATTTAATATTAGCCCCTACAGATTGGTACAGAGCTATTAAGCATAATTGTTGCCAACTTGCCACTTACAAGCAACATAATTGGTAAAGGTAGAAGTAGAGAGTTATTGTAACAAGCATCAAGATAAATGCCAACTCATTGGAACACAAAGTCAGGAATACACTAAACCATTGTTTTCATTCTACAAACAAGATTATGCTACACACAAACATAGTGAATGAGTGAGACAGAACAACTCATTACCCAATAACATTGCATCATTGTTTTCATCCTAGAAAGAAGATTATGCCACAAGAGCGAGAGACAACGAGCTTACGCCACACACAAACACAGTAAAAGAGTGAGAGACAGAGAGACAACGAGTAAGAGCGAGCAACAAAGAGAAAGACTGAAACATACCAGAATAGTTACCTGACAGGGAAAGAATGTTGTGAGAACGTTATTGCTTGGAGAAGGTCATGACCATGTGTTGCATGCACGATAATGCTAGAACGGAGCGTCTTTCTTGGACAGAAGGAAACGTACAACCATTGTGTTAGTGAAAAAGCCAAAGACAAAGAGACAATAACAGAGAGAGAGAGAGAGAGAGAGAGATAAACGTACAAGAACAGCCAAGACAAACACGGTTGGGATTGTGAGCCTTTCGCTTGAGAGAAGGAAATGTACACAATGTGTTAGTGAAAAAGTAAAAGAAACAAACAGGGAAAAGGAGTGAGGACGAGGGAAGGAGGAAGAGAGAGAGAGAGAGAGACTGAGGTACCTGGATATTCACAAAGAAGCAATGTCCTGACCGTGAGACTTGAGAGGTTTTGGTTTTTCTTAGTGAGAAGAAAATGAATAGTCCTTCTATTTGATGTTGATTTGGTATGCTTGCAGGTGACTAAAAATTGTGGCGGATTCAAGTATTATATTTCTTAGTTTTTTAAACAGTGAAAATAGAACGTTAAAAAAAAAAAAAGGAAGGCTAGTAAGACAATTTTATTTGATCTATATTTTTTACAAATATGATTGACTGTTTCAAGAACACGTAGGAAAATAATGATCCATTTCTAAAAGTCACGACCGTACAATGCCCATTTTCTTTGCAAATTTGCATCTTGTACGGGCGTACTAACGGAGTGCTAAATACTGGAATCATTCTCCAAGCGTGTACGGGCGTGCAATCATAAATCTCCTTCATTTCCCTTCTTCATCACTTCATGTACGGGCGTACTAAAGGGAGTGCTAAATACTGGAATCATTCTCCAAGCGTGTACGGGCGTGCAATCATAAATCTCCTTCATTTCCCTTCTTCATCACTTCATGTACGGGCGTACTAATGGGAGTGCTAAATACTGGAATCATTCTCCAAGTGTGTACGGGCGTGCAATCATAAATCTCCTTCATTTCCCTTCTTCATCACTTCATGTACGGGCGTACTAAAGGGAGTGCTAAATACTGGAATCATTCTCCAAACGTGTACGGGCGTGCAATCGTAAATCTCCTTCATTTCCCTTCTTCATCACTTCATGTACGGGCGTACTAAAGGGAGTGCTAGATACTGGAATCATTCTCCAAACGTGTACGGGCGTGCAATCATAAATCTCCTTCATTTCCCTTCTTCATCACTTCATGTACGGGCATACAAGTTGAATCCCCTTCATTTTGCTTCAAAATCACTTATTGCACGGGCGTACAAGACCCCGTACCAGACACTGCCATGTATTTTCCTCATTTTGATAGTTGCACGGCCGTACATCTAGACTCCTTTTGTGCTCCTTGCTGCTTTGCTTGAATTTTGATTGGATTCTCCACATATTCCTTCCTTATATTACAATTGTGTTCAAAATTGACCTGAAATATATATATATATATATATATACCAATTAAGTACCTTACCCTTACTAACTTGTGCCTATCATTAGCACGTCTACAAATAAATAAAAAAGTTACAAATCAATTAATAAGATCATAAAATCTAAATTTTTTTATAAACGTCACCAATTTCATATTTAAGTTAACGTTTAATAAATGACTAAATGATAATAAAAGGGCAACGTTGCAAAATATGCAAACGTGGCCATACATAAAAATTCTTGTAGTGATAGAACTCGGAAAACATAATATGAAATGAATGGCCGATTGTTTCTTTTCATCAAATGTACAACAGAGAAGGAATACAATAATCACAAAAAACTAAGAATCTATATACAACAATTAGAAAATGAGAAAATCTACTATCTACGATTGGTGATGTCTACCCCGCCTCCCTCGTCCCTATCTCACAAACGTCCAGGTGAATGGTGTACACCTATTTACCTTCAGTTTACTGCAAATGATGTTCAATATTGCTCATATGTAGAGTTCCTACTACTCTGACCTCAGCAACCAGCTGCTTATCACAATTAAAACCATCCTCCCCTTGCACAATGTTGCCATGAGCGTATAGTATAAACTTCGTCTTATCCATTTCCTCACCGATCCTGCGATCTCATGAAAAATGGCTTGAATACATGAAATTTGCAACATCACACTTATGAATTGAACTCATGTAATATTTAACATAACTCCTAAAGCTACTATATATACTGGGTCTTGTAATAGTATGGACATGGTGTATGAACAAAATCAGTAGTAAAAGTGAATGATATGGCTAGATTTTCAAAGTTAAAATTAAAATTAGTAATTTATAATCTACTTTATTTGTATCACTTTATATAAAGTTAATTTCTCCTTTTAAACTAATTAAAATATTAATTCTATATTTGAACTTAATTTTAAATATTGATTTCTATTACGTAAAATTTTTCTTATTTTTGAACAAAATTATGTATCATATTAAATTTCCATAATTAATAGAGAACACATACACATACTAAAAAATGAAATTTGTGGAATCATACAACAACCAATATTCCGACAACTCATACAACCAATATTCAAAAATGTAACATCAATAATTCAAAAAAAAATTGAAAATTTCGGAATCATACAACAACCAATATTCCCACAACACGTACAACCAATATTCAATAATGTAGCATCAATAATTCAAAAAAAAACTGTGGAATCATACCAGAATTTGTCGGTGCTGTTTTTTACCTCTTTTCTTACATGATGCTTCTCCTTTCAACAAAATTGCTTCTTCCTCAACGTCAGGTGATCCAAAATTCTCAATGTATGAAGCAAATTGCTTTCAATCGATTGGTATTTGGGGATTTGGGGTTAGGGTTTCTGATTTGGGGATTTAGGGGGTTTTTCAATTTCGGCGATTAGGAGGAAAAGAATAAGGAGGAAGGAGGCTGGGCTGGGGTATAAGTCTGCTAACCTCCTCTCTTCAAGAGACGAGGTCACTTACTACTGATCTCGTCTCTTGAAGAGACGAGATAGGATGTCGTACAACCTCCTCTCTTCAAAAGATGAGGTCACATAATATAATAAAGAGACGAGTTGATGTTGTTTAAAATGGGAATTAATTTTATTCTGATGGTAATTTTGTAATTTTAAAAAAATAAATAATATTTTATTCATTTTCCTAATGTATACAGTGTTGAATAATTATTAATTATATTTTAACACATGAATGAAATAATAGGTAGTTTTTAATATAACTATCACCTATATGATCACGTGTTAAAATATCATTAATAGTTATTTACCAAGTTGATATTACATGGTATATATATTATACATGATGTGTAATATCCACTTAAAATTTTCTCCTACCTGGGAGGTGAGGTATAGTGAACCTTCTAATCATTCATGTTCTTGTGTTCTCAAGAGTCCTATGTCTATGTAGGATGAAAAGTTGAGGTATGAATCAGTTTATCGGTTATCAAATCTAGCATGGATTATTATTGTTTACATTACTCGAGAATAGTAGGTTGCTTATTGAAACTGAAATAGAGAATGTCTCCCAAAATGTAAAATATATTAGGTTCTTTATCGGGTTTGAAGACTTGCTTGGATTCTCTACATGGAAGTTTAAAGGGCGTTGCTGCTTCATCACCATAATACTAACCTCAATTTTCTATAGCCATAGTAAAATGAAAAGGCTATTTCAATAGCATTTGTACTTGGTGCTATTGAAAAAAAAAAAAAAAAAAAAGTCATTGAAGCCCATTTCACATTCAGAGGCATCTGGGAACATGATGCAAATAAGCTGGCTTTTAAAGATAGGAATTTTATTATGAAAAATGGATAAAATAAGTTATAATTCTATAAATAGAATCTACGATGATGATTTTTGCGACGAAAATTTACAATTAAAAATAAAATTTTTATCTTTAAAATCCAAATTTCTTGTAGTGACATATGTGGAAGGTATTAATATCAAATAACTAAGACTTAGGTGATCATTCGTAAGGTAAGAGAATTAATTGACTTTAGGATGATCATTCGGGTTTTTATGTCCGTTGACTGACCCTTCTTAGAAAGTTGAGCTAGCTCGCCAAATATCTAAAAAGTTTAAATATGCTATGTGAAATATGTGTAGCAAACAAATATTAATATATTTTAAATAAGTGGTAGAAATTATACATAATTTTTATAAAACTGTTCATAAAAAAAAATTTAATATTTATCTATCATTAATTATTTCACGTGATACATCACATTTGAATAACTTATAAATAAGACATTTTAGGTTTTACAATGTCTATCATTCAAACCACCGTGACAAATCTCACCAAAGCATAGTCAAAAAAATAATCATAATAATCTTGTGAGATTTACATGATGATTATTGAGATGTAGAAACAATTTTAAAATTCTCGTGAATCCAATCCCATCATTGTGATAGTGAATTAACCTTTCTTATGATTTTTCCCCTTGACATTGAAGTTCTTAAGATATATTTATGGGGGTAGTTGCAACTTATTTTCATAACCTTTCACCTAAACATGAATCTATCCCATAAACTTTTAAAATATACTTTTTCACCTCTTAAACTTTTAAAAGTTAACACAATTAAAGACGTTTTATATTATCTATTAAGACAAAATAAGGAAAATTGCACATTATCCGATGAACTTTCACTTATGTGTGGATTCAGTTCAATCCTTAAACTTTTATCTATATGCAAATTAACCCTTCAATTTTCAAAATGCACGTCAAAAAAAATTATTATCCTTAACTATACCACATATTAAAAGTTTAGAGGTCTAAATTGCACTTTGAAAGTTTAACAAATGAATCTGCATCTTAATAAAAATTCAGAGAGATAATTTAAAATTTTTCTTATATTCATTGTGTATTCCTGTCATCCTTGTCAAACATATGGTCTCTATTTATTCTTTTTTTAACCTTAAAATATTATTACGCGTAATCAATGATTGAAGATGTCAATAAAATAAAATAAAATAATGATATTATAAATTCATAATGAATTCATAACAATTTTCAAAAGTTAAGATATCTTAACCACAGATATCTGAATTAAGTAAAAATGAGAGAGTGAATGCTTAGACGGCTCAACTGCTTCCTTATCTCCTTAATTTACATTGATATATTATCGTGCTTTAGTTTTAATAAGTTTGAATAACAAATTTCTATAAGATTTATGGCTTTGGTAAAATCAAACCATATTCATTCTTCGGTCGGTTGAAACTTGAAACCACGAACAAAGCGAAAATTATATTTCCCGAGCTAAAAGTAGATATAATCATACCTATGAAGCTGAACCGAAGTTAAACTTCGATATGATAGCAATCTAAGATAATTTGATACAAATGGGAATATGTTTTATTTGGCTGATCTCAATTGAGAAATGATGCATCGACTGTGACATGTTACATTTAAGTTGAATAATTAATGACAAATTCATATGAATAATTTTATAACAACTATGTATTATTTTTATTATATATTTAAAATATATTAAAATTTATTTGTCATTCTTTGAACACATACCACAATTATTATATTTCTTTCCACATCTGAAGTGTGTCTTGCGTTTGCTTCACATACAAATGGCAATGCATGCACATTTCCATAGCAAACCTTAAAACATTGGCAGGATGGATTGGAGATAACATCAAAACATAGCCAACAACCATGGACCAGGTTCTTTTGAAATACATTAAAAGCAATAAAAGCCGACAAAACACAAAAAGCGAGGATGAGAAGGACTTGCCCTCTGCTCCAAACAAAAGAGAGTGACATTTCCAAACCAATCCAGTACTCACAGGTCCTCGTGTGGGCAAAAAGGTGGTACCCACGTACAGTTCACTATCAACATCATCTCCCTGTAAACCCTAGACCCCACACGTGTGGGTTAATATAAGGATAGGATGGTGCCTCTTCACTCGTTTCAAACTTGTAATGTCAACATCATAAGGGGGAGCATCACACGTGTGACATTTACTAGGTGAAAGGGAGAGGGCAAGAGGTGGATAAATAGACGTTTAAATGGTGTCCATATCGGATGAACCACCCGGGAGGGGGGGAAGGGGTGAAGTGGGGAGGGGAGGGGTGTGAAAGTACCATGTAAAAAAGCTCGCACATTGATAAAAATCCACAATACGTGATAGGCCAACTGATTAAAAAATTGACTTAGTTGACCATATTATTTTCTCAACAATAAGTCTAATAACTTGCATAAATATGATGCAATGAGTAGCGTAACAGATAATATTAATCAATAATTAATTTTAGAAACTAAAATAAAATTAAAAAAAATCTTTACTTAAAAAATTTTAAAATATTATTATGTGATAAATGTTGTTCTATAACAAGAAGAGGACGATGATATATCATCTTAAAAAAAAAAAAACCCTAAGCATCCAAAATAAAAAAACTAGAATTAAAATACCGAGGCTCATTTTGTAGATTTTTAAAAGAGTTTCACGTGCATATATAATTGGAGCCGGTTGTACAATCTATCATATGATAATTAATATCATTGTGAACTGGAGAATCCATAAAATTTAACTCCTCCTCAGAGAAATTATTTTGTCTCCATTTACACCTTTTTTTTCCAGCCCATGTATTATCCCATTCATCAGTCCTTTTCAGGATTTATTTTGACCACAAATTGGAAGATTTCTTAGTGGTTTCAGAAAAAGTACATACCCCGTTTGCTTGGTCTTGTCCTTATGCACAGCGTGTACAGACAAACAAAACTAGTAGACTTTTCTTGTTGGATAAAATTTGCCCTCTCGTTAGCAGGAAAAAAAAAATTACTTTTGGGTGAACATTAGTGAGAACAAAATGAAAAATCTGAAATTACAGTCACATTTTGATCATCTAATATTGTATGTTTGTATAAAGTAATTGAGTTGGCGAGCTACATACTCCGACATTCAAAGGATATGATGTAGAACATTGGGAGCAAATTAATTTAGAAGATTGAAAACGTTTTGTAAAATTAAAAAATTATGGATAAACCCAAAAGTTATCTAGAAAATTTAAGGTGATCAATAATTATATCAAATATGTTAAGTACTCGTCAATTGCCACAAGGCACAAAGTAATAAATTATGTGTTTCTTTTTTTAAAGAAATACTAGAGATAAAATATATATATATATATATATATATTTGATGGTTTTGCATCACCACATTATATCATACTAGTAAGATTTTAATGGTCAACCATTAAAGAAGTAAAAAAAAAAAAAAAAAAAATACATCACACTTGTTTCTTATAAAAAAAAATTTATCCCTCAATTTCGTTCGGTCATGAATAATTCTTTACAAGACTTGTTTATTTGTGAAATAAATAAAACACAAGCACTAAAGTAAAATAAAAGCCTTCGTAGTAAATCTAAAAATAAGCTAGAGAACTTCCATAGAAGAAGGTATTATGCTGATACGATACACCATGTGTAATGTAAACGTGGTCAATAACTACCAATGATATTCTAAGAGGTGCTCATATGGCCGATGGTCATTTTGAAAACTCCCCACCTTCTCTCATACATGTATTAATGCACAATTGGTAATTATACACTATATGTACATATATATGGTGTGCAACATTACTCATTAAACATTTTCTCGCATCGATTAGACCGTGTAGTTAATCATCATATCATTAAAATAAATATAGTAAGAGATGTATTAGGAATTTTAGTAGTGAGATTACAATTAAATATGATTTTGAATAGTTAAAATCAATGGGACCGAATCCATAAAAAAACATGACGGGATAAAAGATTTTCCATAGATTCGAAAGTGAAAAAGGAAATTCTAGATATATATTGTCTCATATAATAAATCCTATATAACTAACTAAAATAGGCAATTAAAATAAATAAACCTCAATGGTATTTCTTTTTTCTTTTTATCTTGGCATGTTTATCCAATTGACCTCATGATGGGTCTAGTCAATCAACTAGCTCATCAATAAATCTCATTAAATATTTTAATATGCTCAAGTTGAGCTAAGTAGAGATTTTACTAAGCCTTTAAAATCTAAGCTTGAGCTGGATAAAAAATACTAAACTCAAGCTATGTTCGAAACGGGCGCTTGCCTTTGTTTGTTTTAAAAAAAAATGCCTTTTCTTTTTGTTACAGGCTCAAGAACAAGCCCGCATGCCTAAACGAGCTTAAAATGAGCTTGAGCTAACCTTACTTGATTAAACAAGTTTTATTTTGTGATTGAGCTCAAACTTGGTTTGTTTATTAAACGAGCTTGAGCAGTGCCGAGCTTAACAACAGTTTTGCTTGTTCGCACCTTCATCAACATATGAAAATTTTCATTTATTACTAGCTCTCTCTCTCTCTCTCTTTATACATATATATATGTGTGTATATATGCAAAGTGGATGTTGCAAATTGTACTTGAAGTTTAGTAAAATATAATTAGGTGCACAAGCTTTGAAATTAGTCAATTTAGTACATGAACTTTTAAATTCATCAATTTAGTACCTAAACTTTGAAATTGATCAATTTAGTATCTAAAAGAACTTTTTGTGAACACAAATAGTACATTTGTTATATTAGTTAAAAATATCATATTGGATTACAATATTAGTCAATTTGATGGGAGCACTAATGGTATACATGAAAATTCTTTCAAATAATAAATTGATTGATTTTAAAATTCAAGTGCCAAAGTACATATACTGAAATTCCAGCACTCTTTGCGATATTAATCCTATATGTGTGTGTATAAATATATATATGTGTAATAATAACCAATGAGCCTTTCCTCACCTAAGGCATATTGGCATTCTGATGCAGCAAGTTAACGTGGATAGAATGAAAACACTCAACGAGTAAATCTTAAATACACAAGAATTGCATTTAATGTAATAACTAGAGAGAATACTCTCAAAATTAGGTTTTAATTTGAAAATATGATATGAGTTCTTTACAAATATGAGTCTTAGGCTTATTTATACTATTACATAAAAATCCTATAAAGGCAAAATCCTAAAAAAGTAAAATAATAAATACAATATTGACTAATAATAAATGCAAATAAATAGTGTTGACTTGTGTTGACTAGTGTTAACAAAGCCGATGGTATAGAATTTTAGGCCGATGCTATAACTCCTAACTTGTCCATATCATTCTCCTCCACTTGAAAAAAAACTCACCCTCAAGTTTAGAGTTGAATCTGGTTATAGAGTTTCTTCATCCTTGGGACGATGGAGATACATCTTGACTCACAAATATCCTCCAAGATCAAATATGAACCTCTTTTGCAAATACACTTGTACTTCCTCTAAAAATTTCTTTATCTTAAAGTCCCATGGTGTGATATAGAGATGGAGAAAGAATTTGAAAGAATGCCTTTTTTAGGAAAACAATTCGAACCTTATATCCAGTATCAACACTTCTTACTACCAAAGTTCTAATCACATCATCAACTTAAGCACCCAACACCATAATGACTTTGATCGACATAATCTTTCCATTTAAGGGACCATTACCAGTAGTAAAACATTGAAACTTTGTTCCTCTAAAGAATTGATGCCCTTACGCCCAAATCAAAACAAAAGTACTAATATTTTTTATATTTGAAACCATTCCTCTGTGACCACTCAAATGCCACTGACCAAGTCTATTATCATCCAGTCTCATGAAATGCTTTCCATAAACCTTAACTCTAGTCTCTTTGGTTGTCTCACTTCCATAAATATTCTCGAGTAAACAGTCTTGAAACTTATCCACAAACGATTTATAATCCTCTCCACTCATGAACTTTAAAACCCAAACACCATAAGTCACAACATCAACCCTCTACTGATCACCAAAATACTTAAGTTGTATCTCAACACCAGCCTTAATCTTAACCTTAGACCCAACTTTTAAACCCACCAAAATTCATCCAGAATTGAATCTTCCTCATTGCCCTCTTCAGTGACGCTCCTATCGTGATATATTTTAAAAATTTTCACAAATTCATAAGCATAAAGCTTTTTAGTGGCTACCCATTTGACTTTAGGAAAGTTTCCATTGATATGAATATAAGGTTTCAATGGGTTCTTGCAATTAGGGTTGTGGGTACTTGTGGTTGCTGGATATAGAATTGTGTTTACGGAATATGAATCGATGGTAGTAATGAGTGGAGGATCGATGGTAGTAATTGGATATGATTCATTGGCGATAGTAGGTGTATATGAGTTATAATTGCTAGGTGTGTTAATTAGGTGTGAAGGCAGGTTTGATTTAACTTGCAACTTTGTTTGTGTATGGGTACTCTCCTGTAATTCATCTTGCTTCATGTTTTTCCTTCCAAGGTATCCAACGGAAAAGTTAATTTTGGTAAACTTATTTCGATTAGGGCGGCAATACTTTATTTAATTATTTATGTTGTTGAAACATGGTCTCCTCATAATCAAGCGAAAGAAATTTATCTTCCAATAGTTGTTTCATCCTAAACCATGTTGTAACGGGTGCTTTCCTTTCATAACTTCATCTTTTCTGCAATCTCTTCCACCAAGTATAAGCTCTTCCCTTTAACCTACAAGCCACCAACCACAACCGACGTTCGTATGGAATTTTCATATAATCAAAGAACCTATCCACCTCAGCTAGCCAATCTAGAAATTCCTCAATATTTAAAATACCATTAAAGCTAAAAATGTCTACCTTTAGGCAAAAATTGCCACCATTGTCTTGGTCGTATCCATAGTAATCCGGTCAATATCTACCTCCAACTTCACCGCCTCTCCTTTGCGGTTGTTATTTTCATACAAGATCTCATCCTCCTCAGCGAAGTCTTCATATGAAATCTGATTCCAATAATTTGCAGCAACAAATCTAACAATAGGATCACCACGAGCATACTTTGCTATTGGTCGTCTCCCATAACCATTCCTACTCCTGTTAGTATCAAGTCCCATTGCACCGAAACGCTTAATCAGGTCATCAAGGCGCTGCTCACAACGTCGAAATCACTTATCCATGTCACCTAACATCGTCCCTCAAGGCTACACTTTGGTTCGCATGGCTTCCACATTCCTAACAATGTTTGAAAATGTGACCGTCTCTTAATCTGCCATCTCTGGACATCTCCACAAGAAATTTTCCTGCTCTAATACCAATCTGACACAGTGAGTTTAGCACGGATAGAACGAGAACACTCAACGAGTGAATCTCAAATATACAAGAATTGCACTTAATGCAATAACCAAATAGAATACTCTCAAAATTAGGTTTCAATTTGAAAATATGATATGAGTTCTTTACAAATACAAGTCTTAGGCCTATTTATACTATTATATAAAATCCTAAAAAAGCAAAATCATAAAAAGGTAAAATAATAAATACAATATTGACTAATAATAAAAACAAATAATAAATGCAAATAAATAGTGTTGACAAAGCCGATGGTATAACTTCTAACTCCTCCGCATCACATTCAAACAATTGTGAGCCAATCATATTGAAGTAAATTTTAAAAAATCTATGAAAATCACTATATGAACTTTTTAAACGTTTCAAATTTACATGTGCATTAGAAAAAAAATAACTAATTTCTATTTAATGATATTTTATTTACAATTTTCAAATAATGTTTGTTAATCAAATTTACTACCTCAAATAATGTTTTGATGAATGATTATTAGTCGAATTAATGAACTCTAAATATTAATGATGTCATATATAATGATCATCATAAACTATCATTTAATTTTGACAAGTAGATTTCTATTCAATTTAACATTAAAAATGATCATCATAAACTATCATTATTTTTTGATCTGGCGGAAGAAAATGTGAAAAAATGCCCACCATACTTCTTCTCCATCATAAAAGTTTGGCAATCTTGAACATCGATGGGAAATTTGCAGTCACGAGTGGATTGTCTCCCTCCTACCTTACATAGACATTAATGAGAAATTGATAAGGATGATAGGGGCATCATAAGATACAAGATCCATATATTATTCGCCTTTACAATCGTAGTATATACGTATATCTAGCTTCTCAACTAATCTATTTTATCTTCATGTGACATTTTTCAAATCATAAGGGCGCTGAATTAGAAATTACTTTTAGAATAATTTTCAAAACCTCGGCCTAATTTATCGTCATTTCTTGCGCGAAAACATCTATCACAAAAATTTATGCTGAATTTTACCGTGTTGTTTTGTGGAAAAACATATTTTGACAATTAAGTTCTAATTTTAAATTATGAAAAACATCTTAGTGATCATTAAAAGAAAAACGGTTGCATTTGTTAGTGATTTCTTATAGTAATTGATGGCGAAATTCCAATAGCAACTCAAGAAAATAATAATATAAATGATAAAGAAATTCCTCTAGAAAAATAAATATATATTTTATAATTTTTCACTGATAAGATTTTGTGATGGTACCATCACCTTAAGTCATTAGCCACTATCATGAAATATTGTAGCCATTTATTCTCAGCGAGGATATAAATGAACTAAGTTGGGACATTATAAGAGAATTATTTTCATATCTTAAATTTAGGAGAAACTTGCACAAAAATAAATATTAAATTTATATTTTAAATTGGCATTGGTCAGAGCTTTGTTCACTGTTGGTTAGGCACAGTCAGTCGCCATGGCATGTGGAAGACTGTCATCGATCCAACGCTTTCTAGACATGATATTATTTTTTATTTTATATATTAGCATCTAGTTTTTCCATAACCAATTATCATAGCCCATGGTATTTCATTTCATTACATCCATAGGATGTTACATGAAAATTTCATGTATAATATTCTTTATTTATTTATTTATTTTACCCTATTAGTTATCGTGCATTATAAGATCTATAAGTTAAAATTCAAATCCAATCCTTAACAAATATAGACCCACATTTAACACTTGAGAATGATCAGTTTGATCTGTGTCGCGTAGACTAACATTATCGAAGAGTAATGACAAGAAGAAGTTAGATGAGAGGCATTTTCATGGTCCCATGTGGTCGGAGAGACCATTGAAAGCGTGTTCAAGTGGTGGGGTTAATGAATTAGCTGTCCATGAATTTGGATGAGAACGGAAGCTTTCCGGCCAGATGGATCATTAAGACGTGGAGGTTCATCATCTTGCCGTGTCCTGGAGCCACCGTACCAACAACCTAATTGGGGGGAAATAAATAAAGAAAGATTCAATGAGCATCATGCATCATGTAGTCAAATGAGTGGTAAATATGTAATAATGTGTTTTAAACAAGTAGTGCGAATAATGTATAGCTTTTATAAAATTGTTCGCATGAACAAAATTTTATTAATAATTATACTTCACTAATCATTTTACTTACCATATCACATTCAGTGAACCTTTTCTCGGTAAGACAGATTGAATAAGACTATACTAGGTGATCATATGTGACGCTTTAAATAAATTAACCTATTCTAGTCTATCTCAATGGTTATTCAACTTTGGCTCAGTATTTATTCAAACCTAAGTTTCAAGTTGGGTTTGGTATAAATAATATTATAATTAGGAAGAATAAATTTTTTTTTTGATAAATTTAATTTTAATAAGTTTAATTGAGTCTAATAACTCAAACTTATTAAATATTACTTTCACTCAAACTGGAACTTAAAATTATATGTTGCATTAATTTGAGTTTAAACTCAGCCCTACTTTTTCTGGACTTGAATCAAAGCCATAAGTCACACCCCAAACATCAATCATTTTTCATTTTGGAAAAAAATGTATAAATTAAAATTTAGAAAATATTTTGAAAAAATTATATATATGTGTGTATATATATATATATATATATATACATACCTTTTCTATGGCTTTTATGGTTGAGTTAAATTCTGGATCCACCAACTGCTCTGTCCTTTGGTCGCCAAAGATATTTGAATTAATATTGTGTTTTATAGTACAAATAAAAAGGTGCTGGCAAAAAAGTTAGCACCCAACTAAGTTTTTGTGTTTTTTCATGCAAATGCACATGGTGTTTAGCAAATACGGTGTAACATTGTTGGTCCAGATCATATGAGATGTTTATTTGTGTATTTTGATTTATTTTCAACTTTTTTTTTTCCTTTAGGTAGGGAGTAATTCTTGTATTAAAAATTTTAACATTTACATCGCTATTCATATAGTTCTCTTCTATTGAATATTGAAAGTATATTTCTTTTACTTATTCTTCGATATTGATCCCTTATGCGGGTTTGAATACATTGCTTTTGAATTTGCATGTCCATATGCTCATAAAATTTCAAAAACATACTTTAAACTCGACATGATTAGCTGGGGCAAAATAAAGAAATATCTAAATTAAACAAAAAGGAAAAAAAAAAAAAACAACTCCCATATGATTATATTATCTATAAAGAAATAATCAATAATTATCTCAAAATTAATGAAATCACATGAAGATAAAAAACACTTATAACTCGTTTAGTTATTTGATAAGAGTGGAATAGAATAATTATCCTCTTTTAGCTTATCTATTCATACATTTGAATGGTGAAATAGCTATATATCTAATGGAAATGCCATTGTTATAAGCTAAGAAATTGCAATTCTGCTTTATAAGAATAAGAGAATAGCTATTCTTTTTTTTTTTTTTTTTGTGTGTGTAATATATTTTAATATCTTCTTCTTTTTTTTCATTTATGAAAAATAGCTTTTACTTTTTAAATTCTATTTCTTAAGATTTTGAATTTTTGTAACATTATCATTTTTTATTTTATCAGGAATAAATTGGGATTTTCATTTTAAGATTTAGATCTATACGTTTAATTTTAAAGGTAACCAAATAAGTTCACCTGAAGAAACTAAAGATAAGTCAGTTTACAACCCACCATTTTTTTTCCTGTGTGTTGAAGTTAAAATCCGCCATTTATATCATGTATCTGAGAAAATATGCAGATATAATGCCTGTGATATGAAATGAATGATTGCATCCAAAAGGAATCTTTCTATTTATTTTGCAGTCAGTAATATTTGCTATACATGATAAAATCGCAGTATCATAATGATCTTTTCCATCTCACATCTACACACACACACATATATATATATTGCTTCGTAAGTTGCGCACATGAAGCTTCATAATTTACCCTCATTTGGTAGTTATTTACATTTCATAGATCCGTCAATTATGCATAATTGTATACAAATTAATGTCTTTTTAAGTAGTACTTGCATGGAATATTATCAATAGAACTATTGATCATAAGTAATGAATTCTTTTCCCCTTAATCATAAAAAATTCAACCTAATAAATTGAATATTGAAGTTAAAAGATAAGTGATAGGATGACAAACAAGTGAAGCTTGACACAGCGAAATAGCGTGGATAGAATAAGAATTGCAAAAGATGCAATCTACAGAGAAAATTTCTCTCGAATTAGGGTTTGAAATGTTAAAATATGAGTTATCTTTACAAAGCTCTAAAACTATATTTATAGTCCCAATAAAAAGAAATAAATAAACAAAATCAAACAACTAAAAACACGTGGACAAATGCTGACACAAACCTGCCAGCTTGGCTCTAATGCCGGCAGTTTGGTCACAATACCGACGGCCTTGTACTTATCAATGCTGGCGACTTTGGATGAATGCCGGCGGCTTTGGGTATGAACGCCAATGGCTTTAGCCAGGCCTTGGAACTACCATCCACATCAAAGCAACTCATAAACTATTCGAGTTTAGCTCACTTCAAGCTTAACTTGACTTGAGCACAACTAATAAGTGAGCTAAAGTCAAGCTTAAAATAAAGCTCATTTATTTTAACAGGCCAAGTTCAAGATTTGATTTAGGCTCGTAAACAAACTTGTGAACAGACTCTCGCAAACAAACCTGTGAACAGACTCACAAGTAGGTTTGTTCGCAGACTCGTGAACAAACTTGCTACTTGATTTGTAAGTTTTAACAACAAAAACTAATTTCTATTTAATATATGTGTATATATATTTAGTAACTTTTATATATCATTTTTAAGTTAAAAAATGAAAAATAGACTACCTAAATGAGTCGAGCTCGAGAATAAATTTTAAGCTTGATAAAAAACTCGACTTAACTTAAGTTTGAGATGAAGTTCGTCTAGCAAAACAAACCCAACTTTAAAAAACCGTGTGAAATTATCATTTTTCTGAGCACATGCTTTTCTTGAGTATGCCATATTAATATTGGAAAGCAAAAAACATTCTCCTTCTCTGCCTATAACAAGTGCTTTGAAGAAACACGATAATAACACGTAAACTCATGTATCACCAAAAACATATATGGCGCCTTTTCACAGCTTGCAAGGCCAGTTTTAATTTCCATTGAGACTGTTCATTTCATGGGGTGATGGGGTGACTTCACTCTTTTGCCGCCATTCCATTCCTCCTTTTTATTATTACTTCCCCTACTGATGTAGATGAGGTGGCCATGTCCTACTTTGAGAGATTGGAAGCCAAGAAGACATCCGGAAAGAGCAGTTATTAGCATTAAAGAGCATTTATTAGCATTTATTTTTCGGTTTTATTTCGTATTTGAGTTGTTTATTTTAAATAGCATTTATTAGCATTAATGCTAATAAATAGCATTTAATTAGCATTTACTTTTCGGTTTTATTTCAAGACTATAAATAGTCGTGCTAGGGTTGTAATTGAAAAACAACTTATGATCATTATTGAAAATACACTTTGAGGGGATTTCCTCTAGATTTCACATTATTTTGTGAGTTGAGATACATTCGTCGAGTGTTCTCGTTTTATCCACGCTAACTCGCTGCGTCAGTTGGTATCAGAGCGGGAAAGATTCCTGTAGAGATGTCAGGCGACGACAGTTTAGGTGGCGGTCAAGTCCCAAACGTTGTGAGGGATTTGGAAGCTCTGCAACCGAATTACAGATCAAAGAGCGGCGCTGGGTGACATGGATCAGAGATTCCGGCGTTTCGAACAGCGCCTTGATGACCCTGGTTGAGCGTTTCGACGCGATGGGACCCAATGCCAACAGAAACAGGAATGTTAATGAGGAACGACCAAGAGCAGGCGATGCACGCAGCGACCCTCGTGGCAGACCTGTGGCTGCAAATAAGGATTCAGATGCCCGATGATGATTCGGAAGAAGAAGATGATGTTTTGCCGGAAGATGAACCGCACATCGGAGGGGTGGTTATGGAGGTCGGAATAGAGGTTATGATTATGGTTTTGGTTATGGAGAGGGCGATTTTAAATTGAAAGTGGACATTCCCAGTTTTAATGGGAATTTAAACATTGAAGATTTTATTGATTGGCTCACTGATATTGATCGTTCTTTGAGTATAGGAGATCCCAGAAGGGAAGAGGGTGAAGCTGGTGGCTTGTCGTTTGAAGGGGGCGCTTCTGCCTGGTGGGAGAGGTTGCAAGGTAGGAGATATCGCGAAGGGAAGCAGCCGGTGAGGACGTGGTACCGGATGAAGCAGCTCTTGCAGCGGACTTCCTACCCCCTGACTATGAGCAAATTTTGTTCCAGCAATACCAGAGATGTCGCCAGGGCCAGAGGTCAGTTCATGATTACACTGCGGATTTTATGCGATTGGCAGAGAGGAACGATTTAAGAGAAAGTGAGAGCCAGCAAGTTGCCAGATACTTGGAAGGTTTGAAGCCTCTGATCCGTGATAAGATTGGTGTCCATGTGTTGCGCAATTTGAATGAAGCTAAGAACATGGCCATCAAAGCGGAGCTGATGTTACAAGAGAAGAATAACCGTTTTGATGGAAACCGTTTTGATAACACCAGGCGTTATGGAGGAGAGAGTTCTAGTAGGAGTTATGGGGAAAAAGCCAAGGGTGTTCAAGAGGTACAAAGCGGTGCTGTTGAGAGGAAAGAAGAGAAGAAGCAATATAATCCCTATGCTAAACCAACATTAGGGAAATGTTATAGATGTAACCAGCCGGGACATCGATCCAATGAATGTCCTAATAGAAGAGGCATAAACATGGTAGAAAGAGATAAGGAGGATGAAATTTGTTGTGAACCGGATGAAGGTGAAGAATATGGAGAGTGAGGAAGAGGACGGCTCTTGTGGTTCGAAAGCTAATGTTGACACCTAAGAAGGAGGAGGAGAATCAGCGACATCAATTGTTTCGTACCCGATGTACGATTGACGGGCGTGTATTTGATCTCATTATTGATAGTGGGAGTTGCGAAAACATTATAGGGCGAGCAGCCGTCAAAGCTTTGGAATTACCTATAGAAAAACACCCGAATCCCTATACTATTGGGTGGATCAAAGCGGCTGAGAAGATAGAAGTGAAAGAGAGATGCAAGGTGCCCTTTTCCATCGGTAAGTATAGAGACGAAGTATACTGCGATGTAGTCGATATGGATGCTTGCCACTTGTTGTTTGGTAGGCCATGGCAGTATGATGTTAACGCTTTACATGATGGTCGAGAAAATGTGTACAAATTAGAGAAAGATAGGGTACGATTTACCCTTCTCCCATTAAAACAAAAGGACCGCCCTAAAGCTTCTCCTGAAAAGGGGCGTTCATTCCTTACCATTACTCAAACTGAGAAGGAGATGGAGGATGCAATAAAGGAGTTCAAAGTAGTGCATGCTTTAATTGTGAAGGAGGTTTGGGCGATTGATGAGGAGAAGAGGGTTGAAGAGGTGCCTGAAAGTGTGAAAGAGTTGTTAGAGGAGTTTAGGGAGTATTACCAGATGATCTACCAGATGGTTTGCCTCCCATGAGAGACATTCAGCACCATATTGATTTGATCCCTGGTGCTAGTTTACCAAATTTACCTCATTACAGGATGAGCCCGAAAGAGAGTGAGATATTGCAAGAAAGGTGCAGGAGTTACTTCAGAAGGGATTCATAAAAGAGAGCATGAGCCCTTGCGCGGTGCCAGCATTGTTGACGCCAAAGAAAGATGGGAGCTGGAGAATGTGTGTGGATAGCAGGGCGATCAACAAAATTACTATTGGGTACAAATTTCCTATTCCTCGCTTGGAGGACATGCTTGACAGGTTGAGTGGAGCGGTGATCTTCTCAAAGATTGATTTGCGAAGCGGATATCACCAGATCAGGATCCGACCAGGGGATGAGTGGAAGACAGCTTTCAAAACCAAGGAGGGCCTTTATGAGTGGATGGTCATGCCCTTTGGTCTAAGCAACGCACCGAGCACCTTCATGCGCGTCATGAACCAGGTATTGAAACCATTCATTGGTCGCTTTGTTGTGGTCTATTTTGACGATATCTTGGTGTATAGTAAGTCTGAGGAGGAACATGTTATGCATCTGAGAGAGGTATTGACGGTTTTGCAAAGTAGTAAACTATATGCGAATAAGAAGAAGTGTTTATTCATGACTAGAAAGTTGCTGTTCCTAGGTTTTGTTGTTAGTGGTAACGGTATTCAGGTCGATGATGAGAGAAGATAAGCGATAAGGGAATGGCCAATTCCAAAATCAGTCACTGAGTTGCGAAGTTTTCTGGGGTTAGCAAGCTTTTATAGGCGGTTTATTCGGCATTTTAGCACGGTAGCAGCCCCCTTAACCGAATGTTTGAAAAAGGGAAGGTTTCAGTGGAGTGAGGAAGTTGAGGGTAGTTTTACGCTCTTGAAAGAGAAGTTGTGTAGTGCACCTGTTTTGGCATTACCGGATTTTGATAGGCTATTTGAGGTCGATTGTGATGCGAGTGGGGTTGGAGTTGGGGCTGTTCTATCTCAGGAAAAGAGGCCGGTTGCCTTTTTCAGTGAGAAGTTTAGTGAATCCAGAAGAAATTGGTCTACTTATGATAAAGAGTTCTATGCTATTGTGAGAGCATTGAGAACTTGGAACACTACTTGGTAGGTCGGGAGTTTGTTTTGTATTCAGATTGTGATGCCTTGAAACACTTACATGGTCAGACCCGCATTAGTAAGGACATGCATGCTAGATGGATCCAATTCCTCCAAAAGTTTCCATTTCGACTAAAGCACAAATCAGGTATTCAAAATAAAGTGGCGGATGCATTGAGTAGAAGAGCTCATCTACTTATGACGTTGAGCGCTGAAGTAGTAGGATTTGAGCATGTGAAGGAACTTTATGAGGATGATGTAGATTTCAAGGAGATTTGGGGCATGTGTGCAGGGGCAGCCTAGTGGAGATTTTCACATCCATGAAGGTTACTTGATGCGTGGGAATCAACTTTGTGTTCCCGAGTCCTCATTGAGGAGAAGTTGATTCGCGATCTACATGGAGGAGGTTTGGCTGGTCATTTGGGACGAGATAAGACTTTGTTAGCAGTTGGTGAGAGGTTCTATTGGCCTCATTTGCGCAGAGATGTGAGTAGATTGGTACAACGATGTTATGTGTGCCAAACTTCAAAGGGCCAATCTCAAAATACTGGTCTCTACATGCCATTGCCAGTTCCCGATAACATATGGGAAGATTTATCCATGGATTTCATCCTTGGATTACCTCGCACCCAGCGGGGTAATGACTCAGTTTTTGTTGTTGTTGACAGGTTTTCCAAAATGGCACATTTTATTCCTTGCAGGAAGGTAGCTGATGCCCAAGCCATTGCCAAGCTCTTCTTTAGAGAAGTGGTTCGTCTTCATGGTGTACCTAAATCCATTACATCCGATCGTGACAGCAAGTTTTTGAGTTATTTCTGGAAGACCTTGTGGCAAATGTTTGACTCATCTCTCAATTATAGTAGTACAGCTCACCCTCAGACGGATGGGCAAACTGAAGCTACCAATAGGACGCTTGGTAACCTGATTCGAAGTATTTGTGGAGAGAAGCCGAAGCAGTGGGATGTTGCATTGGCTCAAGCTGAGTTTGCTTACAACAATGCGGTTCATAGAACGACAGGCAAGTCTCCATTTGCTGTGGTTTATACCAAGACACCTCGACATGCCTTGGACTTAATCCGACTTCCCAAGGGTCATGACATTAGTATTTTAGCAAAGAACATGGCGGAGCACTGGCATTCCGTGACGGCTGAGGTCCGGAAGAAGATTGAGCAATCTAATGCCAAATATAAGGAAACCGCCGACAAACATCGACGGAAGAAGATCTTTGCTGTTGGAGATCAAGTGATGGTGTTCTTGCGGAAGGAGCGTTTTCCCGTTGGCAAATATAGCAAGCTTCAACCTAAGAAATATGGGCCCTATCAGATTGTGAAGGTCATCAATGATAATGCTTACGTTGTTGGTTTACCAAATAGCATGGGCATTTCAAAGACGTTCAATGTCGCTGATATATATCATTTCTTTCCCGATGATGTTCCTTTGTATCCCGATGAGAACTCGGGTCGAGTTCTTTGGAGGTGGGAGAGAATGATGTAGATGAGGTGGCCATGTCCTACTTGGAGAGATTGGAAGCCAAGAAGACATCCGGAAAGAGCAGTTATTAGCATTAAAGAGCATTTATTAGCATTTATTTTTCGGTTTTATTTCGTATTTTGAGTTGTTTATTTAAATAGCATTTATTAGCATTAATGCTAATAAATAGCATTTAATTAGCATTTACTTTTCGGTTTTATTTCAAGACTATAAATAGTCGTGCTAGGGTTGTAATTGAAAAACAACTTATGATCATTATTGAAAATACACTTTGAGGGGATTTCCTCTAGATTTCACATTATTTTGTGAGTTGAGATACATTCGTCGAGTGTTCTCGTTTTATCCACGCTAACACGCTGCGTCACCTACCCCCCCCCCCCAAAAAAAAAAAAAAGATTTCATTCCATATTCGATATCACTTTTTGCATCTTTTTCTCCCGTTATGAATTGATTTATTGGTTGTCGGGATCCTATCAAGGTGGCCTAGGGACGGCTTGATGAAATGTAAACCCATCGGCATACTTTATAGGGTTTTTCAAACCCGAAACTTGTAAGATGTCGAAACCAAAATCAAATTGAATCAATTCTAAAACTCTGTGCGGAATTACTTTATAAGAAATTATCATGTAGAATTAGGATCCCTATGAGAGAGTACTAGTAATGAGGATAATTATCGACCAAGATATGGCAAAGATTATAAGGCCTTGAGGGTGGATTAAGAGAAATAATAATTTTAAAACTAATGAATAAGCAAGTATCTCATTATCTTTTATTTAGTCGTGTAATTTAGGCCAATATATATTACGATATTGTCCTATGAATTTTTATGTGGTTTGATTTCTCTATAAAGTTCTACTTTAATTCTTACACTTGACCAAAAACTCATAAGGTTATCAAACGAAACAAATTAGATCTCAAACCAAAATCATAATAAATTATTCTATAGAGTAATTATCGAGTAGGATGGAGCATAATAACATGGGCAGTCGCATCCGATCTCTAATGGTTATTTGTCATTTTTCATTGTGATGTTTAGGGTTCTTGAATATAAAATTGTGTCATCTAAATGCTCATGCACTAATACGGGTGGAATTCATGTAAGTAGATTGGACATGCACTTTATTTCGTGTTGAAACCGAATGAGTGCTAAAACTAAAAAAGAACTATTGCATGGGAACGGTTTCATCTTTGAAATATAAAATTAAAATAATTTTATTTATATAATAACTATATTTATTTATATAATCAATCTTTATTGTATATTATACCATTTTTGCATGTTATCTCTAATATTGTATTTCTTATTTTATTAGGTCATATAGTGTCATGATATCGCACTGCAAATTTGCATTCACTAATATTCTATGCCCAGCAATTCTGATGGAAGAATATTGATAGAAAATTTGCTTTTGGTTATCGATGAACATGTTTCGATCCTTTGACATTTAAGTTGATGAACATAAACATTTGTCTTGACATTAAATGTAAACATATATTTGCCAATATTATAAAATATAAATTATTGCTGATGATGAAATTTTTTGTTGGGCATAGAGTAATTGTATGCTGGACAATTTACTTGTTTAGCCAACGTTAAATAAATCTTACAAAGGAATGGGAGGCGGATCAAACTTGTCAAATCATTTTGAAAAATATAGCAGCTCTATGGTTGGATGTTTGACACCTAAAAAGTTAACATAATATGGTGAATGGTTGTTTTGCATAAAAGAGAAAAAGAAAAAAATAATAATTTGCATTATATTAAGTGATAATTTTTTTTTTTTTAATCAAACAAAAGATTTCAGTCATATAAAAAACAAAAAGTGAATTCATAGGAAAGGCACTTGGATTTCGTTATTTGCTTCACGTTCGACCTTTTGAATGAAATAAGGAACAAGATGATGAATGTAAAACTTGAAGTAATTAATTAAATTTAGGTGCCTCTTCTAGTAGAAAGATAAAATAGCAAGCCTTTTGAAGACAAATGGTAATTATTCAATTAAATCTAAATATCATAGGGAAAAAGTTGTGAAATATCATATAGTTGGCAAAGATTCTTATTCATTCCAAGTTGATCAAGCTTTGTGAATACTCTTGTTTGTCATATATTTGGTGTCTATTTAATGTTGGGTGTTTGCCAAAAACGGATTAAAAAAAGATAGGGACTTAATTACTCATATATATTGTATATGTTGGATAGGGAGCAAATACTAATTACATACATATATAGATCGGATACAGACACATATAATGATGAAATATATTTTTTAGAATTATTGTCCAAGACTATGCATTGTTCTTTGTGAGTTTATATGAATAGGGATAATATCGTGAATGGTACATAAACTTTGAAAAAATATGCAAGTAAGTATCTAAACTTTAAAATTGATCAATTTAGTATCTGAACTTTGAAATTGATCAATTTAGTATCTGAATTTTGAAATTGATCAATTTAATACCTAAAAAACTTTTCGTGTATACCACCAATATCTCCATCATATTGGCTAAAAATACCACATTGGATGACGATGTTAGCCAATTTGACAAAGGTATTATTAGTGTACATAAAAAGTTATCCCAGTACTATATTTATCAATTTCAAAATTTAGGTACCTAATTATATATTTTACTAAAGTTCAAGTACCATTCGTAATATTAACCTATATGAATAATACCAACCAATGGAAACCTTTTCAAAAGGAAACGTTCACAATATCCTATCTACTTTTTTTTGCAATGAGAAGGAAATAGTACATCATTAGGGATAATATCATAAATGGTATCTGAACAATGGCGAAATATGTAATTAAGTACCTTCATCAAGTTATTTTAAGAACTAAATCGATCAATTTTAAAGTTTTTTAGGTATTATATTGATCAATTTTAAAATTTAACTACCTAATTGTATATCTTAACAAAATTTAGATATAATTTGTGACATTAACCCTATAACATTTCCCATAGGTTTTTTGGTTTAGTGCAAATACGGTTTAAGATTTTAAGTTTGAGGTATAAATCTGGGTGAAACTTATGTTTACGATTATTTAAAAAAATTAAAAAATATTAATTATATAGAAAATTACCATATTACCAATGCACTATCACATTTATTGCATACGACACAGTATTTTAATGTATATTGTATATGATTAATGCGATACTAGTGAAAAGGTGAGTATCACATATAATACATGCATTACTACTTTCAACGAGTGTCACATATACTAAATGTGATATAACAAATTAATATTTTTCTATATCTTATTTGATACATGCAACACACATTGAAATGTATAATCTTTTTTTATGTAATTTATAATTATGTAATTTTTTTCTAATACATTGTAAATGAGAAATTATCCATATGACAATATTGAGATTCAATAAATGGGTTATGAAAATGGTCAAAGATCTAGCAAGGAAGGACACGAGTGGAAAATGGAAACTTCAACACATTTTCTCAACAAGCATCGAAATGAGTGTTTGACCAACAAAAAAAACATCGAAATGAGTGTACGCTGGCAATAAAAACTCAATCCTTTCGTTTTGAATGAAAAGCTTGGGTTAGCATTGGATGAAAGATTACATAGAGTAGGGGATATAATTATATATTAAGAAGAAGAAAAATCATCTTAACATTAGAGTTGTATGAGAAATGGCTTTGTGAAGCTTAGCTACAAAGGTGCAATAGAGAAGAGCTCAAAATGGTCATGATAGGGTGTGGTCATTCATGATTAGATCATAAAGAAATTGAGCCAAGATGATACTGTGTTGGACTTAAGTTCGAGCTTGACACAAAATTTCAAAGCTAGAGCTCAATTTGAGTTCAACCGAGCTTAAGATTTTAAGTTCTACTTTGGCTTGAAATAACACTATATGATATCGATCTCGACTTAATTAAGCTCATATAGGCTTGATTAATTAAAATATATATTTTTAGTTCTAATCAAAATAATATTAATATTTAAACTCGCTTTAAATTTGATTAATATTTATATTCTATTAGAGCACAATAGAGTTTGATTAAGCTCACGTGTCAACCGAGCTAAACATCATAGAAAGCTTGAGCTCGACTCGAAAAACTACTTAAGTAGCTCAAGTTTGAGCTCGACTCAATTATTTTCGAATCAAACATGAGTAAACATCAAGTCGAACTTAAGTAGTTTGTGAGCCAGCTTGATTCATTTACACCTCTACTCGTGATGATTCAAATCACTAGTATTATTATTAACCCTTAGGTTATTACAAGTAGAGATATATAATTTGTTGAAGCCTTAGCTATTAAGGAGGCATTAGAGTCTTAACTTTCTTTCATTGTTTAAAGAAAGGTACATGTCAAATTTGATATTTGAACTTTGCACGAATATTTAATTTGCATCAAAACTTTAAAGTGATCAAATTAAAACTCGATCAAACTTTTTTTTATTATTTTACTA
Source organism: Combretum micranthum (assembly GCA_024138025.1). Taxonomy (NCBI): domain Eukaryota; kingdom Viridiplantae; phylum Streptophyta; class Magnoliopsida; order Myrtales; family Combretaceae; genus Combretum; species Combretum micranthum. The sequence continues at coordinate 424,632 of JAMXBD010000858.1, read as the reverse complement.
CCCCTTTAACATTGTTTGCTAATGTAGAAGAGGTAATATATCATTAAATTTTTCACTACTTCTTCTAACACTATCTACAATTGATAGACTATCTCTTCCATGTCAAGAAACAGGACAAGCGGTGCTAGTGAGATAGTAAAAATAGAAAGTTTGATTAGATATTAAATTCAATACTTCAAAATTCAGATTTCAAATTAAATTTTTATGCACATTTTACGTAATGAATTTGATATTTTCCCTTTGATGAAGAACCGATCTTCCACTTGGAAATCTCAAGATAATTCTGATGATCTTATGTGTTTAAAGTTTTAATTTTCCTCTTATTTCTCTAACTTAATAGAAAAGCAAAGGTACGTTCTCGTTAAGTTTCATATCTTGGGTAAATTGTGTATATGCGGATATTTTAGGCATCACGACCCACCAATATATTAGTTTGTAACTATGGTTCTTCCAACAAAAATATCGGCAGAAAAAAGGTAAAAAATAAAAAAGGAATACATAGTGCAAATTATAACGAATATGGATTCTTAAAAATTACTTTCTCTATCTTTTTTTTTTCAAATTAGTCCATTAAGATGCTCACATATAATTAAGATTATAGCAACAAAAATGATGCAGCGAGTTAGTGTGGATAGAACGAGAATACTCAACGAATGAATCTCAAACACACAACAATTACACTTAATGCAAAGTATACATAGAATTCTCCCAAATTTAGGGTTACAAAAGTGAAATGTGATATGAGATTTTTGTAACAAGTCTAAAAGACCTATTTATACTATTACATAAAGCCCTAGAAAGAATTAGCAATAAATAAGTTGGTGCAAATAAAGGCTGAAATGTAAGCTGACAACCTAGGATAAAGTATGCCGATGGCCTAGGCTTTCTTGAACGCTAGCAAAATGCTAGAAGCCTTGAAATTCAATGTCGGCAGTATTAGGGATTAACACCGGCGAGCTTGGATCCTACTTTGGCTGTTACGTGACTTACTACATTATTCTCTCCCACCTGCAAAGAACCCAACACTGAGTTCTTGTCTGATTATAACGGTAAGTCTTCTAGGTAGAAAGGAAATATATCAGCCCAAATCTCTTTGAAACCTACATTAGCTTCATATAATTCTTTTAATGGATCAAACCCTACAACCTCAGCATTTAAAGTCACCAAAAGATTGGCTTTCTCTCCCTCCTGTATTTTTTTTTTTCCAGTATCGACCAGTTTACTTTCTGGCTCCTCCTTTGCTTCTTTTACAACCACCTTAACTTTTGGTTTTTCCTCTTCTTTAGCTCCAACTGTTTCAATCGACTTTTCCTCTTCCACCACCTTCGTTAGCTCAATAGCAATTGTTTCACTTGTTTCCTCCTCCTGTACCGGTGTTTCCATAGGTTTACTTTCAACGACTTCAAAAGTCTCAACATCTTTAGTGACAATTTCAGATGGTATGTCAATAGATCTCTTTTTATTAAGTTTAGTGGAAATAACTGGTGGATGTTTAATCTTCTCATCTATAGTTTTTCTTTCTACTTTAGAAGGGATGGTTTCTAAAGATTCGGATGAGGTCTCTTGAGGAGTCTCTTCAATGTGTTCTTTCCCATTCTCCTTTAAAGTAGGAACTTCTCCCCCTTTCAAATCATTATTCTGCGTCGACTTCATAAACTCCACAAGATATTCACGTATCACTTTATGTTCTTGATGAAATCGGTAGTCCTGTTGAAACATGATTTCCTCATAATTAAGAGGAAGAAATTAATCTTCCTATAATAGCTTCATCCTAAACTACATTTTAACAGGTGTTTTCCTTCGTGACTTAACCTTATCTACAATCTCTCTCACCATGCAAATGCATATCCTTTCAATCTACAAGCCACCAATTTCACCCTTTTCTCTTCAGGAATTTCTATATATTTAAAGATCCAATCAAGTTCAACAATCTAATCAACAAAATTTTTAACCCTTAAATCTCCTCTAAAATATGGAATATCTTCCCTTAATTTGAAATCATTCCTTTCATATTCATTCTTATCTCCATAATAATTAACAAAATAACTACTTCTACTTCTATTTTGGCATCTAATATTGCCATATATCTTACCTCTTCCAGATTTGCCACTAATGCCTCATCGCCGTAGCTGTTCTTCCTCTATCAATTCATCTTCTTTTTCATAATCATATTCGTAAACATATAACCTACGATTCGTAGCAACATGTCTGACAATAAGATCATCGTGCGCATACTCTACCCTCGGCTGTCTCCCATAACCATTCCTGTTCCCATTGGCATCGGATCGGTCAATTAGGTCATCAAAATGTTATTCAAAACGTTGGAATCTCTGATCCATCTCACCCAACACCACCCTTTGATCCAACACTTTGGCTTGCAGGGCTTTCACATCCCTAACAACGTTTGAATGTGACCGCCTCCTGAACTGTCATCTCCTAACATCTCAACAAGAAGTTTTCCTGCTCTGATACCAATCTTACATAGCAAGTTAGCATGGATAGAACGAGAACATTCAACGAGTGAATCTCAAACACATAGCAATTGCACTTAATGCAATGTTTAGAGATAATTCTCCAAATTTAGGGTTTCAAAAGTGAAATATGATATGAGTTTTTTGTAACAAATCTAAAAGATCTATTTATACTATTACATAAAGCCCTAAAAAGAATTAGTAAGAAATAAGTTGATACAAATAAAGGCTAAAATGTAAGCTAGCAGCCTAGGACAAAGTAGGCCAATGGCCTAGAAATCAATTCCTGTGGCTTTGGAGGATGCACCGGCCAGCCTTGATTGCACGCTCGCAAAATGCTAGCAGCCTTGGAACTCAACACCGGCAGCCTTGGATCTAGCTTTGGCTGTTGTATGACTTGCTGCATTAAAAAAATAAAGACATAATGATCGCACATGATATTTAAAGAACCTAAACATTTACAACCATATATTTATAGCTTCAGAAAAATTTAGAGACAATACTTTTAAAGGATTTAGATCAATTATTTCTAAGTGTTTTTTTATCACCTTCAACAATTAACATTAAACACCCACATATGTATAGTCTCTATTTCTCTAAAACTTTTATTCTCTCCTCTCTCAAAAAAGACCTAAAAGCCCACTTCGAACCATAGGGGCATCCGCTTGTCATTGATTATCCTCCCATACTTTCATCAGTGCCCTTTTTTTCCCCTTTATGTCCATTCAAGATTTTCTTATGGCATTTTTCTATGACGTTTGTACCTTTAGTTGTAAAAAAAAAAAAAAAAAGGAAAGAAAGGAAGAAAGAAATTGTGTTGAAATTGGATTTTTGCACTCCTATCTTTTGAGTGAACCACTGCTAATTTGTATCCAATATGTTAGGATGTTCTTGTACTTATTTAGATAGAATAATTATATGTGTCTCTAGCAAAAAGATGATAAATTATCCATGATGTTTGGTTTAATATATTGAAATAACACTTAAAAAGGAATAGCTATTCTTCTAATATTATTTTGTTTTATGATTAATAATCTTAAAAAAAAAGAGTTGTAATCCATAAGAAATAGAAATTTTTCATGTAAGGAAAAAGAAAAAAATCTTTTATTTATTCTACATATTGTATCATATGAACATTTGTTATGATAAAAATTTTTAAAAACCAAAGAAAAGAACAATTGTTCTATAGTGATAAAGGGAAATTAACAATTCTATTCTAATAAATCAAACTTGAAAAAAAAAAACAAAAATGTTAATGAAAACCACCTAAAGGGAGGGGGAAAAAATAAGGAGAAAAGGAGGATCTAGACAAGAACAAGTATTAAGAACACACAGTTAAAATGCAAGAGGATACAAACTTCAAACGAAAAAGAGGTTTGGGATTTGGAAAAGGAAGTTAAAACATCATTCTTACCTATCAAGATCAATGGCAATGAATTAGGAAAAAAATTTACACCAAAAAATGCAAGGAAGAAAAAATCATGAGAAATTGACCTAACACGATTCCAAACCTTAAGGAATGCCCTTTTGAAGCTAGATAGAAAGTGCAACTCCCTTTGTTTTCCCGGCCAAAAGATAGAGAAATTAGAAGAAGCCAATTTCCATAACCTCGAATCCACATATCAAGAAAATAGGGAAACAACAAAGGATAAGTGCCGGAATTACCCATTTGGAAGATACATTTCTAGATTTGAAAATTGCAAGTTTATCTTTCTTTATTTTCATTTACTTTCTTTTATTTGTTATTCTAATATTATTTATTTATTTATAATTTACTTTATCTTATATGGCAATGCCATGTTAATTTTTCACTTAACTTTTAGTCTATATTTCTACATTTACAAAATATTAGGAGCCCATGGTAATTTAGGCCTTTAGAGGGGAAGTACACAATTTTTGAAAAACCAGGATGTGATACAATTATTAAAGTTTTCAGAGATGCTTCATGTAATTTATCCATACATACATACATACATATATATATATATCTATATATACAAATCAACTTCATCTTTTCCAACCATTATTAGCTATTGACTACTGATGGTTTGCACCCATCATTTCATTCTCACCTTCATATGTAGTCTCCACAAACATCATTCAAACTACCATGTTTTAAATAGAGAGAAAAATAATGAACAAACATCATGTGGGATGAAGATCACAGATCCTATTTCTCAGTTTAATTGCATGGACTAAATAAAGTTTTAATTTGAGATAATCACAAAGTAACACAACGTTATTGGTATGGTGTAGATATACTTTCTAAACTCTAGAATTATATTTTTCAATCTTCCACCTTTTAATAATATCATCGAAAATCTCAAAACAACCGATAAAATGACAATAAATTACAAACAATTTTAAAACTTTAGTAATAATTTGAAAATATATGCATATTTTCAAAAGTTATAAAATAGTATACTACATTTTATAATTTTTATAAATAATTCTATTTATACCGAATTAATATCTTTATAAACGTATTTATGATTTTTCTTTATGTTAAATACATTTAAAACGATCATCTCCATGTTCATCTTCATGTGAGGTTACACTAGCCTCAATATGAGGCATAGAACATGCATCTCCATGTTCACTGTTTCCATACAATTAGTTCACTTTATCTATTTATTATTTTAGAAGAGGAAAGGGCAAAGGGGGGAAAAAAACATATGTATAAAAATACCTACTTTTAATACTCTTTGATGATCCGGCCATACTATGCCTAGCCCTTAATAGCCCAATTGGGCCCAATTCACACATGCCATGTATCCTCTAATCCAACGCCCCAGATTGCTTCAAAAATTATACCAATCTTGACCGTCGGATTGGAATAAAAATCTTTATTGTGGGTGGCTGACTTTGTCCTAACTTTGTCCCCATAACATATTGACAACATTCATAACTATGTTGTTCATGAGACAAACACCATACCTGCCCATGTCTTGATTCCATTATTAATTTAATGCTCCTTACCCTACGGTGCTTATATTATAAAATTCATTCGATCCTTACCGTGCATAAATATTCTCCACAATTATTAGATAATTACAAAATAGTCGTATTATTCCATCATAGTCCGTTAAATGATCCTATCAATGAAGTCACAAAACTATTTATGTATTTTTAAATAGTCATCTATATCATAACTTTAATAAATCAATAAAAGTTTTTTTTTTAATACATAGAATATAGCAATTTAATTGATATACCAAGCGCGTTTCTAGCCACCACCCTTTTATCTATATAATAGACCCTTCACATTTTGTTGTCTTAACACATTTTCCTCCTACCTAGTCCTCCTAGCAATACAAGAAAAACAAATCAAAACTATATATAGGTGAAAAATTTTGTTGCGAAAGATAAAAGGAACACAAAGTTTGAAAAGTGCGTTTTGGTTCAAATTTGATTTGAAATCAACATTTGTGTACTATAAATCTTTTGAAGAAATTTCAAAGAAATATTGGTGCCAATCGTCATGGCATTGTCATTTGAAGGAGATCTTAACCTAGAGGCGACGGAGCTCCGTTTAGGGTTGCCGGGCACGGCAGAGTCCGAGAAACAAAGATCCACCACTAGTGTGAAAAGCAACAAGAGGGGTTTAATTGATATGAACAAGGAAATTGATTATTCAAAAGATCATGATTCGTTAGATACCAAAAAATGTGAACAAGATCAAGACACTACAAATAGGCCACCCAAGTAAGAATTATTAAATATTCCTATGGTTCATAGCTACATATGTTATTTGTACTAATAATTTTGTAAATTTTTGGCATGTTAGGGCACAAGTCGTCGGGTGGCCACCGGTGCGATCATACCGGAAGAATTTCTTCCAGGCGAAGAGACCCGAACCCGAATCCGCTGGAGTTTATGTGAAAGTTAGCATGGATGGAGCTCCATACCTTAGAAAAATCGATTTGAAAACATACAAAGGTTATTCGGAGCTCCTAAAAGACTTAGAAGACATGTTCGAGATTAAAGTTGGTAAGTTACGTTAAATTATTATTTCGATGTCCTATATATTAACTATAGTCTATTTCATCATGTTAAATTGTTAATATTCTAATCGAATTTTTTGCTAATAATTTTTTCTTTTTTTTTCTTTTTCAGGGGAGTATTGTGAGAGACAAGGCTACAATGGGTCAGAATATGTGCCAACTTATGAAGATAAGGATGGTGATTGGATGCTAGTTGGAGATGTTCCATGGAAGTGAGTATTTATTATTCCTTGTTAATAATTTTTCATTTTTTTTAAATTGAATGTATATTATTAAAACTGTGGTACTAATAATTATTTGCATTTTTTTCATTACAGCATGTTCATCACATCTTGCAAGAGGTTGAGAATCATGAAGGGTTCAGAACAATAGGGTGAAACAACAAAAACCCTTATCCAAGGCTATTATTTAGATAAAGCTGCTTTTTGTTTTCTTTCTTTTTTTTTTTTTTTTTTATGGGTTGTTCTACAGTCGCATCGATTTCCGCGGTTTTTACAACCTTGAATTTTAGTATGGACAGGTTCAGATCTATGGGCGGTTCATTCTCTTTAAAGAAAAGGGATTTGTTTCTTTTTGGATAATTTAAATGTACAGCTTTGGCATGTCCGTCTTTCAAATCATCTTATGGGAACTGTACAGGAAACAGGACAAATTTTTTTATGTATGCTGGCCTCTATTATTATGCGTATTTATACATTTCCTAGATCTGCCATTCATGAATTATCAGTTATATTTTACCTTATGGTGATCATCGAACTCTAACTTCGTTTTGGACTTATTATATAAATAACGAAGAGAAATTTAATGAGATATTGTAGATTTGCCACCACCAACTAAGAAAAATATTGAATAGGTAATACACACCTATAAATACATATTAATAGCAAATAAGATAGTAGGTAGTTTTTAAATTAATTTTATCATACTTGTCAAAATTGTGAATCAAAGTACGATTTAAGAGTTTATTATTTTATATTTTTTTTAATTAAAATGATAAAAAATTATTAAGTATAGACTTTAGGTTAAATTAAAATTTAGATGTACGATTCTATATGTTTCTGATTTTACCAGTTTTGCACAATTCTATACGATCCACCTATTCTACATATGAAAATGAATAGTAAAATCACGATTTTAATAACCACAACTATCATTCATTCACGTGTAAAAAAAATCATAGCTAATTTCTTACCACTTGTATATAGCACGTGAAATATAATACCTACCGAAACCTATTTGCCACTAACTATGTGTAATGTTGATGCAGCACGGAAGCGTTGAACAACATAAATCAATTCAATGATTGATTTCAAAACGTGAACTTAATCACACAATTACTAAGCAATTGCAAATTTGAAGAAAACTCTCTCAAAATAGAATTTCAAAAGTCATATCATATATCAAAAGTCTTATATTTTTACAAAGCCCTAAAGACTATTTATAGCATTACAAAGGAAACCAAAAACAAATCCTAAAAAACAAAATAATAAATGCAAATAATGACTAAAGGAAACCTAAAAGATAGAATTAAGAGTCAAAACCGATAATTAATGCTGGAAATAAAAGTTAGCAGCCTATCATTAATGTTGGTAGTTTCTAAACCCAAAAGTTGAAACTATCAGTAATAAATGCTGACTTTGATTGAGATTCTGCTGTTGCATTATTCTCTCCCACCTGCAAAGAACTCGACCTCGAGTTCTCTTATGGATATAGTGGTGCATCATCTGGATGGAAAGGATATAAGTCAGCCACATTAAAAGTCTTTGAAATAGCCTTAGTTGCTGGGAGATCAACAACATAAGCATTGTCATTGATCTTTTGTAGAATCTTGTAAGGTCCATATTTTCTTGGCTACAACTTGTTGTAAGAACCCATAGGAATTCTCTTATTCCTGAGAAAAATCATCACCTGATCTCCGACCTTAAAGAGTTGTTGCTTCCGTCGCCTATCCACGATTTCCTTATACTTGGCGTTAGCCTTCTCAATCTTTGCTTTGACCTCCTCTGCAGTATTCTGCCAGTGCTTTGCCATGTGCTTTGCCGAAATGCTATACTCAGCCATCTTCGGGAGCTTCACAAGATCTAAAGCATGTTAGGGAACTTTGGTATATACAATAGAAAATGGAGTTCTCCAATGGTTCGGGATGGAGTTGTTATAGGCAAACTCCGCTTGAGCCAAACACACATCCCATTGGCGGGGCGTCTCTCCACAAATACTCCTGATGAGATTCCCTAGAGTCCGGTTGGTAACTTCTGTTTGGCCATCTGTCTGTGGATGGGCAGTGCTGCTATAGTTCAGAGTGGAGTCAAACATGTACACAAAGTCTTCAGAAGTAACTAGAAATTTGCTGTCCTGTCAGATGTTATGGATTTGGGCACTCCATGTAGTCTCACACTCCTGAAAACATTTTGGCAATGGCATGGGCATCTGAGGTCTTCTTACAAGGGATGAAATGCGCCATCTTGGAGAACTGTCCACAACTAAAAACTGAGTCAGTACCTCGTTGGGTACGAGGCAAACCAAGAACAAAATCCATGAGAGATCCTCCAATATTCTCAGGTACTGGTAGGGTGTATATAACCCAGTACTCTAAGACTGACCCTTAGATGTTGGCACGTGTAGCATCTTTCAACAATCTTCCCTACATCCTTTCTGAGTTGGGGCCAAAAATATCGCTCGGCGACAGCAGCCATGGTCTTATCTCTCCCCAGGTGTCCTGCTAGACCCCTCCATGAAGATCCCTAATCAACTTTTCCCTCAAAGAGGATCGTGGGATACATAGTTGATTACCCTTCATGAGATACCCATCATGCACATGATAATCATCACAGGGTCCCTGACTATTACAATACCCCATACCTACTGAAATCCTTATCGTCAGCAAAAGTTCTTTCACCTGTTAAAACCCACAACTTCAGCACTAATCACAGCTAAGACTTCAGCTCTCCTGCTCAAGGCATCTGCCACTTTGTTTTGGACTCTAGATTTATGCATGAGTTTGAAAGGAAATCTCTGCAAAAACTGGATCCATCTAGCATGCATGTCTTTGCTGATCCTGGTTTGACCACTCAAGTGTTTTAGCGCTCCACAATCGGAATACAACACAAACTCTTTCCCTACAAGGTAATGTTCCCACACCCTTAAAGCTCTCACCCCAAGTAAAACTCTTTGTCATATGTAGACCAATTTTTTAGCATCACAAAGTTTCTCACTATTGGTCTCTTCTCTTGTGAAAGTACTGTAATGCCTACTCCACTAGCATCACAATCCACCTCAAATAATTTGTCAAAATCAGGTAATGCTAGTACTGGAGCACTACATAATTTTTCTTTCAATAGGGCAAACCCAGCCTCAGCCTCCTCACTCCAACTAAATTTCCCCTTCTTCAGGCACTCAGTCAATGGAGCAGCAATGGTACTAAAGTGCCTGATGAAGCGTCTATAAAAACTGGCAAGCCCCAAGAAACTCCTTAACTCTGTCACAGTCTTAGGAATAGGCCACTCTCTAATGGCTTTTACTTTCCCATCATCCACTGTGATCCCCTCACCACTAACCACAAATCCTAAAAATAGCAACTTTTTTGACATAAAAATGCACTTTTTCAGATTAGCATATAGTTTATTCTCCTTCAACACCTTCAATACAATCCTCAAATGATCTATATGCTCCCCTTCAGACTTGCTATAAATTAAGATGTCATCAAAGTACACTACTACAAACTTGCCAATGAAAGGTTTGAGTACCTGATTCATGACTCGCATAAATGTGCTAGGGTATTGCTGAGGCCGAATGGCATCACCAACCACTCATACAATCCCTCCTTTGTCTTGAAGGCAGTCTTCCATTCATCCTCTGGCCTTACCCTAATCTGGTGATAGCCGCTTTGTAGGTCAATCTTAGAGAAGATAGTAGCTCCACTTAAATGATCTAGCATGTCTTCTATGCGGGGTATAGGGAACTTATAACCAATGGTAATACTGTTGATAGCCCAGCTATCAATGCACATCCTCCAACTCCCATCTTTCTTAGGAGTGAGTAGTGCTGATACAACACATGGACTAAGGCTATCTCTGATGAATCCTTTCTCTAGCAATTCTTGGACCTTCTCCTAGAGGATTTCTGTTTCCTTGGGACTCATCCTATAATGAGGCAAGTTAGGAAGACTAACCCTAGGTACTAAGTCAATCTGGTACTGGATATCCCTCAAGGGTGGAAGTCCCTCAGGTAAGTCATCTGGAACCACCTCTCTGAAATCCTCTAAGACCTCCTTCACTGCTTCAGGAATATCGCTAACACTTCTCTTCTACTTTCAGCACACTTTTCACCACCAAGGCATGTACCACCTTGGTCTCCTTCATAACCTCCTCCATCTCTCTCTCTGAGTTCACAAGGTTAGAAAGATCGCCCTCTGGCTTAGAGCCTTTAGGGCGTGGCATTACCTTAAGAGGTAGCAAAGTATACCTTTTGCTATCCTTCTCTAACCTGTAGAGATTCTCTTTTCCCGAGTGTTGGGGATCCACATCAAACTGCCATGGTCGCCCAAAGAAGAGATGATAAGCATCCATGTCTACTATGTCACAGTAGACCGTCTCTATATTTTCCAATGGTATATGGATTAAGATGCTTCTCAATTGGCAACTGCAATTCCTGAACCTCATGCTTACTAATAATGTTCTCACTGCTCCCACTATGCACAATTAGTCAAATACTCTCCCACCAATCGTGCACCTGGTACGAAACAGCTGATGGCATTGAGTATTACCCTCCTGCTTAGGTGTTAACATGAGCCTCCTAATAACATATGAGTGCTCATGCCCTTCATCCTCCTCGTCATAGTACCCTTCTTCCCCATCAAGATCACAACATATTTCATCATCTGCTTCACGCTCTATGATGTTCATAGTTCTTCTATTTGGGCAATCATAGGATCTATGCCCAAGTTGATTATAGCGATAGCATTTGCCCAAGATGGGTTTAGCATATGAGTTAGATTGTTTCTTACCTTCTCTGGATTCTATAGGCCGTTTTTCCATAGCCTTTTCACCCTTTTTCTCACCACTACTACCTGGCTTCTCTACAACACTCTTCTCTTTATCTTCAACGGCCTTACTCGTTCCACTACGCTCAACCCTATCCATTCCATACCTATGCCCACCATTATCAAATCTAGTGTTTTTATCATTTAGCATGAGTTTAGCCCTCAATGCCATGTTCTTCGCTTCACTCATACTCCTCAACACCGTAACCCTAATTTTGTCCCTGATTCGCAACTTTAGGCCATCAACATATCTTGCCACATGTTGCCCTTCACTCTCCCTTAAATCATTACGCTCTGCTAATCTCATAAATTCAGCAGTGTATTCATGGACAGATTGCAACCCTTGGCGACACCTTTGATACTGCTGGAAATGTATCTGTTCATAATCAGAGGGAAGAAATTCACCTTTCATTAATTGTTTCATGCGAATCCATGAACATACAGGATGTCTTCCTTCTCTCAATCGTCTACTCTGTACTCTCTCCTACGAGGCAGAAGCATCACCCTTCAATCTACATGCCACCATCTTTACCCTACGCTCTTCTAGGACATCCTTATAGTAAAAGAATCTCTCCACCTCCGCTAGCCAATCAAGGAAATCTTTGATATTAAAAGTACCATTAAAATAGGGTAGATCTACCTTTAGGTGGAAATCCCCTCCATCGGATTGATCATCATCATAGTCCCGGTAACCTCTTCGGTTCCTTCCTCCACCACGGCCACCCCTCACAGGTGGTTGCCTCCTCTCATACATCAAATCTTCTTCCTTTGAATCATCATCAGAAAGTTGTGCCATTTGATCTGCACGGATGGGTTGATTGATTGGGTTCTCATAACCATCTCTTGTCCTAGGTCTTTTACCACCATCAATCCTACCCCTATTATTAGCGACCACCATGGCGTCAAAACCGATCGACCAAAGTTTCAATGAGTTGCTTTACCCGTCTCAGCCTTTGATCCATGGCATCCACCTCCGTCCTTAAAACCGGTTGGCCAGCCCCCTGGACTCCTGCATCACGAACATCATCATGAGTGCGACCGCCATCAACGTCGTTGCCAGAAGAAATCTTGTAGGAACTCACCTTGCTCTGATACCAATCTGATGCAGTACAGAAGCGTTAAATAACATAAATCAATTCAATGATTGATTACACAATTGCTAAGCAATTGCAAATTTGGAGAAAACTCTCAAAATAGAATTTCAAAAGTCATATCATATATCAAAAGTCTTATATTTTTACAAAAGCCCTAAAGACTATTTATAGCATTACAAAGGAAACCTAAAAAACCAAATCCTAAAAAACAAAATAATAAATGCAAATAATGACTAAAGGAAACCTAAAAGATAGAATCTTAAAAGTCAAAACCGATAATTAATGCTAATAATAAAAGTTAGCAGCCTATCATTGATGTTGGTGGTTTTTAAACCCAAAAGTTGAAACTGTCAGTAATAAATGCTGAATTTAATTGAGATTCTGCTGCTACATTAAATGTATTTTAATGTTATTGGTATGATTTCGGATGCCTAATTCCTACTATTCATTTCTTTCAAAAATAAATGTGAGAATAAGTGGTATTAATGTGTCAATTTTTTATGTTATATTATTTTGAAATACTTAAAGTTTTTTAGCGGAGGACTATCAACTTGTGAAGAAAAGCGTCTTTGATTTATGCTACGCCTTCGTACCCCCGGCATTATTCGGTAGTTAATCATCGAACCTAAATTGTGCTCCGAATGTAACTACTTTCACTTGAATGGCGGAATTCGCCTAAATTCAAGTCTACCCACGATAAATATCAATTTGACCAACATGCCACAATCAAAATTATGGACATCCTGTCTCAATTCATCAATGGTTTTTCTTTATTATTTTTCCATTTAAATTTGCAATGGTAGGCTAAGTTATGAAGGTTCTTAAACAAATAATAATTAAAAACACAAATAACCTTATAATTACAAAAATGGTAAATATCACATTTAATATATAAAGTTTACCCATTTTTACAACTAATTACTTAAAAATTAAGAGTGAAATTTTTTTCCTTTGCAAAGAAAAGTGACAATTTGTAGCCTACAAACTTTTTGAGGTAGTAGTCGACTGTAAAAACTAAGCATTAGTAAAGTTTAAGTAACTGATTGCAAAATATGGCAAAATTCAAATGATTAATTATAAAGTGGATAAAATTCAAGTGTTGAATCGATACTTTGAAATTCTATGCAATTAATTGGAAAAATAAAATAAAGTTTAGATATTGAACATGACAATTACACATGTAAAAGAGATCACTTATAGTCTAACTTAGTTAATGTCAAATAAATTAATTAGATGCCTATACAAATAGTACTAAACTTGAACTTGAACGAGGCTCGAAATTTTATACTTTGATGTTATCTTTAGCTTGATCAAATAATTTTAAACTCGAGTTCTCCTTGATAAGCTTGTTTGGCTTGACTTATTAAATATATATATATATATAAATCATTCTAATTAATATATATTCAAACTTGATTTACATCTAAGCTCGACTCCAAATCGATTAGATTTGCAATTTAATTGAATTAAACATTATAAAGTTTAAACTTGACTCAAAAGTTACTTAAAGTAAATGGAGTTCAAGTATGAGTTCAAACTCAATTACACTATTCGAGAAGTGACATATTTCTATAATTAAGTATTTCACATAAAAATTTCAAAATTTTCTCTCAAAACGAATATATAACAATAAAGTACAGAAGAAATGAAAGGTGATATAGGAAATAATTAGGATATTTTCGTTAAAATTGGTAGTGGGTTTTGGGGTAATTGAGCTTGATTATGAACCTATGAAGTGAGGCTTGTAAAATAGAAGACTATGTGAGGGGTACTAAGGGATTGTTTTGTGCACTCATTATTATGGTTAACACCACAATCAAGGCTCATCAAGTGAACAACTTAATTTTAATGAGGTTGTAACAAGTGCACATGTATTCGAACTCATGATCTTCTATTCTAAAACCATTTTATGATTAATGCCACAACTATGGGTCTATCTGGATAGTCTGTTTTTCATCTGTATCTGTATTCATATCTTTTTCAAAATGATATGTGTAAATATATCCGATTTATATTTATACTTTATTTATATTTAACCTATTTGATTTTTAATAAGAACTTCCAACTTTTTTTATTTATATCTAATTTTTTTATAAATAATTCATTAGAAAAAAGTTTGAAAAAAAATGTCTGTATCTGTAATCTGTCAACAAACAAATAGACCCTATATAACCTAAAAACTTAATCTTATAAATATGATATAAGCTTTTATGTTATTATATGACAACTCTAATGCTTAAGTCAATGTTCATCTAAAATAGAATATAGATGATAATAGAGTATAAGAGTTACTAGTGTGTCATACTAGTCTTCATAAACTTATGGAGAAGATATTTATTAATAATGGTCTCCTTGTGGTTATAGGTGCGTGGAGTGGTGGGGAGTTAGAAGTAGTTGTTGCAAATGGGGGACTTATCATTTAAGTCATGGAATCATGTCCATCCATTTTCCTATTGAGGATAGTAGAAGTCATGAGACATGTATGTGCTGAATGATTTGAGTCGACATTACCAAGTGTTTAGTTCGGAGAGCTGACTTACCTAGTCAGAGAGAACATTACTAACATTGCTATCCTTAGGGGCTTATGATGAGTCAGAATGAGTTGAACTTAAATCCAATGGGCCAGCCCAAACCCTGAATGAATCAGACTGAGCTCAAAAAGCCCATCTTTCAATATTAACCATCAGTAGGCTTGGGTTTTTTCTTTAGTTATATAATATCTTTTTTTTTTTTTTTTGTTAATATTATTAATGCTAGCTGAAAATGGTTATTGACCAAGTACTCATTACAACAGCACTTATAGCTATACACCTTAAAATATAGCTTGTATCGTGGGTATAAGTTATGGAAATATTATAATCATATCTTACATCAAAGAGTATGTTATAAAAATTAAAAACGGAATATATCCTGTGACCTTCATTGTCCATTCAGCTTGCAATATAATACATAAGACACGATAGGAAAGAGTTTAAGATTTCAATAGTTTATTAACTCAACCCTACATTTAAAGACATAGATCAATTTACCTTCATATATCGTGTATGTAGGTTAGGATGTAATATCGGGACAATATGTAGTTAGGAAAAGTAGCTTATATCTATTAGTGTAAAAGATGAACTGTTTATATGGTGAAGATTAAATTTCTTTATATTTGATCGTAAATATATATTAGTTATATTAAATATTCATTATATATGATAATAATGTTATTGCATGGGTTAAAACACAAAAAAAAAAAAAAAAAACCGTTATCAAACTTTTTTTCTATGATACTGACAAATTTTCATTGAATCATTGAACTTCGGACCTGGAAAGACTTACCGTTATGTTCAATCATTTGTTTGTTGTGTTTATTTGTACAATTTATAACTTTTTACCCTGAACCAAAAACGAGACTGGATGAATTATTTTTGTAGTATCCATCACAAAAAGCAAAGTTACTCAGACGATTTTATACAATTTTACCTTAGCATGTATCTTTTTCACCGCTGCAGCAAACAAAGGTAGGTTGTACAATATTGTAGTTTTCAGTTTTCACTCGTGAAATGGAATTAGTTTTTTCTCACAGGACAACTGCTAAATGGCTTCATTCTTTTTGACTTTTTCTTCTTGGTGTTGGTGAACATTATTTGATTCAGGTCAGTTTATGGCCCGATTTCAATCGCTGCAGCTACAAACTAAAGTGTAAACTGTAAAATTGAATAATTGTACAAGAAGACCACTAAGTCCGACTCCGGCTATAGGAAAATGTAAAAGTTATGATAAAAGACTTTCAGTTTAGTTTAGTTGGTCAATTTTTTTAATTACCTTAATTCCGCTATTAGATTAACTGTTAAGAAAAGGAATCCGTACATAAAGTCGAGCTTATTATAAACTTACGAAGCATTTGGCTTCCAATATAGTATCGGACAAAAAAAACAGTACAACAGAAAAAGAATAATACAATACAATTTTCGCATACCATATTTAGCTTAAAAGTACAACATAAAGTTCTTTTTCTTTGTTAATTACAAAAAACTAACCCGTGTTTTTACGTTTTTCTCAATAAGTGGCCTGAGTTATTATTGTTTTTTTTTTTAACAAACAACTGACCCGAGTTCAACTCCATTTTGCTCCGTTGAATTTATCGTTATTGTGGTCATATGATAATCACGTGCATCCCTAAAAAAATGCAAAACAAACCTTCTTCCCTATGATAATATCTACCTCTAATAGAAACCCAAAAGTCCAACTCAAATTCTAATCCAAAATCTTTTATTCATCCCCAAGGAAAACCTAACTTGATCCATTCTGACATTTTTTGTAAATTTTGGTTATTTATTATTCATTCCTCCATTTTTGTAACACCAAGAACCCTCTAGAAAGCCAATTTGACATCCCTAAAGTAGCCGGTCCCAAATTGAGCAAACGCCTAATCAAGAACAAGGATGTCATTGTCGAAACTCGAGCAATGGAGGAGTCCATGGACGATGGGTCAAGTGCTCTAAGTGATCCAAAACCAAGCTTGTTGAGTATGTTGTCCATTAGGGTTTGTAGGTGTAAAGAGTAGTAGAGTTTTTTTTGGGAAGAGGGTTTGGAGGGGAAAGAAAGAGAAAGTTTGGGTGTAAAGGAAGAAGAGAGAAGGACAAGGTGAGAGATGGAGTCAAAGATAGAGGAAGATTATGAAGAATACGCTAAAAATTGAGCAATGTGTTACATGTTTCTTGTTTTTGTGGTGAGGTGGTGACGTGTGGGTATTAAATAAGTGAAATTTAAAAAAAAAAAAAGAAAATTGGATTAGGATTTGAGTTTGACTTTGGGTTTCTGCTAGAGATAGATTTATCATGGAAAGGTTTGATTTGCATTTTTTTAGGGATGCACATGATTATCACATGATCATAGTAACGATAAATTGGACTAAACAAAACGAAGTTGAACTTGGATCAGTTGTTTGTAAAAAAATAAAAAATAACTCAAGTCATCTATTTACAAAAACGTAAAAACACAGGTCAGTTTCTTGTAATAAACATTTTTTTAAGTCGTATATTGTTATGCAAATACTACACTAGCATATTAATCTTATTAAATCTACTATTTTTACCATGTGTTTAGTTTAATTATATTTTCAGATTCCATTCCCATCATACCATCATTGTTGTCGCTATTATCACGAGCATTATAATTCTACCAACATTGTTGACCTTACTGGAGCACTAATATATTGATAGCGATCGTGGTTAGTGGAATATCCTAAAAATTTCATACAAATAAATAAAAATAATAATATTAATAACCAATAATAATTATATTAGAATAAAATATATAGAATAAAAATAATTAACATCAATAATAATGGTATTCAATAAATACAATAGGAAAGTTTTAAGAATAAATAAAGTAGCACACAAATTAAGAATATAAAAAGAGCAAGTAATTTAAAATGAGAAATATTAACAAATATGTGCCACATGTCATAAAAGAAGCAAGGAGGGGTAAAAAGGACTTTGGGTAATAACTTACTTAATCAACACAAGTCATGATGGCATATGAGTAAATTATATCTCAAATATTCCTTAAATGAAATTGTTTTTAAATTCCATAAACGAAAAATTGTTGTTCTTCAAACCAAAATTCTCATCATTCTTAAAACAAAAAATTTATTCTTCTAAAACTAACAAAATTTAAATCAATTCTAAAACGGTCAATTTTTTGTTATTACTTTTGAATGAATATATATAGTTGTTGTTTTTACTCTCAAAAAAGGCCAACCTAGGAGACAAAAATTACAAATATGTTTGTTCCTTCTTTTTCTTGTTTTGGTTGAAAATATGGTTATTCCAAGCTTCTACTGCATTGCACATTATAGAAGCAAACTGTTACCTTAAGAGGAGGTCAGCGGTTGGCGATTTGCACTTCGATCAGGCGGATTTGTTTTCAAGGCAGTGGCACATCTACGGCATAATTGAGATTCTTATTGTGTGGATCCTTGTTATCTATTTGTGGCAAGATTTCTTACTTGAGTATAGATACGTAATGACATGTGTGTTGCTTTATTAGGTTAGGCATCCAAAATGAGCTAATACCTAAAGACGGCTAATAATTGAGTGTTGTTTGTGCTTGGTCATTCTTAGACCTAGGCCAAAGGACGACAACCTTGCTAGGTGAGGCCAACAAGGTAATCAGGCACTTAAGCCATCGAAGATGGCTTGGCGGGTAACTACTAGGGGAACAATTGCAAGATAACATCTACTTACATTTGGAAAAAAATTACATTTGTTTAGTTTAGGATTATGGGCTCCATTAAACCGAACAATATAATGGACTAAAATAAGTAGAGTCGCGTGACGGCAATAACCTCTAGATAAAGCTATCACTAATTAAAGATAGGAGATATAGATATTCAGCCTCATTGTATCAACCCCTTGAGAAGTTGCTGCTACTTAGGACCCCCAAGTTCCCAACTTGTTGCCGAAATGTGAGTACTCTATTGATGTCTTACTACACTTAAATTAAAAAGATATAAATTGTTGATTGTTTCATTGTATTTAGAGTAAGTGCATGTGGTCATATCGTGTGTGCTTGAGCTGTTGTTGCACTATGCATCGGCTCATTCCATTTTTTTTCAAGTAATGATGATGATGTTCATACGAATGCTTTGATTACTTGGGCTATGGATCAAATCCTGGTGAGCAACTGGATGAGCTGGTCGTTAGATACGTAGGATATTGTTGTATTGTTAATAGAAGAGTTTAATATCTATGTTGTAAAATTTATAATGTCTTATTGAGCAATTATTTACTGTTATTTATGAAAATTAAATGAGGATTTCTTAATTTAAAATTGATTAGAAACTTACATAATTAAAAATATTCTTTGCGTATAACGCTCAAGTGTTATACATGGCAGAACTATTAGCGCTCTAGATCCTATTTAGGGCATGACAGTTACATGAGAGCAATTATGGAAAATATAATGCGGGGAAGTGTTATTAACACAACAATTGTGGCGATCACACTAGTGGTGACGGTAATGGAATTGTTATAGTAGTAGTGGATTATGGGACTTCTGAGGTCATAATAGTGGTGTATTTGTGGTAGTGCAAACGATGATGTTGATGTGACGATCATGATGGTGGCTTAATTTTAGTGTTATATCGATAATGGATGTGGTAGGTTGGTTTGGTAATGATGGTAGTGATAAAGGTGACATTTGCAATATCAACAATAGTAAGGCTGAGGTAATGATGGTAAGGTAGCTATGATGGTGGTGATTTGACTATAATCTGTGTTAAATTTTGTGGGTTATCAAATTAACTATGGTTGAATGTTTATTTGGTTAAGGATTTAAACCCGATAAATAAAAGTGAGCATTTAGAATAGTAATACGACTTTTAAACTTATTTATAGGCTATACTTAATATATAAATGCTTATATGATTAATTTAACTTTATAATAGGCCTTAATAAATAAAACAAGAAAAGGAAATAAATAATAATAATTTTAAAAATTATGAAAATAAAATAATGCCTGAACTCGTTTTTACAAGAGACGAGATTGTTTAACTTACACCAACTTCATCACTTCAGAGACGAGTTTGACTAAAAAATTAAAAAAATATTAACTTATATATAACATGAAATAAAAAATAAGGAAAAAAATAAAATATATATAATATTAAATATTTATACTATTTCTCATGCGAATAGAAATAAATTATTATCTAATATGTTATTAATAATTAATAATAACACACTAAACAAATATAATTGGAAAAATATGTGTATATGCTTTATATAGAGTATTACCAAAAGAAAGATCTCACTTCTAAATAATGTGAGACTTCTTTGTCTTTTGAACAATCTCACTTCTTGTTGACAAGAAAAAGAAGTTCCACTTTATTTAGAAGTGGATCATTTTGTGGTGATACCCTATATAAAGTAGATATAATTATTCTTTTAATTATACTTGTTTAGTGTTTTGTTATTAATAACTCATTAAATCGATGGAAATTATTTTTATTCACATGGAAAATAGTATAAACATTTAATGATATGTACTTTTTTATTTTTATGCACTATTTTTTGTTACATTTATTTATATCTTAATAATTTTTTTTAATTTTTGGTAAACTTGTCTCTTCAAGTGATAAGATTGACTCGTAATTTTTTTAAAAAATATTATTACTTATTTCCTTATCCCAAATAAAAAAAAGGCATTTAAATAGGAGTTAAGGTCTTAAACCTAAGGAATATTCAATTCTTTTTTACATTCTATCTTTCTCTCTCCTTCCATGTAAAACTTAAAAGCAATATTGCTATAGATCGAAGATTGAAGATTCAAATATATCTTTCTAATCATCCGATTCCTTATTGTTCCAACATGACTATTTGTGGTTGATCTAAGATTACCATAAAAATTTTAACTTTAAAAATTAATGTTTTTCTTACAATGGTGATAAAAGAGATTAATCAAAAGATTTTATTCTATCTTATCATAAAACTTTTTTATACAACCAAATATTAAAAAAAATAGATTTTCTCTTTCTTTTTTTAAGCGCTAAACTCGTCTGATAAATAAAACATACTATAATAGTTTTGGTGGTGGTGGTGGTACTACTAATAGTAGTAGTAGTAGTAACAATAATAATAAAATCAACCGTTAATTTAAAGTGGCATTGGCTTTCATTTATGAAGCAAACCTAGTATCTATATTTTGGTCTCTTGCTCACAAGCAAAAAGGGCTATTTCTTATGAGTCTTTGAAACTCTAGACATTAGTGTAATCTACTAACCTTCTTGACTCGATGATGTAACCATGTTGGTAGGATCTAACAATAATGTGAATTGAAAATCGAATTGGCAACTAGCATGGATAACATGCCAAACTCTGTTCTATTTGTTTTGAGGTTTTGTATGCAGAATTTTGTATGTGTCTCTAGAAAACCTACATTAAAAAGGCCTAAGATCAATTCCCTAGTTCCTTCTCGCATGGATATTGGGGGTGCCTCTTAATACTAGTACATTTGGTACGTAGGAATAGATTGGAATAAAATAACAATTTAAGGTTCCATTCTTTTTTCTATGTTTGGAAGTGATTTTAAAGCCATAATTATGATTCCTTAGAATCACCGATTCCAACTATTAGGAGGAATTCAATTTTGCTTCGCAAAGTAGGAATCACAATTTCATTCCATATCTATTATTGGTTATTGCTTGGGTTAATGACAAAAATGGTGTTCATAAAATATTCCATTCCTTCGATTCTGATCCATTATATTCTAAATAATTCCAACATATAAACATGACCAATGCTTTGAGATGAATGGATAAGCTTAAATACTTTTGAAAAAGCTATACTTATGGAAAAAGATGCATTTATCTAGGTTCATACTGATAAGTCGAATCATTGGGACTTAATGATAGAATTGGGGTTCGTTGAAATACCTAATAAAAAAATTGGATTCTCCTCAACTTTTGAAAAGTTTAATTAACTTTTAAACTTTTAAAATGGTGATCTTCTTCACCCTGGTCTCTTTAACTTCTAGAAAACATATAGGTGTTGCCTTTTAAAGGATCAATTCATGAGTTATTGAACGGTTCTAATTGATAAATAAGTGTAATCGAATCATTGAAATACCTATTCATTAACACATTGATCATTTAAATAGTCGGATGATGGGTAGTATTATAAAAATCCTAATGGTATATTTGTTTGGCATAATATAAATAGAATAGGAATGGAGTTGCAATTCTTACATAATGCAATAGAGAAATAATAGCTATTTCCTTAATTTAACAAAAGAATTGCACTTTCTCGTTGTAGTAATAGCAATTTTATGGAATTACTGTTCTACTAACCAAATGCAAGAATGAGTTTGTAGGGAAGGAATAGCTATTTATTTAACCCTTATAAAGTCAACCAAGCATGCCATGAATTTTATTAGCAAATCACTTAGTAGTAATTTTAAGCCAACAAAAACACATATGACCACCGAATTATCTCTTTCATAAAAACAAGGAAGCTATTGGCAAATAAATAAATAATAGAAAAGAGAATTTGGGGGGTTGGGGGAGAGAGAGAGGTATGGTTAAGGGTGCAAAAAATATATAGGAATACATACCATGTACTTTTACTAATGATGG
The DNA here is from genome assembly GCA_024138025.1 of Combretum micranthum. Classification (NCBI taxonomy): domain Eukaryota; kingdom Viridiplantae; phylum Streptophyta; class Magnoliopsida; order Myrtales; family Combretaceae; genus Combretum; species Combretum micranthum. The sequence continues at coordinate 401,902 of JAMXBD010000858.1, read as the reverse complement.
GTAATTAGTTCTCAAGTTTTGACATGTGTCAGTCTCATAAACTATTAATAGTAGATTTTAAAAGATCACTCACTATAATTATCATTTATCAAGATGATGTACCATTTGAATATAAGTATAACATGTAATATTCAATAAATCTTTTTTGTTTATTAGGGATGGATTAAGGATTAGAAAAGGGTTGAGCGACACCAAAAAAAAAAGAAAAAAAGATTGAAAATGGTTGTAATTCAAGTTTTGAAATTATTACCTTTAGGTTCTATCATGTAAAGGTGAGCGAGCAACCCTATTGCATAAGTTACTCACCCGTATCCTACTAAATCGAATAGGGACTAAGCAGGTATTGAGAGCCACAGGGTCAGATACATGTATTTTTTTCAAAAAAAAAAAAAAAAAAAACATGTTTTTATAGAGTAGGGTACATGTATGGGATTTTTATACCTATACTTATCCTGGAACATGTATAATAGAGTATACAAGTTCTAGGATACCCCTGTACTTATCTTGGAACATCTTTTTTATTTTTAAAAAATTAAAATATAAAATAAATAAAGAATAGATAACAATACTCTATTTTCCATTTTGAATCACTTTTGGTTAAGATTATCATCTATAGACTACATTTATAAATTCTTATTTAAAAAACTTCTACTAATTGATTGTGGAAATACTTGTAATTTTTATTTTGAAAAAATTTCGATGGTATGTATTTGAACTACTAAATTATATAGAATTTTTATTATCTCGTTAGACTAATTAACATATATATGTGCTTTCATAGTTTTTATTTTAGAATATTTAGATGTTTTATAATTTTGTTAAGATCATAAATTAGGTTCTAAAATATATTTGTTACAAATTTCAACTTTAACAAATAAAAAAGTTTTGTATATTATAATACTTGCGATACTAAAAATTTATTTTTTAAATTTCCTTCTATGCATTATTTATAATAAATATATATAAATATGATAGCTTCACATATATAAGTTAAAATTTAAAAAAGAAAGAAATTTTTTTACATCTTCCATAAGATACCCTATACCATATGAGTTTTACATGGTACAGAGTACAAGATGAGCACAGGATGTTATAGGATAGGTTTCAATGCAAAATTTACTGCTTGCCCATAGAATGATTTTATATGGTAAAAAAATAGTATTTTATTCATACTAGATGAATGCTTCGATTATGGGTACAATATATATCTAAAATGGAAGCTACTATAATAGTTTTGAAAACATTCCAATTTTCACATCCTACTTTCTGGAATTCAGTTTCCTAGAAATATAAATAAATTCCAAGTACAACTCTATATATGTATACATATATATATTATTAATTTACTGGGATTTACCTTTACTTGTGGAATAAGAGTTATGCATTAGTTTGAAAGGTCATCATTGGAACTTATTAGTTATCTTTAAAAAGTAGGCCAGTCTCTTACACTTCGATGCTGTATATTAGAATAAAATTACCAAAAATTTAGGTTGCGATTAAAGATTACAGCATTTTCCAAAAGTATGTCCATTTATTTACCTACACCCTTATATTTTTCATTTGAATATTACATCGGCAAGCCACACTTCAATTTTGGAACAAAGCCCATTCGAGTGTAGTCGCATATTGGGTTTACGCAGTGAGCCCAATTATCAAAGTCTTGGCCCATAATGCATTAGTAATTGGACTAATAAACCAACTATTGAGGCCCATTCCACAATAAAGCCTAAAGATAACAATTTTTGAAAAATTCTATAAGTCTGTGAGGGTGATAATTATTAATTTTTGAAAAACTGGAAAAGTATATTACAATTATTAATTCACATATTTTGCTGCTAATCAATATACCGCGATAATATAAGGTGTTATCTGTGAAATACTATTGACTTCTTAAAAAGTGAAGACAAATGAGATGATAATAACTCTAATACGGGTCAATAACAGTACAAATTTTTCAATGATTACAAAAAAAATTAAATAATAATAATAATAACCATTTTTGTGTTGCTTTTTTTTATTTTTAGTTTTCAATGAATAGAATTCGTTAAAACACATCAAAACATAATAAATAATATAATATTAATGAAATAAAACAAAAGAAATAAAATCTACAAATCCAATCCGAAAATTGACACATTGGTTGTATAAAGATGGACGAGATTAATCCAAAAATGTTGTATATAGTTGCACAGTGATTATTAGGACTTTGCAGCCAGGAAAATTCTGTAATAACAAAGAAGATAAAGCAATTGAAAAATCTAAATCCAATGACACTTTTATTCGAGGATGAAGGAATGATTACAAATCTTTAAATTTTAATGATGTTCTTTTATATATTAATAGTCTCCCAAGGAAATAATGAATGCACGAGGATGTACGGCAAAATTATAATGAGCACAATTGATCTTAACAATAATTGAGACTTTGAGAAATATAGCAATTCGACCACAATCAGCGACTCAAATTTGCTAACGGGAAATTCCATCATGAAAATTTGGAAATTCTATTTGACACAAGTCATCATCTTAGCATCATCACAGGCATGCTGAAGATATCTTGCCGAGATGATGTCCCGAAAATGCGACGTCATGTCGCTCGTCGAGCCTGCTTTTATCGTATTAAGAGAACGAAAATCGCAGATAGCCACATCGGAAGTGTTGTGCTTTTTTTTTGTATCTATACTTTTTATTTTAATAACAATTTGGTATCTACACTTTAATTTTGATAAATTTTAATGGGTATTCAAAAATTAATATTCTACTTTTTTAAAGTGATATATAAACTTAACATTAAAAATAAAGTTATGTATTAATTTATTGAAAATTTTTAACAAATATATTATTTTAGAGATAGAGAGAAAATTATTTATATATGATAATTTTGATTATATAACACTTTTCGCATGTAATATTCGATTTGATAAAATTCCTTCACTAGAAAGCTCTTAACATCAATTTTATTAGAAAATAAAATCTCACTATATATTATAAGATAGCATAAACTATGTAAAATTTTATAATAGTAATAATTTGTAAATCAAGTGTCCTTTGTTCTATAGGGCAAATTATCAAACTTTTTTAAGACTACACTTCTATATATTATAATATTTCTTCATATTTTCTTTTATAGTTTCCAAAAAAGAAAAATCTTGTGAAATTGTTGAAAAAGTCCTCCCTTGATTCAAACACATGAGTTGGTCCATATAAATCTTTTAATTGCAAAATCAATGAAGAACTTTTTGAACAATTTTATTAAGGTTTTTTGAGGATACTACGAAAAAATTAAAGAAATATTATAGTATATAAAGGTGTATTATTTAACAAATTTGAAATTTCATGTTACAAGACAAAGACAAATGACATCTATTGATGGTCTAATATAGAACAAGGGCCTTTTGAAACAAGTACAACCCATGATTTAATTGGGTTGACCACTTAGGCCAGAGCCTTATCCACAATAACAATGGCCTAAAGACCCACCTGAACACCCTTCGCTCCAACTCAACGCTCAACCAACTCTTTAAGCAGTTAGTCTGCACCTCACCCAATGTCTCTCAACTAGAGATGCAAGCAGACGGGTTTTTATAGGGTACTCGACCCGCCCAACGCGATAAGTATCCTGTAGGATAATTACCTATAGGGTTTGGGATGGGTTTGGGATCAATAATAAAACCTATAGGGTTTTGAGATGGGTTTTGGGACAAGTATAAAATCCGTTGGGAAACTTGAACCATTTAAATATATAATATATATATATATATATTATGTTTAGCCTTAGTCTCTAAAATTAACAGTGTGCTCCATCAATTGTGAAGCTTTTTTTTCTTTTATAAAATCATTTAGAAAAAAATAAAAAAACCCTTAGGACAGTAGACTAATACTCTATGGTCTTCACTGTCAGTCTTGGTCTTGGCTCACTCTCCTCAAATTTAAGCCTCTCTCTTGTTGTCGTACTGTTTCATTCAATGATTTTCTTCCATGAAAATGGTTGGGATTTTATAAAAAGGATTGCATGAGTAATGATAAGAGTTTTTTTCTTGGCCTATAAAGTGGGAACAGATTGGAAATAGAAAAATATGAAAAAAAATTTATATGATATTTTTAAATATTCTATTATATAATAATTCTAATTTTATATCGAGTTTCGAGTTCGGGTTCAGGTTCGGGTACCCTATAAGGTTTTTCTAGCAAGTTTAGGGTTCATGGACAAAAAGCCTATATGGTTTGGGACTGGTTTTAAGAATCCTATTGGGTATAGGGTTCGGGTTCGGGTTTTAGTATACCCGTCCTGGTTGCATTCCTACTCTCAACATATTCTCACCATTAGACTTAATGCATTCAAAAATGTATTAGTAAGCCCACCCATGTCTACCACAACTATTGACAACTATCTACTCATCCAATATCTCATGGTCCGATAACGCACTCAACTGCTAAGAATCAGCCAATTATAAGTACCCATCTCTCCATCATGGGATGAGTAAGTCACAAACACCATTCTCTATACAAACAATATTCATGTCTCTCAATATAATCACTTACTTAAGTATTGAAGTAGCCGCGCTAAGCCCAAACTTAGCATGCCACCAATCGCGTTTCCATTTTATAGGCCTATTGCCATTGAAGTCTAAGCTCAGATTCGCCTTATCTAGTCTCTATAGTATTCAAATTAACAACAATACCTGATTATAAATTATAACTATTTTAAAATATTACCCAATCTTTGTAATCTAGGAATGCATAGTAAGATGGTATTTTCATATAATATTAATATTAATATTAAACCTTGTAATAATAAAAAATTTTATCAAAATAGAAGATCATATGCAAACATTGTTCACGATAGAAATCATAAATACAAATCATTTTTCTTTTAAATTGGAAATAATATGTCAATTAAAGTCTGTCATTAATTTTTAATGAGTGAATGCATAACTTTTAATGAAGATATTAGTTGTGAAAAGTAAATTATTAATATTTAATAAATTAATTAGTAAATAGACACTAAATTGCATCAAAATCAAAGTATATATACCAACAACTAAAACTATAGTACATATAGTAGAATGCAAAAATTATATATATCACAATAATTAACTTTCTCATTAACAAAGGCACTAACATTATAAAAAAAAAAGAATAAAATAAGCAATAAATAATTAAAATATAAAGCTTAGACCCTATGATAGTATTTGGTTGCAAAAACTTAATAAGACAAGTGAAACTGGACAGTATAGTACTAAAAAAATACTGGATGGCACAATTTACTTATATTGCATTTAATATGCATGGTAATAGGCAACAAATTTTGTATCATCCATTATTTGGTATGCACAAGTATAATATAAGAATATTATAAAATGTTTAAGTTGTCCAACGACTTGAATTGTCTATAAAATGAAGATTTGTCTTGTCCTCCACATGGTACCATTTTTCTTCAAAATTGTCTGGTACTCTAAGGACTTATTGTCTAGTACCAAAGCTCATGATAACAACCAAATAATGGGTTAGGATTTTTCTTTAGTCCTATTCCACAAATTTATGCAAACTAAACTTTCCTAAATTGACAAAAATCAACATTAGAGATGCTTCCAATGCCTATATCCCACTCATTATCAATAGGACAAATGTTGTAGTTTCTTTTTTTTTTATTATTAATTACTTACTAATCCAATTGGCAATGCAATAGAATTTGAGATATTGAAATTTTTTTCAGTATGATTATGAATAAACTACCTAACAAGTTTACAAATTCTCGTAAAATTATGCTTTTGAATGTTGTTTTTAAAAGGCTTGTTAAGGTAGGGGCGTTTATCCATCTACACCATATTATGAAATACAATTGATTTGCGATGTAGTATTTAATTAAGTAGTTTTACATTTTGGATGAAACTAACTCAAGTATGCTAAACTACATGTCTAAAAAGGATAATTGTGTATGTGTGTGTATTTTTTAGGTTTTAAAACTATTAAAGAGGTTTAAAGAAACAAATTGAAAGTAAGATTGACTTAGAGGCATGAATGATATCACTTTCCTTAGATAATTTACACCTCTCACACAAATTTTGCTATGAGAGATATTGTGGGATTCCTTTAGGATACAATTAAATATTGATACTTGAATTGTAAATATTCAAGTATCAAACCACAGTTAAAAGAATTTGATATGTATGCGTATAGTTATTTGCTAAGAAAAGAGATATAAAGAAAAGAATTCTAAACAATGATAAGTTATTTTCACTACCGGATGTAACATATTTTATATGATGAATAAATATTCCAACCATCATAACTTTCCCCAATAGTCACATTGTTTGTATATAGGTTGCCTCATTTAAATTTCGAATTAATTACTTATTAATTAACCTGAAACGTCATCACAAATGGAAACAACTTAAACACATAAAACTCTTTAAGAAATTGATCAAAAGTTACACTCTTTCAAATATTAACCATTGGAATAAAATTAGAGACACGATAGTAGAGATAATGGGCATGATCAAGCCCGTGAATTCATTGTGTTAGATAGATCCATGATCATGGCCATAATATAGGTTATGATCTTTGTGCATGCCTTGATCACGGCCATGATCAGGCCAATGATTTTTGCAGACTTTTCAAGAAATTTATCATGGCCTTGATCACGGTCATGCTTGTCACAAAATTCCATAATTTTATTTCCTTATTCTTCTTTGTTTTAAGTATAAGATCTACATTATGGATTATATAATTGAGAATCTATTTTTACAATCCCCTACTAGATTGTTGATTATGTGCATACACACATAAATATCTCTATGATTATACTTAAAGAATAATATCATTAGATTTAAATTATTCATATATGAATCCTCAAAGTTGTAACAAGATGATAAGCAGCTTATTGCTTTGAACTTCCACACTATGTATCAGAACCGAAGATTTCATGTATATGAACATGTTCGCATTCAAATAATGGATTAATGATAGTGCGTTTAAGGCCATGCACTCATCTCGATTTGATGAACATTCACAAAAGCAAACTTCTTAAGATTTTGTTAGGAACGGCACCACTCCTATGTTCCAATAAGTAGAATACATAAAACCAATTGATTTAGATATAATATCTATCCATTAATAGAGGTTTACTACATCTCATCCTCTTTTAACTTATAGTACATTTAGTTAGTAATGACTTGTTTTTATCCTTTGAATCTTGAAACAAGTGATGTGCTAGAATAAGGTAGGATTCCCATCACTTCTAACTATAAGAGCTTAAGACCTGTCTTAGCAGTACTCTTTTTTACATGATCTCTAGATAATCTTTTTGCCAAAGAATCTGCCAAGTTATCATTAGTCTTAACATAGGTAATGGTTGTAACTCCACCCCTTATTAATTCTCTTAAATATTCTGTCTAAACCCTACGTGTCTAGACTTTCCATTGTAAATTTTTTTGTAAACTCAAGACATACTTAGTTCACTATCACAAAGATCAAAATGGCTGACAATGGTTCTAGGCACAACTCTATTTCAATAAGTAAATTTCTAAGTCATTTCGCCTCTCTACTTGCTACAATAAGCACTATAAGCTCAACTTCTATTGTTGAGTGAATTATGCATGTCTATTTCTTTGAAGCCCAACTTATGGCTCTACCTCCGAGGTAAATATCTATCCAGAAGTTGAACTTTTGTCAATAGTATTTGTTATCCAACTTGCATATGAATAACTTTCTAATACAATTGGAAAGTTAACATAGAATAATCAAAGATTCACAATTTTCTTCAAATAACCAAATAGTTTGCATATAGCCTTCTAATATTTAGTACAATGGTTACTTGTAAATCTTGACAACTTGCACACACTATATATGCAGGGGTGGATGCAAGATTACGAATTGGGGGCTTGTTGGTGTGCAGACCTTAATTAAGTTAACTTTAAAATTATTTATTAATATACACTCACTATTACAATTATATACATCTTATATTTATAAGAATTTATAATGATTTCAATGTGATATTTTTTAAATCTTTATGAAAAAATCATTCAAACAATAATTAAGAGTATTTAGTTCATTTCATAAGGATGATATATATGTCACTTGAAAATTAATTATTAATAAAAATTATAGAGTTAATATATGTATAACTTTTGCATTTAATAAGAATAAATCATAAAATATCTAGATAGATATTTTTCAATACTTTGTGTTCATTTTCCTAGCATTACATGTGAAAAAATAATATTACCAAATCAAATTATATAATTAATATGCAGTATGATTACTTTTAACACCAATAGATCATAAAATATATGTAGATAGGATAGTTATTTAATAATTCATTTACATTTAAATAACATTAATTAAAGGAAAGAAAGTTATTAAATCAAATTATATGATTAGTGTCCAATAATATTCAATTTTAATATGGATAATAATTATTATTACCTTATGGTATACTTTAAAAATAAAATAGTTATATAAGAATTTATTTTGTTTGATAATTTTATGCTGAAAAAATTTAATATTACTAGTTATTATGAAAGAAAAGTTAAAAAGACATTATATATATATATATAGAGAAGAGAGAGAGAGAGAGAGAGAGAAGCTAGTATAATAAATACATGTTGAAAAAAGTTAAAAAATCCTCTCATGGGATTTGAACTCATGACTTATGGATATAAAAGTAGATGCTTATTCACTACACCATACTTAATTTTATGTCATAGTTTTCTCTATAATATACATATAAATATATTATTTTCTTTTTGAAAAACCTTTATAAATTAATTTTTCCCCATCAACCCCCCCCTCCCGCACCTTTGCTCGTAAGTATATGCAATTCAAGTCTAGTACAATAGGATGCATACATTAAACTCTTTATGTCACTAGCATATTCTAACTATGCTATTGCTCATCCTATGTTCTTTTGTAATTTAACACATGGATCATAAGGAATTGTGTACTCTTTCTTTACTAAATGTTTAAACTTTTCAAGAACGTTTGCTATATAGTGTGACTGAGTTAGCATAATATTCTCATTTTGTTTCAACACTTTAATACCCAAAAATTGTATCTAGCTCATTTAAATCTTTCATCTTAAATTGTGAGATAAGATATTTCTTGGTTTCATTTATTCCAATCATATTTGTTCTAAGTAATAATAAATCATCAACATATAAACAAATAATAAGACCATATTCATTTGTAAACTTCGAATAAATGCATTTATCAGCACTATTATGTACAAAACCAATTGTTAAGACTACACTATCAAATTTGTCATGCCATTATTTTAGAGCTTGTTTAATTACATATAATGATTTTATTAATTTGCAAACTTTCCTTTTATTTCCAAAAAGCACAAAGCTTCTCAATGTTCCATATATACTTCTTCTTCAAGACCACCATTTAGAAAAGCTATTTTGACATCCACTTAATGCACATATAATTTTCAAATGAAGTAATGGCCAACAACACTCTTATTGATGTTATTCTTGCAACAAGAGCATATGTTTCAAAATAATCAATTCCCTCCCATTACTTAAATCCTTTCGCTACTAATCTTGCTTTAAAAGTTTATAAAAAACCATCTGAATTATAGTCTCATCTAAATACCCACGTACATTGAGGTAAATCAACTAAAATCCATGGATTATTAGAAAATAGGGAATCCATTTCATCATATATTGCCTCTTTCCAAAGAGTCACATGACAAGAAGTCATAGCTTCATAATATGATTTGGGATCACTATCTACACTAAGTATAATGAGAATTTTACAAAATATAGAATCTCCATTACCTTCTACTAAAAAGCTAAGAACTTGAGAATAAATAAATCCATGATCTAAACTTTTACTTTTCTTTATCCTTTTTCTTCTTCTAGGCTCTTCCGTAGTTTCTTCATTTGTTTTGACACTACTCTTTTCAATAGAGTTTCTTGTATTAGTATCTTGTTGTGTCTTTTCATAATCAACTTGATCACCTTGGAATTTGTTTTCTAAGAATTTTACATCTCTAGTTTTAATTATAATGTTAGATTCCAGGTCTAATATTCTATATCCTTTAGAATTTTGTGCATATCCTACAAATATTTCTTTTATGGCTCTAGCACTTAACTTTGTCCTTTTTTTATCCAAAACTGTATAGTAAGTTATACACCTCAATACTTTAAAATATTCAACATTTGGTTTTCTTGCCTTCCATTTTTCATATGGAGCAAATCCTAAAATTTGGGATTGAACACTATTCAAAATATGACATAAAGTCAAAAAGGCTTCTTCCCATAAATTAAAAGATAATATGATATTAATGATTAGCAAATTAATCATGTCTACTCATGTTCGATTTTTACATTCCGCTAATCCATTCTGTTAAGGTGTATAAGGAGTGTTACATTGATGCAAAATCCATTTTCTTCACAAAATTTGTGAAATTCATTTGAAAAGTATTTGCCTCCTCTATCACTACATAAACATTTGATTCTTTTATTATGTATATTTTCTACTTCTACTTTATAACGTTTGAAAGATTCAAATGCTTCATCTTTATGTCTTAATAAATACAAATAGGTAAATCTTAAACTATCATCAATAAATGTTATAAGGTATATTTTTCTTTCTCTAGTTAAATCTCCATTCAATTCACATATATCACTACAAATTAAATCAAGAACATGAGTATTGCTTTCTACATGATGAAAGGGTTTCTTGGTGATTTTTCCTTGAATGCAAATGTCACACTTGTTCATGTTATCAATGCCATTTAATTTTACATATCAATTTCTATTCATATATTTCATGGTTTGCAAGTTAATATGTCCTGATTTGGCATTCCATAAATTACAAGTCAAAAAAATAAATAGAATCATTCACTTTAATCATTTCAATACTTAGTTTTAACATTCCATCACATGCATATCCCTTTCCTGGATAAAGATCCCTTTTATGAGTACAAACTTGTCTTATTCGATTACAATTTTAAATCTCTTCTTACATAGCAAACCTATAAAAACGAGACTGTTTTTCATATCTAGTACATGTAACTTATTCATTAGACATAACTTCTTTCCATATGTGAAACCAAGATTGACACTTTCCAATTCCTTGCACACTCCTAGTTGCCATTTTCCATTAGAACTTCACAATCTTCCACAATTTTGAAATCTTTAAATTGATTTCATCATTGTACACATGAACCGTTGCTCCTGAATCAAGCCACCATTCTCCAGAATTGATTGTTGTAACTATATTCAATTCAGTGATCATTCTGGCATGTAAGGCTTTGAATTCACTCCTCACCAAGGCAACGAACTCTTGAGCTTCAACTATGTTTGTAGCAAGTGACATAACTTCTTTCTTAGCTTTCTTTGGGAATCGACATTCTTCAACATAATGTCCTTTCTTGTTATAATTATAGTATTTGCAAACCTTTTTCTTTTCATTTGGTTTGCTTGCCTTCTTTTTCCTTTTAGAATTCTTATTTTCTTCATCTTTTACATAGTTTACTTTATAATTATTTTGGAAATTCACTGCACCACACTTTGAATTTCTTCCTCTATGCATATATGCTTAAGAATTTTCTCAATGGTGAAATCCCCAACCATGTGAAGTGGTTTCTTCCTATAATCATTCCAATTATGAGGTAATCTTGATAAGAACTTGCAACTCATGAACTTGATTCAATATAGGGATATTATCAATCATACTAAACTCAAAATACTTTAACATGAGAAATTTATATGTATCTTATCTTTCAGTATTATATGTTTCTTCTAATGTTTTCAAAATTTTCACTAGAGACTTTATTGTCATGTAAAGGTCATATAAATTGTCTGACAATATATTAAGGACATGACCTCTACATTCAAATCCATCACCCACCATTTTCTCCTTAGCCTACTCCAGCTTTACTCTTTTTCTTCTAAACTTGCATCTTCCTTTAGATCTTGAATAAATTGTATATTCAGATCAAGCACATAAGCTATGTTCAACATAGAGAACAAAAATAGCATCTTATCCTTCCAACGATTGAAATTTGTTCCTTCAAATCGATCCAATTTGACAAAGTCTTTATTCATGACTCTAAGAACAATGTTTGTTTCACTAGCCATAGTAAATTCTGCAAGATTGCTAGGCTTTAAAACTATTAAAGAGCTTAAGGAAACAAAATGCAAGTAAGATTAACCTAGAGGAAAAATGATATCGCTTTCCTTTGTAACACCCCGAGTTTATATAGATTTGGGCTACTAATTAAGTACGAGGTAACAATTTAAAGGAATTATTGCCAAAATATCCAAACCATGGAAAAGGAGGGATGCTCGTAAATTATTCAAATTAGTGAATGAGACCTTTTCGCCGCTGAATTTTAATATAAGGTAGTTCCTAAAACAAATAAAATCAAAATTAATAAAAAACAATTAAGTGATAGTACCCATAAATTAAATTTTGTTATGTTGCACATTAAGTACACTACAATTTAATGATTGAAATTTTGTGTATAATATAATATTATACTACTTGGAATAGTAGCTTTTATAAAGAAAATTATATCCACAAAAGAAAGAGAGAGAGACCATTATATAATATATATATATATATTTAAAGCATTTCATAAATAGGTTAAGCAATTAAATTATGGGTAAACGATAAGACATGTAATTAACGTATTCGGATAGACAATTGACTGTGGCAAGTAAATATCTTGATGATCAAGTATATTTTTCTTTCTTTTCCACTATTGTTTCACTTGTCCAATTCCAAAGCATTTTCACCACCTTATCATATATGTAATACTTAAAATTTTGAATGAAGGATGATTAGAACAAAGGAAAGGTTCACAACAAAGAAAATCACTGGCAAACGGGAAAACAAAAAGGAGAAAAACCCAGAAGATAAATGAACAAACAAACACGAAAAATGTGAAAGGAAACATGACATCCAACATGGAAAAGACGGAAGAAAAATCATGGGATTTCTATTCAACACTGTAGCATAAGTACTGTAGCAACGTTTTAAAGGTATTGTAGCACTTTTTTACTGTAGCAGTAGGCTACTGTGTTTACTGTAGCAGTATGGTACTATAGCACTTTTTGCTATTTTAGTTCTGCAAAATTTTTCTATAAAAAGCTAGCAGGGTTTAGGTTTAGGTACGGAGAAAAATATTAGAGAGTATCCGAGTGTTTTTGTGAGAAAAATATCTGAGTATTTTAGTCCTGTAAGTGTATCCTTATAACATACCTCTACCGTATTCAATAAAGCTTTTGTAAGTTTCCCTTAACCATGTCCGGCTAATTTTCCTTTTAAGCTATAAAGGTAACCATGCTCTAAAACCTTATTAGACCTTTGTATCATGCGATAAGGTTTTCTAGCATGGGTAAACAGATTAAGGCACCGTACTTGGATAGTAAAGCTCTGGTTTCTTTAGCAATTATACCAAAAGGGTTGGCCTAAAAACCTTTGATAAAGTTGTTTGAGATAGAGTTTGCCATGATTTGGCCTTGTGGGTTATGGCATGGACATGAGCTTTATTTTCTAAAAAAAACATTGTTGCACTGATCAACTATCTTCACTTTGATTGTTTACCCCTGCCATAAATTCTTTTCTCGTGGCACAGAGATCCTGATTTTGGTATTAAAGCCATGTTATCTTTATATCTTAAAACTTTGTATTAATAGTTTCGTTCAATTATTAAATTTTTATGTTATATGGTTTTCAGTTTTCTCACTACTTTATTATTATCACTGTTCAGCTTCATTATTATATTTAGTTTTTATATTCTGTTGTTTAACATTCTGTTTAAATATAAATCTACGTCTTGTTTAATCTTATTGTTCAATATTAGTTGCATATTTTCTCTATTATTTTTACTTAGCTTTATCTGTTTATATTTAGTTGTTTAAATACTATCTTATATACTATTTAATTTTAATGATTGTCCAGCTTATATTTTATGACTCTTATGCTTATATTTATGTTATAGAAGAAACATGTTCTGTTGAAGAAATTTTAAATAATATGTTCGATTATGAATAGTTGCAGTGAATGTTGTTTATCAAAGAATACATCAAGGACCAATGAAAGGAAATTAAAATGCTAAGGAATATAATAAGGAAAACAAAATGATAAATAGAACAGCTTAAAAGTCTTTCATAATTACACTTTGAGGACCCAACTCCAAGGAACAGGAACTTTATAAGCACCATACAAAGAACAAGGATATATAGTAATTTACATAGTAATTATAATTTTATTGAAGAAATAAGACATATAATAAAGATTTGCGAAGATAATATAATAAGGTTCATATGATGACATGGTTTTAAATTTTACGTTTATTTGTTATCTTTGTATAATAGCTGTAATTTTTGATATAGTAGATGTAATATGTGATATAATAGATTTGTTAATGAATTCTAGAAAACATTTGAGGTTTGAAGATTATGACACATAAATACATAGAGTATATTAGAAGGTATAAGAACGCAATAAAAAGGTATAAGAATCTTGTAAAAGATATAGAAAAGGATTTAGAAAGGGTTAATAGGCAAAGGAAAGAATTATAACGAAGGTTAAAAGGAAACATAATAAAACCGACTACATGTTCACAATTTAGATTTATTATGGATGTAATTTACATAAGAGAAAAAAAAAAGATAATAAGGTATAATGAACTGATAAGATATTATGAAGGATTAATAAGTAGCATGATGGTGTGATGCATAATTTTGTTGAATATATAAAGGACAAAAACCAAAGGATAAAAAGGTTAAAGCATCACATAAAGGTAGAACAAGGGAGATTAGAATTCTGGGAAAAGGATATAAAAAGAATTGAAAAGGCTTTAGAAAAAGAAAAATATCATATGGAATCTGAAGAAAAAGAACTTTTAAAGCATCATAAAACGACTCTTTGGATCATAAACCAAATTGAAAAAGATATGGAAAGGATAAATTATTATGAAGGCTTGGTCATAAGCATGACAGGATGAGTGCAAGTTTTGACAAGATTATAGGAAGCAGTAATTATGATAGGAAGCTTTATGATTTCTTGCAATCAGTAAATAATTTAGAAATTTTAAGTGTAGAAAAAGTAGAAAGTTATATTAGACAGTTAGGTTTAAAAATATAGATTAATCTCACAAACTTGAATGAAAAAGTTAAGGAAGTAGGAAAAGAGTTCATACACATCCACTAGTTTTTAGCAAAGGATAAGCTTTATATATATTTAAAAAAAGGATTTGAAAGGTACCTACCGGATTTAAAAGACAAGGAAGGCATAAATGGAATTGGAAAACAGTTAAGTCAGATTAGGTTGGTAGACTCCTGCATATTACCTAGTACAAAACTTCATGAGTAGGAATTTTGATTGGTTAAATTTAGAGATCAAAGAGCATAATAGGATACAAGTAGGAAATAGTAGTTTTTCTCATCTTTGTTATTTTAAGCATTCATCGCATTTACTGCATTCAGATCACGAACAGTTGAATAACATAGTAGACTTAATTATATCGTTTAGTATAACTATTCATAAGGATTTAGATAATCTTTACAAAGCTCACAACTTTTTAGGAAATTGGATGAAAGTAAAAGATAAATAGGTTAAGGAGATAATAGATAAGGTTGACTATATAAAGCAAACACAGGTCGATATAGAAAGAAAGTTAAAGGAGTTAAAACATATAAAGGCTATAAGACTAGCATAGAAGGATGAAGTAAAAAGAAATTAAGATCTAGTAATAAAGGAATTAAGAAAAGAAGCAACAAGGTTAGCTGATTTAGGAAAAGGAACAGAAAGAATGGTGTAGGAAATAAAGAAGACATTCTTAGGATGACCAGTCATGGTAGCTTAGATTAGATGACCAGTCATGGTGGCTTAGATGCAATGAAGACTATATATTTTCCTTAGAAGACACAAAGGATTTTGTACAACCACCCAAGGGATTTTGTGGAAATATAGAACCAGTAAATGATGTCATAAGGGCCACAATTAGGCAAAACAACACAATTATAGCATTATTGGTTAGGCTTCACCAAAAGGTCAACAAGTTAAGTCATAGCTTAGAAGAAGTCTTGAAAAGAAAGGGTATGGAGAAGATAGTTATAATCATCAAAAGGAATTAGAAGAAATAATAGGAAGGCTAGAAAGGTAACTAGTTGAAAAGAAAGAAGGAAACAAACCAAAAGCATATTTTATTAAAGGAGAGTGGAAGTCTCTTTTAAAGTAAACATGTATCGAGAATTACAACAACCACAGGAAACTAGGTTAGTAGAAGAAGAAAGTGAGGAAAGTAATAATAGGCAAGGTGAAAGGTATAACAGGTAAGACAATGCAAGGTTTTTAGATAGACTTAGACCATTCACAGGAGAATCCCATATTTTACAATCCTCTAGACCTAGTACAAGTTCTGTAAAGACCACCTCTAGAGTATGAATTTTGGATAGATTAAACATCGGAAGAAGAAGACAAGGAGATCATATGATACATTTGGAAGAAGCAGTAGACATAGATAAGGATGTTGAAATCTATTCGAACCATGCCATTACTCTATTAAACCTAGGATTGTACCAAGGGAATCTTAAGTTGGAAAACAGGGTTGTTCAGGTCAAATAGAGAAGAAAGGATCTCAGTCACAACAGGGCCATTAAACATAAGGTTAGTCACAAAAGAATCTTTAAGGCAGCTGAAAAAGTCAGGCAAAACTTAGTCCATCTTGGGCTAATTGTTATAGGAGTTAGAGGATTAACAAGAGAAAAGGTAGGAGGAAAGGTCCTAGTTATGTTAATGATAAATCATGGAAAGGCGATATAAGAAAGGCCATATTTGCAACCATAGAGATAGATGTAAACAGTGGAAAGGGACTGTTCTTGTGCACCTAATTTCATGGTTTCAATAAAATCTCAGCAACATTGAGATAGGACTTCAAAGTAAAGGATATGAAGATCACATAGGTGAGAACTTGCTTATAGATATTGGCTTTATTTGTAAAACAACAAATAATAGTGAAATATCTTATAAGCTCGACATAAAAGGAATCATAGATGCAATGGCAACAAAAGGAATAAAATGATAGAACCCATGGAAATAGATTCTTCTGCTTTAGAAGGAGAAGAATGGAATGTAAATAGAACATGGCAAGTGAGACACAAAGAGTTCCTAGGGAGTTTGATGTATCCAAACCCAGATGGCACATACTCATTAAGATTTAGGTCATTGATGACAGACCAAGATCCACAGAGATGAGGATGATGAGTCAGATAATTTTAATCAAACCTTGGAGAAAGAGAACATTAGGAATGATGAATGTGTTAGAACAAATAGACATTTCAGGATAGAAAGGAGATAGGATGTCAACTTCTAGTTGTGTTGATGACACAATTAGGAAGATAAAGGAAATGGAATATCTTAATGCTAGATACAATTCCCATGCACAGGAAATAAAGGCTAATCAATGGAGTCTTAAAAGGAAGAGGATAAAATGATGAAGAACCATTAAGGCCAATTCAGTATTGGAAAGATGGTTTTTTAATAAAACATGAAGAAGATCCCATTCCTTATGAAATATGGTTAGAAGAAAAAGGAATTTTAGGAGAAATGCAAGAAGTAAGGTTTGAAAGGAAAACAGAACAAGGAGATGTTTATTGTTTTGGAAAGAAAATCAAGAAAGGGAAATCTTGTTAGAACGGCAGATGAAGTAATGCAAATAGAACAAGATTTTGAGAAAAAACAGATCACAATGAGATAGTGAAACTTTAACACATGTATCTGGAAATGCCATGATGGACGATAACGAAGATTCAGGATCTAACATAATTCCCTCTGTAGTAACACATAGAGGACAAGACATGTGAGAAGGAATCCCAAGCAGAGTACCTTATACTCACTATGTTAAAGAGAAATAGGAGATAGGATGTATAAAGGAAAAGAATACCATTTGAAACTTTGGATTAAAGGAATTTGATAAACAATGGAAGAATCCTCAATATAAGTGCACATGATCTACAAAGTTGGGGACCCTTGGTAGATAATTGGACACAAATGGTTGTCAGAGCTTAGAGAAATAGTCCTTTAACAAAAGACACTGACCAAATGTATATATATTTAGAATCTTTTTTAAGGAAACAGCAAAAACAATGCGGGAGTCTTATAAGAAAAATATTCCACAACACGTAGCCACAGACAAGGCTTTAGGGGCAAATCCAAATAATTTTTGTAGTAAGATAAGAATAGTATTAACTAGGGAAGCACCCCAGATTGGTGGATATGACTAACAAAGGGATGCTATAAGAAATTTAGAACAATTGCAAATAAAGGATTGGTATTTTGTTAAAAGGTATATACATGAGTTTTTCTATAATTGCACCATTGCTAGATGCTATTATGAAAAACTGATAGCAAACAAATTATTTTTAAAGTTACCAGGACCATTAGGAGCAGAAGTGTACAAATAATGGAAAGAAAAGGTCGAACCAACTCTTAGAGAAGAGTTAAATAACTTAGAAACTAAGATAAATTTCTTGTAGATAAGTTAATAGAAAAATGTATAGCTTTGCAAATAAATAAGCAATTGAAAGGAGGACATTATAATTTCTATCAAACTATTTATACACCATAGGTATATAGAGTAAAGGAAAGAAACAAAAGGAGGCCAAAACCAAATTACATGCCTAAAAAGAAATATTTTGCAGAGAAAAGTAGGGCAAAAAAGCCATGGTTAAAATAGGACAAACATGTAAGGAAATACAATATAAACAGGGTTTACAAGAATAAATTAAAGTGTTATACTTGTAATGAGGAATGAGACATGGCAAAGGCATGTCCTAGAAGGTATAATAGTAACACTATGGATGGCATTATAGTAGAATGCACGAATGAAGACATTTTGGCAATAGATAAAGATATAAGTGACACGAAAACAATCTATAGTATAGTTTCAATAATAGATCCACAGGGAATGATGATGGAGGAATCTGATAATGAGGATGAATATGATATTGGTATGTTCTTAAATCAAAATTATCAAATCCTTACAAAGAACAAATAGGGATAAAATATCAAGATGAAAATGTTAAATTACTAAATAGGATGTTACAAGACATAAGGAATATAATGATGAACACAGGAGAAACATAGAAGTTGTAGGCATAATTGGACTCAAGGAAGTGGATCAGAAGATCATCCATGCAAATTTTGTTTTAGATATCCGATAACAAAACTCAGATACAGTGCAAAAGTTGTATGATGAATCTTGTAAAATATGCCTAAAATAAAGAAATGAAAGGTTGTAGTCAATAGAAGTTCTCAACAAGATGCAATAGGAGAAAGGATAATGAGGATTGACAATAAGATAAACATGATAGAAGAAGAGATACATGGAATAAAAAAAGGTTAACAATTTTAGAAAAAGAAAGGCAAAGGACAATATAAACAAAAGGATAATAATAAGAGAAGAAGGAGATGCCATGAAGATACAATAAGAAGCTACATGGGAGCAGCCAACGTCTTTGGAAAGGATAAAAGATGAAAGGATTAAGGAGTTGAAGATGTCAAGTCCAGAAGAGAGGCATATTACAAAATTTGTAGGTATATACATTAGGACAAGGTTATTTTTTAAGACACAAACAATAGAATTAGATGCATTAATAGATACCGGTAGTACTGAAAACATGATAGATGAAAGGGTAACACCTGTAGATGAAGTAGAACAAATGGATATATATAGAATTAGTTCAGATTTTATGGAAATAAAACAAACGAATGTAGGTGCATAAAGAAACATAAAGTAAGTTTTTTTCACAGGAGAAGAATAGATTATACCTATGCATAGGGGAATGATACGATTATGAAATTCTGGTAGTTTAAAAATTAGATGTATAATAGGACTAGATTTTCTTTTAAGTAATCACCATGGTATCTTGATCACTAGATATACTGTAAATATTCTAGGACATCCAGCTATAGTATATCAAAATTATTTAGAAAATACAAAACCATACTTAGACTATTGCAAAGGCGTAATGAAAAAGATTGCGAATGTCAAAGATTAGGAGAATGTCAAGGAAAGGAAAAGTAAACAAGGGATAGAAGAAAATTCAAAGGAATCTAAAGAATTAAAAGAATTCTTAGCAGAAGACATTGAATGGAAGGAAATAGAAATAAATAAAGGAAAAATGGGAAAATGGGAAAAGGTATACAGGATTTTAGAAAATTCATCTTTGGAAACAGGTTACTCAAATCTTGATCAAATCATTAACAGCTTAAAGAAAGAAGAAATTTTTGGAGAAAACCCAACAAGGTTTTGGGAAAGGAATAAGATAGTATGTAAATTAGATATAATAAACCCTAGCTTAAGAATTTATTCTAGGGCAATAGAGTATGATAATTTAGATAAAGAAGATTTTGAAATGCACATAAAGGAATTGTTAGAATTATGAGTCATAGAAAGGTCAGACAGTCAATACAAAAGTCCTGCTTTCATTGTTAGAAAAAGGAGTGAAATAGCAAGAGGAAAATCAAGGATGGTAATAGATTATAGGAAATTGAATGATAAAGGGATGATTCTTACAATCTTCCTAACAAAACTGAATTAGTTAACAAAATACAAAATTGTTATATTCAAATTTGATTGTAAGTAGGATTTTGGCAAGTAAAGATGGATAAAGAGTCACAACCATGGACTGCTTTTACCTGTCCACAAGGATATTTTCAATGGAAAGTTATGCCATTTGGATTAAAAAATGCACCTTCAATTTTTCAAAGAAAATGGATATAGCTTTTCAAAATTTAAAGGATTTCACTGTAATTTATGTGGATGATGTTCTTGTTTTCTCAAAAGCAAACATAAACACATAGGGCACTTAAAGATGGTGCTTTCAAAATTTCAAAGAAGGGAATAGTAATAAGCACAAAAAATGGACAGTTTTTCAAAAGGAATACTGAATTTTTAGGGGGAGAAATACAAGAAGGAAAAATCAAACTACAGGAACACATAGTCAAAAAGGTGATAGAATTTCTTGAGCAAATGAACAAAAAGCAATTACAGGCATTTTTAGGTTTACTAAATTATGCAAGACCTTTCATAAAGGATTTGAATTCTTTAGTAGGACCTTTTTATAACAAGATTTCAAGTTTTAAAAGTTTATCCCGAGAGGACATAAAACAAATAAGGAAAATAAAGGAACAGGTCAAAAGGCTACCAAGGTTGATATTACCCCTAGACACAGACTTCTTGATCGTTGAAAGTGATGGAAGTGATCTAGGATGGGGAGGAATTTTGTTAAGAAAACCCCATAAATATGTTGAAAGGAAAACTGAAGAAATTTGCAAGTATACAAGTGGAAAGTTCAAGGAAAAGAATTTACCAAATATAGACAAGGAAATAATGGCTGTTGTAAATTGTTTAGATAATTTCAAATTATTTATGATAAACAAAAAAGAGATGTTAGTTAGATCAAACTGTGAAGCTATAGTTAAATTTCATAAGAACACAGGAAGCAATAAAATGAGCAGGAGAAAATGGTTAAAGTTTAAGAATGTAATAATAAATAAAGATTATAAGGTAGAATTTGAACATATTAACGGAAAACATAATACTGTAGCAGATGTCTTATCCTACTTACTAATATAAATAATTTTCTTTTCAGGATAACATGGAATTTCAAAGGAACAAAGGATTAGGCCATAAAAAAGGCCAATGTCTTCTCAAGGATCACAAGCAAGCAGTTCTAGTGGAACAAGGTTATCAGCGGTTATGGAAGGACCACAAGTTATGATTAGTGATATAGCCCTACCTATAATACTAACAAGTTCCCCAAGGAAGTTTCTAGTACCTTCCTAATTAATGTTAAGGGAGAGACATATATGGCTCTCATAGATAGTGTATGGTCCCTAACTAGCAAAGACAAGTTCAAATATGTAATTTGTTGTGCTCTGGCTAGATATTTTGATGAGATAGAAACAAAAGGGTATCAAAGGAACACAAGAAACTTGCTACATGAAAAGGTCACAAGATGATTCATCACAAAGAACATAAGGGCATAAGAGACAAATTAAAAGAAAATATCAAATGTATGGAGTTGCAAAGGGACATTTGATAGGAGTTTTTTACTACTGGAATGATGTTCAAACCCAAATAATAGATTATCTAAATCCTTCATGGAGAGAATTCCATGATCTTGAAACCGCCACAAATTGGGTCAAGCAAATAGCAAGGAAACAGGAAATTCATATGGATCCCGCTCTTGATAATTTTAGAAGTATTAAAAGTACCACAAGATATGTCAAGGACACATAA
Organism: Combretum micranthum; assembly: GCA_024138025.1. Taxonomy (NCBI): domain Eukaryota; kingdom Viridiplantae; phylum Streptophyta; class Magnoliopsida; order Myrtales; family Combretaceae; genus Combretum; species Combretum micranthum. The sequence continues at coordinate 379,630 of JAMXBD010000858.1, read as the reverse complement.
AGGTATACATATTTGAACTCTTTAAAAGAAGAACAAGAAAAGAAAATATCTTCTTTTAAAATCACAGAAACCTCAAATAAAAAGAGAAGTATTGAAAGCATTAAGGAACACAGTAAAAACTATAGGGAAGCGTTTCCATTTCAAAGGAGGAAAATTGGAAAAACACCTTAAGGGGAATATGAAAATGCAACCACATTCATTTTCTTCAAAAGAAGAGAATTTATTTCAAAACTTCCATCTCTTTCGAAGCGATTGATAAAAGGGTATGCAAAGGAAGTGTTTTTGAAGCCTTTTATATTGCTCCAAAAAACAATATAAGAAGAACACATATGTTTTGATGGAGTTGGATTTGGAACTATGGTAAGCGTAAAGGCTTTTCCAAACCCTCCATGTTACTCCTGTTTAGGAAAAGACTCACAAGTTGAAATGAATAATCATTATCAAGACAAATATTATTGCCCAAGTCATGTGCGTTATAATATACATACAACGGCTATAGATATAAGCTATTTTAAAGGATTCAGGATTGGAGACCAGGAATACACATTGGCTATCCTTCTTAATTATGGGCTTGTCATATTAATTGTGTTCACATTTTCATAATTTATGACTCAACCCATGGGGAAAATGTTTCATGAAGTTCTGGCAGCCTTAAGAGATATAGAATGGGAACATGATATTCTTGTAAATATTATGTAAAAATAAAGGCAATACCACTAGAATGGTTAAAATTTGAATCCATACTAGTACAAACTTAGTTTTGGATTTCCTCAATCGGATGAAAGGTTTCAATTATCCAAAAAATCCACAGGTTTGAATCCACCAATAGTTTACAAGAACAGTTGAATCTGTACATTATTAACAAAATGAGCATGTTTATACCAGAAGATCCAGAATTTCATCTCACTGCAACCACTAAGACGAAATTTATCTTCACAAAGCAAAAAGGAGCAATTTGGCCAAGATACGAGACAAATTTGAAGATACTTAAGGAAAGCCTAAAAAGGGAAGATGAATAGGATGAAAAGGACAATCCATATGATCCTAATTATACGGAGGATGAGGATGAAGAAATGAAAGCACAAGAAGACATAAATAGGTTCCAAGATTAAAAAAAAAAAATTGAATGAAGGATGGATCAGAACAAAAGAAAGGATCACAACAAAGAAAATTCATGGGCAAACAGGAAAACAAAAAGAAGAAAAACTCAGAAGATAAACGAACAAACAAACACGAAAAATGTGGAAGGAAACAGGACATCCAGCATGGAAAAGACGGAAGAAAAATCATAAGATTACTATTCGATACTGTAGCATAGATTATTGTGGCAATTTTTTAGGGGCTGTAGCACTTTTTTACTATAGCAGTTGGCTATTATTTTTACTGTAACAGTAGGTACTGTAGCACTTTTTACTGTTTTAGTTCTTCAAAAATTTTCTATAAAAGGCTAGCAGGGTTCAGGTTTAGGTACAGAGAAAAATATTAGACAGTATCTGTGTGTTTTGTGAGAAAAATTTCTGAGTATTTTGGTCTTGTAATTATATCCTTGTAACATACCTTCACCGTATTCAATAAAGCTTTTGTAAGTTTCTCTTAACTATGTCCGACTAAGTTTCTTTTTAAGGTATAAAGGTAATCATGCTTTAAAACCTTATTAGACATTTGTATCATGCGATAAGGTTTTATAGCATGGGTAAACAGATTAAGACACCATACTTGGATAGTAAAGGTCTGGTTCCTTTAGAAATTATACCAAAAGATTCGGCCTAAAAACTCTTTGATAAAGCTGTTTGCGGCAGAGTTTGCCGTGATTTGGCCTTGTGGGTTATGACGTAGACATGAGGTTTATTTTCTAAAGAAAACATTATTCCACTGATTAACTATCTTCGCTTTAATTGTTTACCCCTGCCATGAAATCTTTTCTCATGACACAGAGATCTTGAATGAAGGGTAGGTCAGAACAAAGGAAAGGATCATAACAAAGAAAATTCACATGCAAAAATAGGGAAACAAGAAGGAGAAAAACCCGAAAGACAAACAAACAAACAAACAAACATGAAAAATGCGGAAGGAAATAGGACATCTAGCATGGAAAAGACGGAAGAAAAATCAAGTGATTATGCTCAGCACTATAGCATAGGTACTGTAGCAATTTTTTAGGGACTATAGCAGTAAGCTATTGTGTTACTACAGCAGTAGGGTACTGTAACACTTTTTACTGTTTTAGTTCTATAAAATTTTTTTATAAAAGGTAAGCAGGGTTCAGGTTTAGGTACGAAGAAAAATATTTGAGAGTATCTGAGTATTTTGTGAGAAAAATTTCTTAAGTGTTTTAGTCAAGTAAGTGTATTCTTATAACATACCTTCACTGTATTCAATAAAGCTTTTGTAAGTTTCCCTTAATCATGTCTGGCTAATTTTCCTATTAAGGTATAAAGGTAACCATGCTCTAAAACCTTATTAAACCTTTGTATCATGCGATAAGGTTTTATAGCATAGGTAAACAGATTAAGGCATGATACTTAGATAGTAAAGCTCTGATTTTTTTAGAAATTATACCAAAAGGGTCTACCTAAAAACCATTTGATAAGGTTGTTTGAGGCAGAATTTGTCGTGATTTGGCCTTGTGGGTTACGGCATGGATATGAGGTTTATTTTCTAAAGAAAACATTGATCCACTGATCAACTATCTTCGCTTTAATTATTTGCCCCTATCATGAAGTCTTTTCTCGTGACACGGACGAGACATATAAGGGAGCAATTGTATTAAAAAAAAACAAGAAGAAGAAGAAGGGCAATAGAATAGATATTAGAATATTATGAATTCATTTGCTTCCTCTTATAGATGGCTTTTATTACACCAAAATATATAGGCATATTAGAAAAAGACAAAAAAAAAATCGTATATAGTACCACCCATTAATAGGCGACTATAACCCTCAAGGTTATTTTCAACACAGTCATTATTGTACCCAAATTAAAAAGGCGTCAAATATTTGATTTCCTAAAACGGATCATTCCTTCATCAGACTTTTATATAAGGTAATTTCTAAACCCATTATTTCTTTCAATTGTAAAATCATTTATGTGTAAATATATATATATATATTTTTTTTTTTTTTTTTTTGTGCCCATAATTATATTTATGAACCTTTGGCAAATTATCAACACAGTCTATTCGTACCACAGATTCCGTATGAGGCAAAAAAAAAAAAAAATATATATTATTAATTAATGTATTAAAACAATATATTCATTGTGAAACAAGTGGTTCAATCCTAAATTACTGAGTAAAGGAGTAGGATAAACAATTGTCACTTATATGGCATAAATATGCATGCATAATATTATTATAATAAATACATATGAATACTACTATACTTGATGGTTCGTTTAGTCCCAAAAGAGATTAAAAATTAGTAGGATTTCGATATGACACTAAAATCCAATTTTGTCCTCATTTAGACTCCATAGCACTAACGCTAACATAACCTCTAATATCGTAAAATTTTATAAGTATGCATATTTCATATTTTATTACTTATTTAAATATATATATATATATATATATATATAATATAAAGTGCTGAAGATATAGAATAACAAATTATGTGTTTTCTATAATCTGATTATTATAAACGTTTAGGATTTTTTCAATGGATGACTTAAAGGATTTTGCTTATCCAGTGAGTACCCCTTGCTTGTTGCTTGGTTTGCGTTGTGGTCGAAAATTAATAGGCTACTTGCTTGTTATATATAGGAAATCTGAAGTTCACTTGAGTGAATTACATAATTCAACAAATTGACTGTGTATTGATTGGGAGTTTTGATACCTGATATGCATTTTAATATTTCATTTATTAAATTTATTTGGTATTATGTGCATGCTTATACTAATGAACATCGCTTGTGGATAGTAGATATGTTGAACCAATACAATTATCCAATGCTTCTGCTAACAATCTTGGCATATTAATAGCAGTATAATGATATGATTGTTTAGATCTATTGTCATGTTATTTGGAATACAAGCACAATACAAGACTATTTATTAGTGATTGCACTATTGCATTCATGGCATAGCACTAAATGGGCCTAAGGGCCATAATATTTTTATACTAGACCTACAGGAATCACTTAGATAAAGCTCGATTTTCTTGGAAATCTCAATTATAAGCTTGGTTTTAAGCATATAGAATTGCATGCTAGGTTTAAGTCGCCTATGGGCCATTTGCTCGGTTATTGAATCTTTGGATTCTTCTCGGTTATTGGAGTCCCATAAGGTTGATCTCTTCTTGGTTTAATTGTGAGCAGCTATATGCCGCTCTTCTCGGTTAAGCCACCATGTGCCGCTCATGAGGCTACCTAAGGGTCGCCCGCTCGGTTAAGATATTGGTCAGTGCATGTCACGTGCATTTAGCATGACATTTCATTATTAATGATATTTGATTTTAATAATATATTGCATATGCATGTGATATATGGAATGTTTTATGGTTGTTGTATCTTTCTTTTACTCACTTAGCTCGAATATGAGCTGAGGGGTTAGTGTTTCTAAGCTCAGGTACCTAAGATACAACTAGCATGGGAGGATGAGGCATTAGGATGGGAATCGAGAGCACGAAGATGATACTACAACTTTATATTATAAATAAATTTTAATATGTAACTACAATAAATTATGAATTTAGGGCCTACACTATCCTAACATTTATATTTTGTAAGAATGTTTCTATAATAATTTCAAGAAAATATGGTTTTAATAAAAATGTATGATTCTAAATAGCCTTATCCCTAACTCCAGGATGGCATAGCATCCCGTCTCCTAGGCTCCAGGTACTTGGTGTAAAGGCCATAGGAGATAGGGTGTTACAAGGTGGTATCAGAGCATGGTTTAGGTCTTGATAATTTAATTACGTGTGAGATGTGTGGGGTAGCTAGATTATACTTTTAAGCATATGGTTTTTTCTTACCAAGTGAAGTAAATATTGTTGGTTATATGGGATTAACTCCATTCATGTTGTTTACCGTAGTTGAAAAATGCCACCTAGAAGATGAGGTCGACCAGCTACAAACCTTGTACCCAAGGAGCCAAGAGATGAAGGGCAACCTCCTCATCCTCCTATAGAGTTTGAAAAAGTGGTAGTTGCTATGCAAAACCTGGTGAATGTTATGGCTAATGGATCTGGGGGAGACAAGTTAGCCTAAGTACAGAAAATTGTGAAACCTTTTTATGGAACTAGTTTAGATCCTGCTGCTGCGACCAAATGGATCGTCTCTATTGAGAGAGCCTTCCAAGTACATGGCATACTAAATGAATATAATTGTATGTTTTATGGTTGTTGTATCTTTCTTTACTCACTTCGCTCGAATATGAGCTGAGGGTTAGTGTTTCTAACCTCAGGATCGAAATACGACCAGCATGGAAGGATGAGGCATTGGGATGGGATTCAAGAGCACGAAGATGATACTACAGCTTTATATTATGAATAAATTTAATATGTAACTACAATAAATTATGAATTTAGGGCCTACACTATCCTAACATTTATGTTTTGTAAGAATGTTTCTATACTTATCCCTAACTCGGGGATGGAATAGCATCCTGTCTCCTGGGCTCCAGGTACTCGATGTAAAGGCCCTAGGAGATAGGGTGTTACATTCTTAGAGAATTTATGCCTCTCAAACGAAGTTTTCTATGAGAGATATATTGCTGAATTCATCTAGATGCAACTAATTCTTGATACTTAAATAGCAAATATTCAAATATCAAATCACAGTTAAAAGAATTTGAGATATATTTGTATATTTATTTGCTAAGAAAAGAGATGCAAAGAAATAATTCTAAATGATAATCAATTATTTTCACTACCAGATGCAACACATTTTATATCATGAATAGATATTCCAACCATCATAACTTTCCAGAAGAATCATATTGTTTGGACATGGGTTGTATCCTTTAAATTTCAAATTAATTAACTTGAAACATCATCACGAATGGATGCAACCCAAACTCATAAAACTCTTCAAGAAATTGATCAAAAGTTGCACTCTTTCAAAAATTAACCTTTAAAATAAAATTGGAGACACGACAATGGAGATCACGGGCATGACCAAGCCCATGAAATTTATTGTACTTGACAAATACATGATCATGGCCATAATATGGCCCATGATCTTTGCAAATGCCTTGGTAACGGCCATGATTAGGCCAGTGATCTCCGCAAACTTTCAAGAAATTTATCTTGACTTTGATCACGGTCGTGCTTGTCACGAACTCCATAATTTCATTTCATTCTTCTTCTTGTTTTAAGTACAAGATCTATGTTATGGATTACATAATTAATAATCTATTTCTATATATATTATGGAAAGGTTCTATTTCAGTTTCCATATACTTAATTTGAGGTAAAATCTTGAATGTCTTTACTTTTTATTTTTAATAATTTCGTATCTAAATTTTTATGTTTTATGTTTTAGTGCATCTTTCTAAATTTGATTGCAATTTAGTAACTGTACTTTCAATTTAATTGCAAACTGGTGTTTAAATTTTCATTACATTTTAACTAAATTGAAGATACAAGTATTAGACATACAAATAAAGATATAGATGGTAAATTATTAAAAGTTGAAACTATATGATAAGTTATTTTTACTCTATTCAATCCATAGAAATTTATGCTTTATATGACCCACTTTTAGATAAATTCCTATGCTTCTATGCCATTATTATGAAAATGTTGTTTATCAGCTTCAAAGATCATTAAAAAAAATAAAGTTATTTGAATCAAGATTGGAGCAAAACAACAAGAATGTTTGAAGAGAGATTCTAACCATGGCCTAAAGATCCCAACCGAGGGCAAGAAAATAAGGCAAAAGTCCAAATTGCACCCTCAATCTACACATCGATTTGCACTGAGGGAACCGTGCCTTGTAATTCAAGAGCATAGCTTAAATAGCATCTAAAGACATGCCTATGGTTCTGATTGTGGTATAGACTGAACGTGAATCGTGCCTCTAATGAAAAAGATATAGCTTCTTCTAAGGTCATCCTTCGAGCCCGCAATCTCAACCGCGAAAAGTGACCCTATCCTTGCTATCACGCACTTGTTGTCCTAAAATAAAGCACATGAATATATTGACAAAATCCATTAAAAGTAATCTACCATATCAGCGAATAAATTCTGCATGATTCTTTGTGTTAGCCATCCATATATAAACATGTAGAGACATTGTGAAACGTGTATAGTACTACATTTAACAAATTCTTGACATAGTATAGAGTAGAGAGAGAATTTTTAGAGAGAAACCTTTAACCTTTCTTCTGCTAGATATTCAAGTAATATATATTATTTCATATCGACCTGATGCTTTGTTTTTGCAAGACCTTATGCTTAATTAGCAATATTTATCTTTATTTGATATTATTCCCTTGAATCTGTGTTTAATGATCATATCCATAAAGAAATAATCAATTTAACATTTTTGTTTCATGAATTCAAGACCTAATTCATATGATTTCAACACATTTTAATTGAACATTGACTAGGTACTTGTAATCAGTAGCCCAAACCCTAACTCGTGAGTTTATATGAGTGCACCATATAGATTTATGTTTGATTTCAGCTGAACTTATTAAGAGACCGTTCTTTTGAATAGATCTAGGCTACTAATGAAGTTGTTCATAATCACCTAGAGATAGAGATAGAGATAAAGAAAGAGAAAGAGAAACTTTCTATAACTTGATTTTTTTTACTTCATTAAAATGGGTTTTAAATCAAAGAATTCTTAAATTTTATGCGGATCTATGTTGCTATAGCTTGTGAAGAGATTCCAGTAATCTAATCGAGATCTAGAGTTTCTAACCATAATAGAGGTTTTAGCTTATCTTAGTGAATCCAATAATACAAGTACACGCAACTAACAACTCTTTGAGTTTATTAAGAAATCACATGATAAGGACTTGGTAAAGCAAACCCTAATATCATTCTTGTATCAACAACATCTATTTTATAACTTTACCTTGAAAACGTGTAGATATTTAGTCTTAACCTTAGCATAGCTTTTTGCTATTCATAATGTTCTTCTAAGTTTTTCTTTGGCTAGGTAATAGATGAAAGTGAGTATGATAGTTGCGAACAATCCTAAAAAATATGACCTAATACTTTTTATGCTATTTTGGTAGATGCATTTACCTATATTGGTGATTACAATTGAAGCTAAACAGAACTTATCACTACACATTTATAAATTTTGAAAGACTTCAACTTCATGTTTACTTTATGAAAGCAAAAACATACCAAGTCAATCAATATACATACTTGATGCTTTATCTTCTATGCTTTATCTTCTTGAATTCTATTTAAACCTATTTATTTTATTTTGTTCCTATTACATTAAAATTATCCTTTAACCAAAAATCTTAAAAAGTTTTTTTTCCAAACAAAGAACTTATTTTGATAACAGGGTAGAAGATTGGTTAAAGAGATTATAAATTTAATAAATGCAAATAACTTTTATTTTAAAACCTAGCCAAACCATTTTAAAACAAATTACTTAGGATTTCAAAGCTATTAGGTTTGGAAAGATATTCAAGCCAAACTATAAAATTCTGTTTGGTTTAAATTTGACTTTTGGATGGAACCAATCATCAAAACCAAAAAACACCAAAAGCTAACTTAAATTATTTCTTAATCTTGCCCAAGAGTGCACAGATGCTTTTTTTGATACTTTATTTTCCATAATCATCCATCCACCTTTAAAAAATGGATTACTTAAAGCCACTTTTCAAGAGATGCAAGATGATAACTCTGTACAGTATAACAACACAATCATATTTATCTAGACCAAAAGGTTCCACCTTAACTTTTTTTGAGACAACCTGCCCTTTTATCTAATTCAACCTGTCCCACAGTTTCTCCATATAAATCATTCTTTTTCATTAGCATCATCCCTTTTTCAGGTCCCATTTCTCCACTATCTATAAAACAAAAAAGGATTCCCTCCATTAAGGGTTCTAGTCATCAATCACTTAACCCCGCCACTAGGGAAAAAAAATAATTAACTACACTAAGCGCATAGATGCAACCAATGTTTTCACCCGCTAGGTCTTTAATTTCTACGAATCCACGTTTTACAGAAGTATTGGTTAATTTATTCATTACTGGGTTTGTAAATATCATTTTTCACGCTACAGGTGAAAAACACCCAACATCCCCTGCATCGAGTTTTTGCAAAAACCCTTTTACATTTTAAGGACTCCTTGTATTACACATCATCTGCATATGATGATGTGTAATTATAAATTATTTTTTAACATGTGGCCATGTAATATTGATTATTTTTAAAATTATCTATTATATCGTTTATATATTAATATATAGTTGATAATTATACACCACGTATATATAAACATGGTATGTATTATCTTTTAAATATTTTAATGTATCTAAAGAGAATCTCGGTACAATTTTGAAAATCATTTATTTGACTTGGTCGTGGCCACAATTTCCCAGTACCTATACGTCCTAATTTCTAAATTTGTCTTTATAGGCATGTGGAAATACAGTTGAACCACTATACTGATAATGAAAGATAAAGCCATGAATGATTGCACTAAGAATATGCAAATTTCCAAAAAGGTCTAGTGGGGGGAAAAAAGAAAAAAAACTCATTGTATATTGAGGAAGTCGTCCAGTTGATACACATGACATGGATTTTTAGTGACTTAATTCATGATGGGGTATTTGATTCAGGTTTAATATGTCTCGAAGCGTCTGGTTGGTTTGTTTGGAAAATCGCAGAGGCAAGCGATATCGGCATGATGCAAAGAGCCTTGGATTGAAGAAACTGCATTGCAGCCCCAACATCTTCTTCCATTAGCTTGGCTACTTGTTGTTCCGTACCATCGGTCGACCATTTCTCCCATGCCGGTTGATTATTTCCTCCGTCCATGCCTTCTCCCTAAATTTCAATGCAAGATAAATAATTAAAACAATGGAGTATAAAGTACAAAGGCATGTATGATCTATAATTTAAAATTTTTAGTGGCATGTTTTGATTAACAAATTTTTCATCTATACATGTATCATTATATAATCTACGTTTATAACTCATCAATTTAAATTGTGAATCAAACACAGGATTAGGAGAAAATAGCACAAGAAATAGCACATTAGGGGAATAAAATGATTCCAACTGAAAATAATTTATCGAATTGATTTCAACATAGAAGTCTATCAATCAAGTACTATTTATTGCCAATACTATGTAGCAGTTCTTTTTTTTTTTTTTTTTGTTATGAATAAAGAAAAAAGGCAGGCCCACCCATGTCCAATTTTTTCAGCAAGTGAGAATCTTCTTTCCTAACGAGAACGGAAAACACTAAATTAAATATGCGTATTAAAGCGAGTTGTGACTGTAAATGTATCATGAAGTTACAACCTCGACCGATGGTATCGGCACATCGGCAACAAGTTGAGCAACAGCGCCAGCACCACCCAACCGGCTCATGCTTAGAACCTGTTCATCATGAGAGAAAAAAATAAATAAAATAAAATAGTGCACACTTAACTGGAGCCAAAGTCATCAGAACGGAAAAGTATCGAATTGGTAATACACCTCCTATATGAGTACATGGAAATTAACTATTAATCGAACTTTAATATATAGAAAAGATATTGAGAAATTTTTTAAATAACCACAATACATATTAAAAGATAATTGGTATTTACTCCTCGTATGTATATTACATATAATATTTATTATTTAGTGCTATAAATAAGCAAATGAGCCGAGTCGAAATAGTACAATACTAAGTTTGAATTTGAGTTCAACTTAAAATTTCAAAACTCGATTTCAATTCAAGGTCGACCGAACATAATATTTGAAGCTCGAGTACGGCTCAAAGTGACACTATATAATCTCGAACTCAACTTGATTGAACTTATTTAAACTCAATTTATAAAAAATATATAATTTTAATTCTAAGTAAAAATATTAATACGTAAACTCCATTCAAATTCGATTAATGTATACTCGACTCAACCTAGATTAGCTCGAATGAAACTCGCAAGTAAATTGAGTTAAGAATATAAAGTTCGAGCTTGGATCAATAAACTATTCAAATAATTAAGTTAGAATTCAATCCGATTCTTCTTAAATCAAATTGAAGTAAACACCAACACAATTCAAATAGTTCGTTAACCAATTTGATTTATTTGCATCATAATATTACCGCAGAAGCCTTTCTCAAACACAATAGGATGTCATGGGTCAGGAGGAAGAGTCGCTACAGTTTATCTTTGAAAAGTTTAACTATCAGATATTAAATGAAAGCTTTGGTATTCTAAATCTGATGTTAAGTCTAGATTTGACGCTGCAACTACTTCCAATAGAATTTCTTAGAGTTGATTACGGGGTATGCCGACTACAAGATGGTCCTACCATAAATTTCAAAGATTCACAAGTCATGACATGAATAAGACTAATAAAAAAATATATAATTAATTGATAGATGTAATAAAAAGTGGCAGCACTAATCACGGTTTAGAAACATTAGTAGATGCTGTACCTGTACCATGGGTGTCAAAAAATGGTAATAAAACAAAAAATTGTAGTTTTTACATATGTTAAATCATTAACGTTTGTTTATATATTTTATATGAAGTTAGCAAAATCTAAGAAAATTCTAGAAATAACAAATGCGAGGAGATTGTAATTTATGAAGTCGGATGCATTAGTGTCTTATTATGATAATCCTTAATTTACTGCTAATTAAGAGGTTATTTAATAAAGAACACAAAGGTTAATTTTGTAAATTCCATATAGAAGAACATTAAAATAGGTGCTATTGACTTAAATAGCATAGATGACGAAGTAATAGATATTTTAAAAAGGTTCAAAATTTTAAAGGCAAATTTTTTCAAAAGAAAATTTTTTCCAACATTTATAGGAAAATATAAAAAGGAGTACCCACCTTAACTTGTAGCCTTAAGAACTTCACATAATCCACAATCTCATCTAGCATGGCTGCCCTATCCGTCTGCAACATTTGAAGTAAGAATGAAAATAATTGTTATTAGAAACTTGAAACGTGAACATTGTATTTTGTCTAGGTAGTGATTAGGCCGAAAGAATCAACAATGGGACAATTAGTTCAAATAGATCTACCATTTTGGATTGCATTCATCCAAATATTACTAGCTAATTACTAGCTTCTAATCTACTTATTTGTAATGTTTACTTAATTTTATGTATCTTTTATATTGATAGGAATTCAATATGAAATAAAAACATGAATACAACATGTTAACATAAATCGTCAATCTGTATAAAGCTATGTAGCCGGATTGATAAAGAGTGGGAGATGAAATGCTCTCTAGTAAGGAAAATCTTTTCTCCAGACCTCATAAGGACAAGACGAGTATTTGGATTAATATAGTTGCTGTAGGCCAATATTATTATACATAGCATGGGGATTTCACGTAGATATATTATAAGGTTAAGGGTTAATGGACAATAACTGCAGTTAAATCGAATCATTCCTAAGGCCAAGTTAGGTTTAATTGGATTTGAATCAAGATGGTCGACCCAAACCTGACACATAGGAAATTACAAGAACTCATACACCTTAGACGTCTTTTTTTAATAGCATACATGATGAATTTATGATGTTTGTTTATAAGGGGATGCAAGCGTTGCTAAAGCATAGTTAAAATGGACAACCTTATTGCAACTAGGAACCAACTCCTGCAATGCTTTCATTCTTTCTGCAATTCTTTCTCTACGCAACTGCATCCAATACAACATATTCGATCAATAACCAAACCGCAACATTTATCTATAAATTAATAATATTCTACACAGAAGTGTAGTTAAAAACCAAACTGTATAGAAATCGTTAAGCACAATTTAAAGCTACAAGATTTACCCTCTCAGCAATGCTATGTGGATCTGTGGCTTGACCTCTTCTAGCCCGAACCCTTGGTCGGATAGCTGAAGGGTTTGGTGCAGAAGTTATCGATGATCCAGTTTGTTGGCTATGAAATGGCTGCACACATTGTACAAAACATAAGACATTCCTAGAAACACATAACTTGCATAATAAACAAATAAATGCACGAATATATATTATAATGTTAAAGAAATTTGACTAAGAATGATATAAGAGCATGATAACTAGACCATATCGGCTTAATGACAATTATTATATATCATTTTAATAATTGATAATCAAGATGAGATAAATTTACTTTAGTTCAAGCTATCATGATGATATTCCATACAATTTCTATCTAAGACAGAATATGACCAAATTTATATTTTGACCTCATAAACCGAATTTTCCTAAGTTTTCGGAAAAAACATATGAACCGCTTTTTTGGCTTAACTTAACCTAAACAGTCAAACAAAATTAATAATAAGTTTAATCCAGTATTTTCATATGGCCAAGTTTAGCTTTTAAGAACAAGAAAACTTAGTACTTTGATTTTCTTATATAACACCCCCGTGTACCCCTCACTAAAACCGGTTGCAAAATTTTGTTGATAGGGTTAGGACATAACAAAGTTACAATTGCACTATCAACAAAGCAAAGCCAAACTTTATAGTATTTTTTGGAAGGATATTATTAAGTAAAGTTAGTGACCATGACCGATAAGGTGAAGACCAATTAGGGATGAGTTGAACAAATTTTCGTGACATCACAGTACGCAGAAGACACTAGATTTGCACATATTAAATAAACACCAATGATACAATGACTTCCACAAACTTACGATAAGAATTAACAAAGACAAAAATAAATAAATAAATAAAAATAAAGAAGAAAGGCATATCATCATCTATTAGTACTAATTAAAAGCATAATACAAGTGCACGGCACGTTTAATAAAAGAAGATTAATACGTACGAGTGCAATATATATATATATAGGCAAATGTTATATGTTTATTTTTATAATTAACTATCTAGAAGTTTAAAATTATATATTTATTGTTTAAAAAATTGTCAAGCACATTTATAATTGAGATTAGATAATTATTTGTGAAGAAAATAAAGAAGTTTAGACAGTTAATAGTAAAAATGGATAAAGTTAAGATAGATATAAAAAAAACACAACAAAAAGCTTAGTATTAAATTAACATTTTTAAAATTTAAATAGTTAACAACTTAAGTAACAAATGTGACATTAACTTTATTTTTATCATATATATAAATAGGTATATCGGTTAACTTATTTTAATTAAATAGGTTGTTTGGATTATTTATGATAAACTTCTATGACTTCGTAACTACGACTTAAATCGAACTGAAAATCACATCTAAATTGGACTCAAGTTCAATAATGTTCAAAAGCTTATTGGGTTGATAATATTAAAACTTAGGCTATAGCTTATAAATTATTCGAATTATTATATTGGTAGAATCAAATTCGAGTAATGGTACCCTAACTTGAATTTCAGCTAGTCTGCAATTAAAAGATACCTAGAAGTCCACATATGTCGATATCACCGAAATTTATTCCAGAAATTACGCAGAAATCACGGGATGTACGAATGTTTGGCTTGTTTTGACTTGGTGGATAACTCATGTCTATGTAACTATGTAGAATAAATTTTAAAGTCAACGCTATCATAATTATATATAGCCAAAATCATCATAATTAAATGATAGGCGTGTTGGAAGGGGTTAAGCCGGTGAGTAAGGTTGAAGTTCAAGATTTACTCACGATAACATATAAGTGGTTTGGTTCAAATCACGTTATTTAATTCAATATTCACTTGAATTCAACTTAAATATAACCAATCTAGCTCATACTCTTATTTTATCTTATTTAAGACGTTTTAAATTTTTAAAACATTTTATTTTTATTATTTTTAAATAGATATTTATTGAGAAATAATATATATAAATGAAAAATAAAATACTTTTACTTATAAATAGACCAAATATATAAATATATTATATACAGATGAAAATCAAATAATCCAAACAGACTCTTAATAATTTTTTATTCAATTAACTCGCAAATTTAATGGGGCTTATATATAATATATTATATATATGTAATATTACTGTATGCATCTGCTCTTAAAGGGAGTAGTTATTCAAGTCCCTCCTTATCTTGGCTGAAGTTGTCATTAAGATGTTTAATTGTATTTTAAGTATTAAATTAATATTCCACAAAACACTAATAAACAGCAATTCACGTGGTAATTCTCAATGATTATAATTCAGTTGTTTATTTTTAATCGTCTCATAAATACTTTGAAATCTCACAAATATTATCTCTCCATCATAAGTACAATAAGAGCATTATTATTATTTTTTTTATTTTTATTATAATATTTATTTCACCGAATTTTATATAAACTTATAAGTATATAATAGTCACTACAGTTGCTATTCGATTCCACTTTATTCTACAATCTAGTAAAACTAAACAGACCGTTGAATTCGAATTAGGTTCGGATCGATATGAATTGAATTGGAACAAATTTGATTCTACCTTAGATATAAATATTATCATAACTAGGCTAATAAGTCGAGTTCATTGTATGCGACTACTAATGGGTTCTAAACTCGAAATAGCAAACACGATCGATTCCAAAGTTTTGAAATTGCGAGCTTAAATTCCACAATATGTTGTATTAACTTGACCTGATTGAAGTTTAGTGTCCTCTATAATAAAAAAATAATATATAGAGGAGGAGGGGGAAGAATAAAATACGTAGGAAAATAATATGACGCTAACGCCACGTCAGCATTGGCAAAACGTATACGCCCCTCAGCACGTGCGAGACCACACACGTGCTATTTCCCATTAGCAAGTCGTCGAACAATTGTTAAGAAAATGAAATACACGCGCTCTCTCCATCTTCTAATTAATTCTTTTTCATTGCTAATTCGTAACCATTAGCAAATCGTATAACCATTGTTAAGAAACTAAGGATCCATTTAAATTGTTTGATTTTTATCTGTATCTTCTTTTTATCTGATCTACATCTATATCTAATATATTTGATATCTTTGTGAATAAAATTATCTATTTTTCATCTATATTTAGTTATCGATAAGTATTTCTTTGAAAACGATAAAAATAAAACGTGATAACGATAAAAATAAAATGAAACAAATAAATCCTAAATATGCCAAGTAGTTCATTTTATTGTAACTTTCTACTCAATGACTTGGCGACCGATGCACCATCATTAATTATTTACCTAATCATTCATAATGTATCATCTCACATATCTTCTAGATGATTCTACATTTAGATTAAAGATAAATGAGTCAAATATAAAATATTTCTTTGTTTGATGTATTTTAAATCAAAATTTTCTTTTTAATTTAAAAGTATAAGGTAGAAGGAGATTCTAGAGTTCCCTTATATGTGTTTGGATTGGCTGACAACCTAACAAGTGGAAGGAAGATTATAAAAATTAATAGAAATTTTATCATTAAAAAGTTTAAATTAAGTAGAATTGAATAGAAATGAACGAAAATGTTTTCATTTTTTAAGCCAAATATCCTTTTTTTTTTCATGGTAGTAAAGGAAATGGTTCTTCTATTTCCACTTTTAAGAAAGTAAAAGCTGTACTTACTTTCATTGATTTTCAGTTTTGCATCTATTCTTACCCGTTTTCACTTTCTTTTGACTTGCAAAACACATTGTTAATTTACGAAGTCAAAGTTAAAAAAAAAAAAAAAAAAAAAAAAAAAAAAAAAAGGGTCCCAAAAATGTGAATTTGTCGTGAAAGGCAATTCGGTCCATAATACATATACATATACATATACATATATATTGGGTGGTCGAAATTTAGATTAATTAAATTGAGCCAACCTGGTGGATTTGAGGTGGTGGTGGTGGCGGCGGCTGAGGTGGTGGTGGCCGGAGAGAGTGAGCTTGCAACTGTCCAAACGCCGGAAACAAATTTGTCATATTATGTACCGATTCCCTTTCCATCTGCAACACAACAACAACAAGTACAACAACATCATCCTTAAATTTTCAAAATTTAACTATCCCAACAATATAAGCATCGATCTCCTAATGAGATAGATCAAGTTTAATTCTTTCCCTTTTAATAATTATATTATAGAGTTAGTAGAGATACTATAATGTCATAATTTCTTGCTCTTGATCATAATATAATTTGAAAATGATTTTAATAATAGAGTTTAGCATACATGCAAGATTTATATTTTTAACATCGAAAAATTCTAATATAAGCCCGATCTATAGGGATATGTGTTAGGACAAGGCACTCCTATTTCCAACATGATACGAGCATCTTAAATAAAGAGATTTCATAAGCACCAAATTTACTGGGGGAGAAAAAATTAGCAATACATGTCCTTAGAAAAATTTTAGTACATGAGAAAGGGATTCTTACATTGATAGCTGACGTGGTAGAAGAGGCATTACTACATTGCTTTCAACAATATCATCTCTATACCTTCTTACACTATCTTCTTGACCTAATAATCCACTTTGTTCCAAGTTCAACCCCAAAGGCATCAAACCTATACCCCTCAATCCTCCGCCCCCACCACCGACACCTCCACCATCATCACCACCACCACCACCTCCTCCACCTCCACCACCGCCACCGCCACCACCGGAGCCTAGTTGCAGCACCATGGGCAAGGACCCCAACTCATGTGATGCAACCCCACTTGTAAATGCCCCAGGATTCACCCCCAACATCTGCTCAAGAAAATCATCCCCTATTCCTCCTTGTGAATTTCCAGCCATTGTTATAACAATAGGAAAACTACTACTAATAATAATATCTAGGTATGACTTGTTGTGAAGGGGTGAAATGAGTTATTTAGTACTAAAAGTATGGTTATTTTTATTTTTATTTTTTTTTTTTTGGGGGGGTGGGGGGTTGGCTCTACGGCAGAAGAGACATGGAGTGTAAAAAGAGATCAACAAAGCCTGTTGAGGGTCAGAAATAATTGAAGTAGGAGAAGGACTTTATGTTATAAATAGTATAAGAGCCAGAAGGATGAAAGGAATATTATTTAATTCAATTCAATAACAACAATAATATATATGTGGAAGAGAAGGGAACTTTAAAGAAGTGGGTGGGTGGGAGGGTTATTGGAAAACCCAAAAAGGGCAACGGGTGTTGGTAAATTGGGCAGCAGATCCACAACCCAATAACCCGGAAAGTGAATTGTGATTCTCAAAGTGGAGTTGGGTTTGTTTTTATTATTTACCCCCGGGATAAGAAATTCTTGAATGTAATGATCTTGTACTATTTGGATGTCATGGGGACATAATAACAGATTGATAGGTGAAAATTCTTGTAATTGACTTGTATGAATGTCGGTCTTTTACCAGTATCGATGTGAGTTTGATTTTTTCTTCATTTTAAATCAACAGATAATCATGATAGAAGAGTGAGAAAATCAAATTGAAACATTACATAAAGGAGGAATGTAATTAGGACTGGTTTGACAAGGGTCACATAAAAGGCAACTCATTTTGATTTCCTATAAGATTTATCAAACTTGACATTGAATCCTATAGGGTTTTTTTAATTATGTCTAAACCAACTTCTTCGGGCTTATCCAAATCTAGCCCTCTAACAACTTGCTAGCAAATGCCAATGACCTTCTCTCTCTCTCTCTCTCTTTTTTTAACATCCTCTTATGTTATCATTATTGGTATTTTTCAACAACACCAAGATATATTATAAATGATATCTATGTAAAGTTGAATATGATAAAAGTTTTTCAAATTGAGGAGAAATTTCACAAGAAGATAGCTTACATGTAATCAAAACAATCACTAATAGGAATCATAAATAAACATAAATAGTAGTAACTCCCCTACCCATATCACTAACATGACTTAAACAAACACTTTAAACATGAGTTACACAAATTTTAGTATCAATATTAGAAATTAAAATCCTTAAAGAGTAAACATAAAACATCCATTGCCAAAAAAAAAAAAAAAAAATCTCATGGAGGGACAAAATAACTAGACATGGCCACTCCACTATGTTGCCTCCTTTCTTGTACACACAAAAACAAGATATCATCAGAAAGACAAGAATTTATTATGTTTATGGCACATATATGCAATGATTAATCATTCCAAAAAGTAGTAAAGTTTGATATGAAATGCGTCATAAATTTATTTCAAAGTGAAGGACATTTTAGTAATTTGAATACGTTTTATTAAGGGTTTTATTTTGTTAAATTACAACTTATCTTACTATAGAAGGGAGTCATGCCATAGCAATGATACACCCTATTAAAATACTAAAAACTAAAGGATGAAAGAGAAAAGAAGAGGATAATCTCCATTTATTGTTGGCATGGCATCCTTGAAAAAGAAAAAAAGAATTGTAGGAATTTCAAGAAGATATCTGTTTGTTTTGGCTTTTTTTCGGCAGATACAGACACTTTTTCAAACTTTTTGCTAACAAATTATTTATCAAGAAATAGATATAGATAAAAAAAAGTTGACAGTTCTCATCAAAAGATCAAATAGAACAAATATATATAAAATTTAAATGCAAATCGGATATATTTACACATATCATTTTAAAAAAGATACAGATACAGATGAAAAACAGACAATCCAAACAGACCCTATATTATACTATTAAGTGTTCATGTAAATCTATAAACAAAAGCAAGATTATCAAGTTATTATGATCTTAGTGATAGGCACCTAATCTAAAAGGAATGGTGTTAAATATGTGGCTTTCTTTTCATCTAGTTATTTTTGGAAAGTCAATGCTCCTTTATTTTAGGAACCAAAATAAACAATGGTAAAGAAAGAGTTATTTTCTCACCATAGCTTTTTTGGATAGATAAGAAAGAAAGCTATACTTTATAAATTGAGAGTTTATTTTTTCCAATAAGTAACATCCTATCAAAAGCATCTCTAAGAAAAGTTTTGTTTATTTTATCTTCTCTTTGTTTATTGTGAGGGTTTTATACACAAGTGAGTAATTTCTAAAAGGTGCTTGGGTGTATTTAGGCTTTAGGAATTGTGTGAAGCATGATAAATTTTGTACTCCATCATATTTTTTATAGTATGTATATATGATGATTTCCTTTACATGTAGATACCAGCTTTAAGCTAAACCACTTTTTGTGTCGTCTATGCTTCTAAGCTATATACTTTAATCCTTAACAAACTGGTATCAGAGCTATTGTGTTGTTCTAGGAACTCCTTAGAACAAAATTGGAAACAATGAAATTTGATATTTAGCAGTTTGATATATACATCAACTTTAGCATGTGAAAGGTCAGTATGCTGGCTGTTTTGATGCAACAAAATTTACAAAATTTAAAAATAGCGCTTTTTGGAAAAAGATAACAAACTTACTGTAATAAAGGATTCTGAATGGGATGAGATCGATGATAAAGCTTGTTCTACTATTTAGCTATGCATCACAGATGATGTATTACAAGAAGTTCTTTTCGAGACAACACGAGCAACGTTGTGGACTAATTTAGAATCATTGTACATGAAAAAAATGATGGCAAATCGTCTTGGTGTATTATAACACCTCTATACACTACTCATGGATGAAGGGACGTCTATTAGATCATGTATTTTTGAATTTACTTTACTCATCGTGGAATTAAAAAATACAGATGAGACATTCTCAAGCAAGCAACAAGCAATGATGCTATTTTGTTCTTTACCTCACTCCTACAAGCATTTCCAAGAAACACTTTTATATGGGCATGAACGTATGGATATTGATGAGATTAAATTCTCTGTTTTAAGTCGTAAGAAGATGGAGCATGATAATAATGGATGTAAGGATTCTGCAATTGGCATGTTTGTTAGAGGAAGATCAAAGGAGGTTGGCTCAAATAATTTTAGAAGAGGTAAGTCTCGGTCTAAATCTAGATATTGTAAAGGAAGATGTCGATATTGCAAGAAAGAAGGGCATTGGAAAGTAGAATGCTTGAAGCTCATAGACAAGAATGATGCAACTTCAAATGGTGCTAAAAGTGTTGTTGAAGGTGCCGACAATGTTCTTTATATATGACCGAGTCTAGTTAGTGATGCATGGATCATTGATTTAGGTTACTTTTACCACATGTGTCCAAACCAAGAATGGTTTACGATATGTCAATCGATTGATGGTGGTGTTGTCCTCATGGGAAACAATATGTCTTGTACGGTTATTGACATTGGCATTGTTAGAATCAAGATGTATGATGGAGTTGTTAGAACCTTAACTGATATTCGACATATTCCAGACTTGACGAAAAATCTAATTTCTTTAGGAACTCTTGATTCTCAAGGGCATAAGTATTGTGCTAAAGGTGGAGTCCTTAGAGTCTCAAAAGGTGCTTTTATTATGATAAAAGAAATTTGGTTAATGGTCTCTACTTGCTCCATGGCACTACGATTGTTGAATCTGCAGCTATATCATCCTCTCCTGATACTGTTTTTGAAATACCTCAACTAAAAACATTAAATTAAATTGCATGTATATATTGTTTGCAAATCATGGATTGATTTTGATTATATCATTTATAGAATTTCAATTATTAGTGTAAGTAGGTATTAGAATTTAAATGTGTTAAATTATATTGCATTGTGTTGATTGGTATATGATATTAGCTGTAATGATTTGGATGAGTTTATTTTATATGTTGGTGTGACTATGTAAATATATTCGAATATACTAAATAATTAATATATGAATTGGCTATGAATGGAATAATTGATAAAGTAATGTATGTTATTATAATTAGGCATTAGAGTAAAGCTTATGTTTGTGTTAAATTTTGTTTTCAAAGTCTAAGAAGTTCATTTTGGCTGCCAAATGTTTTGAATTTCAAACCTGAACTTTCAAACAAATAAAACTCAAGCCCAATTTCTAGCTAAAAGCTCAAGTCCACCAAGCCCACATCTAAAGCCTCTTCCAAACTCCTCTAAAGATGCCACAAAGTCAAAAGGCAAATTTGTGAGTTAGAAACTTTGCAAAAATCATTCCCAAAAACAAAAAACAAAACCGACCCTCACACATGCCACTTCTAAGCATCCGTCCTTTATCTTTTTAAATCAAAACTTTCTTCCAAACTCAACAAGGATTTCTTCTAATATCATCTACAAGTTAAGCTCCATTAAGGTAATGTTCGAGTTGCTTTTCAAATAATTTCTTTCCTTGTTTCTTTCATAAATACCATTTTATCTAAATGAGTTTTTAGAGAATTATAGGTAGTTTTGATGAACCTAAGTTGATTTCTAAACTTACATGAATTATAAGATCTTGATAGAGTAAAGAAATAAAGTTGTAATGGTTGCTTTGAATGAATAAGTGAATTATGTAATTAGCATGATATACTAGTGATAATATCGAGAACTTATTGAGGAAGTTGTTAAATGAAGTGGATGTTGAGTCTATGTATTTGGGATGCTATTAAATGTATGATAAGTGAGTTGTGAAGTGGTTGTAGTTGTTTTAACAGATGAAGAAGTTGACATAATGGTAGTGATGATGCTTTAATGTTGAACTTGAAGTTGTAAATAGTGTCAAATGAAATAAATGCGAAATTTATGTATATATGATGCTGCTAAGTTGATGTAATGAGTATATATAAACTAACTGAAGCAAAAACGTGAAGTCAAAGTGGGAAAAAAAAAAAACATGATCTATTTTCAAGATGAGCACGAGGGGAACACGGGGTTGTGTATTAAGGCATGCTTCTCACTGATTTTGAAAATTAAGCTAATTGAGAAGAAATACAATTGGTACATGGGGTACTCTATTCAGTCGTGTTTCTCTCTTATTTGTTTAACAAGTGTATTTTAGGACAGTAAAGGATAAACATGACTTGTCCAACCTAACCATGTTTCTCTCTATTTTCTTAAAGTTTTTAGTTTTAACAATGCACGGGTAGAACACGGTTGTTAGTCATTTGCCGAGAATGTCAAATCTTTCAAATAAGTAATAACTTGTTTATTGAGTGCTAGGTTAGGCGTTATTAAATCAACTCTAACTAAAGATTAACTTTAAAACATTTGTTTAAAGTTAATCCGATTCGGGGAGTGACAACCCTGTTCTAAGTCAAGCATGGTAGTTAGGCACTTAGGCCAACCTTTGTCATGATGTAATGACAATTTTTAAGTGGCTCAATGAGCAATCGATGGGGGAAACGATATCAGTGTAACATTTTCTTATTCTCCAAATTAAATAATATGATTTAGTTCACTTTTATGGGACCGGTTAAAATAAGTGATATAATGGATTAAGTTAAGTAAAGATGAGTAACGACTATGAACCCTAAATGAGATTATTATTTGTAAAGTTATATAAGAGATATAAGTAAAGCTGCTTATATCAACCCCCTGAGTAGCTGCTGTTACTTAGATCCCTAAGGTTTCCAAGGATTGCAATCGGAGTTTGAACTCTCAAATGTTGATTTATTTACTAAATTAAAGATAATTTATTGGTTTTTGCATTGCATTAGTTAAGAACGTGTGACACTTTGTATTGGTTTGTGTTGCTGTGTACTAGGCCCTTAGCTCACTTTTTCTTTTCCAAGTGATGATGACGATGAATTCTACGATACTTTAGGATACAGGATGGATTTTAAGGAGTTTTTTTATGATTGGGACGAATATAATCCAAGACCTTAGAATGTTAGTTTTGTTGTTTTACAAAAAGAACTTGTATGGAGTTGATAAAGTTTTAACTATCTTTATTTATATATTTTTGTTAAGAGTTTAGACTTAAGTTTATGGTTTTTAACTTAAAGTACTTAAATTTCTATCATCTTTGTAACTAGTCAAGTTTTATAATCCTTTGAAGTACCAATCTGATGGTGTTATTATATTAGTGTATGAAAAGTTGAACTACTCTTAACGAGTAGTTTTGTAAAGTTTTGTATTAAAGACATGTTTAATTAAGAAATTAATATAAACATTTCTTTAACGGATAACCTTACATATAATACCTTTATGTACTATGCATGGTTGGGGACTTGGCTTTCCTAATCATAGAATTAAAGTAAGCTAAGTCTTTACCATTTTGGATGCTAATCGCTTGTGGAACATGCGTTTACGACATATGAGTGAAGCAAGAATGTTTATTTTAAGTAAGCGTGGCTTAATAAGTGATATTGAAATAGGGAAGCTTGACTTTTGTGAACATTATGTTTATGGAAAGCATACTAGAGTCAGGTTTAGCACTGCTATTCATGAGACCAAGAGCACAGATGACTATATTCACTCTAATTTGTGGGGCTTGGCGCCTGTCCCATCAAAAAGTGGTGTTAAGTACTTGTTAACTTTCATAGATGATTTTTGGGTATATTTTCTTAAGCATAAGAATGAAGTTTTCTTCACTTTTAAGAAGTGGAAAGTACTTATCAAAAATCAAACCGGCAAGAAAGTCAAGCGTCTTTGAATAGATAACTGTTTAGAGTTTTGTAAGAGACAATTTAATGAGTTTTGCTAGAATGAAGGTATTGTGAGACACTGTACTGTATGAAAAACACCACAGCAAAATGGTATAGCAGAACGCATGAATAAAACTCTTCTAGAGAGCCCATTGTATGCTCTATAATGCTTGATTGTCAAAGGAATTCAGGGCTGAAGCTGTTAATATGGCTTGTTATCTAGTAAATTGATCTCCATCAACTGCAATTCAGTTAAAAACTCCTATCAAAGTATGGTCTAGTTCTGCGACTAATTATTCTAGTTGAAGAGTTTATCGATGTCTTACATATGCTCACACGAGTGATAGTAAACTTGAGCAAAGGGCATAAAAATGCATATTTCTTGGTTATGCATCTAGAGTGAAAGGATATAGATTTTAGTGTATTGAAACTAAGCCACCAAAATTCATAATTGGCAGAGATGTTATTCAATGAGTTATCCATGCTTCATTCGACAAAGGAGATTGTCAATACAGAGCAAGAGTATGTATTAGCAAGAAGGTAGAGCTCAAATTTGAGAAACCAAAGGAAGTACATGAACGCACTTCAAACCAGTATATTCATGATGAAAAGGAAGAAGATCTAGAAGAGCAAGAGGAGATTCCACAAGAGCCACAACAATATAGCATGGCAAGAGACAAGAGAAAAGAGACAAATCCACCTAAAAGATATGCTCATGCAGATAATAGTCTCATTTACATTATCTATTGCATAGGAAATAGAAACTCAAGATCCTTCAACTAACCATGAGGCTATAACAAGTGATGAGTCTTCACATTGAATATTTGCTATGAATGAAGAATTAGAGTCCCTTTACAAGAATCAAACTTGGGGACTAGTAAAGCCAAAGAAGGAAGGATCACCTAGTGTTGAAGCAACTCATTACAAAGTTCGCTTAGTTGCAAATGGTTTAAATCAAAGAGAAGGAATAGACTATAATGAATTATTCTCTCCTATTGTAAAATATAGCTCTATTCGGGTGTTACTTGCCATGGTTGCACTTTTTGATCGAGAGCTTGAATAGCTCAATGTCAAGACAGCCTTTCTTCGTGGGGAACTTGAAGAACAAATTTACATGCAGCAACCATAAGGTTTCACAGTTAAGGGCAAGGAAGATCATGTTTGTCTATTAAAGAAGTCACTACATGGTTTGAAGCAATCTCCTCGCCGTGGTATAAATGATTTGACGCTTTTATGTTGAGTCATGGCTACTCAAGAAGTAATTATGACAGTTGTGTATACCATAAGAAAATCTTAAATAGTACAATATTGCTTTATGTTGATGATATGTTCATTACAGCTAAAGATATGTCCGTAATCAACAAGTTAAAAACTCGTCTTAGTAGTGAATTTGAAATGAAGGATTTAGGTGGTGCTAAGAAAATTTTAGGGATGGAAATTCATAGAGATTAGTATGTTAACAAATTATATTTGTCTAAAAAGAAGTACATAAAAAAGGTTACTTTGCAATGCAGGATGCAAAGCCTATAAATACTCCATTAGCAGCTCATTTAAAACTATTAACCAAAATGTCGTCACAGTCTATTGAAGATGTCATGTGTTCCTTATGCTAGTGCAGTTGGAAGCATTATGTATGCTTTAGTTTACATACGTCCAAATATTTCGCATGTTGTTAGTGTTGTTAGTAGACATATAGGGTATCCTAGCAAGATACATTGGCAAGCTATGAAATGGTTACTTCGATATCTTCAAGGTACTACAAATGTTGGCTTGGTTTATGAAAAGAGTAATAGGTAGTATTATTGGTTATGTTGACTTTGATTATGCTGGAGATGTTGATAAGAAAAAATCTTTGATGGGTTATGCTTTCATGCTTTTGGGTAGTGCAATCAGTTAGAAAGCAATTTTACAATCCACTATTGCCTTATCAACCACACAAGCTAAATACATGGCAATAGCAGAAGCAATAAAAAAAGTTATTTGGATTAGAAGTTTGGTAAGAAATTTGGGTTTGACACAAGATACTACAATAGTTTTCTATGATAGCCAAAGTGCCATACATTTGGCTAAAAATCAAATGTATCATGAAAGGACCATACATATTGTTGTTAAATATCATTTTATATGGGAGATCGTTTGTCAAGGTACTGTTTTAGTGAAAAAGATTAGTACATTTGATAATCCAACTGATATGATGACGAAATCAATTCCAACATCTAAGTTCAACTACTACATGGATATAATTGGTGTTCATACTATGAATCATCCATTGTTGGCATTATGGTAAAAATGCCATAGAAAATTCGTGCACAAAGAAAGATAAAGCCAATGTGGAGATTTGTTTAATATATGGCTTTCATTTCATCTAGTTATTTTTACAAAGTCAATGCTCCTTTAGGAGCCAAAATAAACAATAGCAAAAAAAGAGTTATTTTTTCACCGTAGCTTTTTTGGATGGATAAGAAAGAAAGCTACACTCTCAATTAGAGAGTTTTATTATTTCTAACAAGTAACATCCTATCAAAAGCATCTCTTAGAGAAGTTTTGTTTCTTTTATCTTCTCTTTATCTATTGTGAGAGTTTTATACACAAGTAAGGAAATAATCAAATGTGAAGTGTGATAATTTTTCGGTCAAAAAAAGAAGTGTGATAATTTTTATACCGTATCATATTTTCTATAGAATGTATATATGATGGTTTCCTTTGCATATAGATGTCGGTTTTAAGTTGAACCACTTTTTTGTCTGTACTTCTAATTTATATACTCTAATCCTTAACAAATAGGATTTCAAAATCAATCTAAGGTAAGAATCTAAATATTAATTTGACTATTTTAGTTTTAAGAAGTTTTAATTTTATTGTTATTATAAAGGATTGATTGGAGCCTATTACTCTATTGGATATATATGATGTCTATTAAAATATTTCAACAATTATTTTATTTTAAGTAAGATAATATGAAGTTGAATATTATTAAAATTAGACATGCTAAAAAAAAATTCTACTACCATTTATTTTCTATACTAGACTACTTTTATTTTTTTTTTAGGCAAGAGACCAACTGTTCTCGTCAACCTCCAATACTCCTATGGTGGTATTGGAACTCAGGTCTCTCATCATGTTGCCTGAAGTCATGAATACTTTTGTGTTGCTTGCTACACTAAATTTAAATATTTGAATTGATACTTGTTGCATTAGTATAGGAATGCATGTACAAGTGTGGTTTATAAAATAGGTTATTTTAGTTAAATTTTATAACCTTAGTATAGGTATGAATTATATAAAGTTCTGGAGATGCAAAAGATTGAGACTAAAAATAACATGTAATATTTGAAATAATTATGGCTTATCTGTTATATGTGGATTTTAGTTTTCTGAGCTTTTGCATACTCTTAATTCGGTATGAGTATATGGCACACTATTCACATATTTCAATTTTAGGGCATGACAATGTAAGTGATATTAGAGCATGTCCAAGTGATATCAGAGAATAAATTTATGATCTACAAGGAAATAAGGAAAAGACCTATCAACTGTAAGATGATGAGTGTAGTAGAATATGGGCTAAGAATGACCTCACAAGTAAATTTATAGTTTTGTTTGCCGTTATGTGGAATCATTTCTATGAATTGTCATCATATATTTTGGGAGTGTTTGTTTATTTATTTTGCAAATTATAGATACAAATAACGTCGTTTTACTTAATATGAAAAATAAGTATAGAATGTTCGCCATATAATAAGCAGGTATGTACATGTATGAAAAATATATATATATATATATTTATATAAGATTTTGACTTTTATTCTTCTAAAATATATACATACAATTAATTCAATGAACGTGGAATAAAATTACATCACTATACATTATTACTGTTAATAGATTTATCTTCACGAAGATAATCAACCACTAAACGTAATTAAATCTCAATCAACTAATAATAATTGACTAAAAAAACCAATTATTCAATGACAATGTAAAAAAAAAAAAAAAAAAGGAATAGCATAGATAATAATAGTAAAGGACACAGAAACAAAAATAGTTAAAGAAAGGACAAGATATGAAATTTGTAGAAAAATTAAAAAATTAAATTAAACAAAATTTATAATAAATAATACCAGGAAACTCACCACAAATAGCAAGATTATTATAATATAGCCCAAGACATATAAACTCAAGATCTGTTTGCTTGCCAGATATCAAACCAACTCTGGCTGTAATCCTCACTCTTAAATAATAGATATTTAATTCCACAAAAGTAATAAACCTTGAAAAATCCTCGTAATCAATATCCGATATTTTATTTTCTCAAGTGTCAAAAATTCTATACACAAATATATAACAATTGCTTGCTAATGTAATCTGGCGAATTTATTTGTCTTCTTGCCGCTTGTTCCGATGAAGCTTAGCTGTGATAATAATCTTACCACTGAGAAAACTTGCAATAAAAAGAATAAACAAAAGCAATTTCTAAAATAATATAAATCAATAAAATACAATCAAAAAGATTTAATTGATAACCTCACACCACCGTGAAAATTTATAATAGCCTCACACTACCAATGAAAATAAAGGAATACACCTTTAAAAAATAATTTTTTTATTCATTATCCCAATAAGTCTATTCTTTTTGGCCAAACCCAATAAGTCTATTCAAAACACTAACAAAAGTACTACTTATAATGAAATAAGGTTAATTATGAGCTTTATGATCTAAACTTAATCAAATAGCTATTATTCAACGCCTAAAAATATCATAAAAGGAAATAATAAATCTAGAATGTAATTAATTTGGATATTATTACATATTATATCTATGAGTATTTAATTAAATATAGTAGGGTAATCTGAAATATATACAAGTGAATAATCTAAAACTAAATATCAAAATCCTCATGCCATATGGGACAAGAATCATAACGCAAGCTCCTATGCTTATATTTTTGGTCCCCATCATTTCTCCTCATAATTAAGAAATTCACCTCTAGTAAACTAAAGCTGATAAATCGTTCATAAAGATCCGGATTAATCTTTTGAAGCTCTCACTCAATATTCCACGATGCATTTGAAAGTAGACGATCTGCTTATTTCATAAGAAAGTATCTGTCATCTCTCATGATCTAATCATTAATGATATCCTTGACCCTCTCTATCTTCCCTCTTAGTGGTGGAACATGTGGAATTGGATTAGTAGGAAATGTAGCATTTGGCTCATGAGGAGAATTCGCAATCTCAGTCGATTCATGGTAAGGCAAGAGATCTTTAACATTAAAGATGTTAGTAATACTTGAATCTAATGAAAGTTCCAAGACATAAGCATTTGCACTAATGTTCTTCAAAACTATAATATACAAATAAATAATTTGTAAAAAAGGGTAAGGATGTCATTAGATTAAAAATAAGAGGGTTTTATGGTCAAAACTTAAAGTATATTTATGTTTTATCACATGATAGACACGTGACAAAAGATGAAAAGTCACAACTCAAGGCCGCCTTGAAGGCCGCTGGCTTTGGATTTTACGCCACCAGCATTGAAGCTGTGCCCCACCAGCGTTGAGCTGGCCTTCGATAGCACAAAACTAAATCCGATAGCAGATGGCCGCCAACTTTTAGATATATGCCACTAGCCTTCTTGCCAGTGTATGTGTATGGAAATTGAAGAGTTACAAGTTTCCTTTATAACCTAGATTGTGTTTTCTTCTTCAAAACTCATTCAAAAACCTAGAAACTCTCTCTGTTTATGATCTTAACATCATAGGAGGTCAATGATCTAAATCAAGGTGAGTTAATCATTTTTAATTCCTTAGAGATCTAAAGGAAATTATATTTCTCTGAAATGTTCTTTTGATTTCGAAGGGTGATTTAGAGAAAAACCCTAAATTGTGTTGGAAAATTGTGTTTTGCTGTCAAGGGGAAGTAAAGACTCAAAGTTATAGGTATGTATGAATCTTGTTTATCTCCGTGGTAAAATAAAGTGATCTTTTCCGAATCTTGTTTAAATTATTTTTTTAAGGGAGTCATAGTTTGAAGGATTTTGGAGAATTTATGTTCTGTTTAAGGTTTTTTTATCAAAGGATTAAGGTGTGTATGAGTTAGGGTTTATAGTTCTTTTAAGATTAGGGTTTATATAATTAAAAGAATGTGAATATTTTACGAAATCATGTTGAGAATGAGAATTTATTAATGTGATCAGGTGTTTTGTGAGATTAGGGTTCTGTTCTTAAAAAGTGATTTCAGGTACGACCTTACCTTACTTGTTGTTTATGCTTATAGGCTTAGACATGATAAATTGACATAATATTATTCGACTGTTATAAGAAATTGTGTTTGCTGCTTGTTTATAATCAGATCTAGTAGATCAGTGAGGACTGTTGCTACTAGGATGGCACCTGATGATCTGTGTGTGCTGTTGTCCTAAGTGGAGTCGTTCATAGAGATGATTCTGGCAATTTAGAAATTTATACGTTTATAGTGCTTCGAGTATGTGGGAGATTCCCAACATCATATACATATATATTACCTATTTTCAATACTGGTTGTTTTTACGGAGTACTTAGATAGTCCAGGTTCAAGGTTAGGTGCAAATGACCCTAGGCTGTGCTGTTTGATGGCTAATCAAAGATAACAATTTATGTTTGATGTATTAGTTATTAAGTTGTATGCGAAATTGTATAATGCTTGTTTATGTGCATATGTTTGTGGTATGATGTATTGGGCCTTTGTGCTCATTCTTTTATCTTTTTCGAGAACAGGTAAAGATCTAGTGATATTTGATTTAACTATTAATGATGTGTTCATAGATTATGGGGAATATGATAGTGGAGACTTTCTAGGTAATTTATAGATACTTTGGAAGAAGGAAATTAGAATTTCATACTGTTTTCATGGTTTATGTTTTTAAAAGATTTTATGAGATTTCCCTTTGTTGTTTTAAATTTAATTTGTGTTAGCTTGAATTTCTGCCAACTATGTTATCAATAAGTTTTATTATTATGAGATGTTTTATTTAAAACAAGTACCCTTTTTATATGAGAGTTTGGTGAATATATATATAGATTTGTGGATTAGTAGATTGATAGCTTTAGCGTGTCTATCCTTAGTAAAGACATGTGGTGAACTGTAATGTCTTCATGTTAAGGCATTACAAAAAATTTAAAAGGTCTCATGCTTCTAGCATGTAATTTCTTTCAAGAGCCTCATGGAAATCATTCTGGTCTAATTTGAGCAATCACCAAATGTCCCTCTTGAAATTTCTGATACCCGTGATGAACATCTATAGCAGACTTATATAACCCATTGGTTAAGTTAATTTTCTTTCTTATTTTTGTGTGTAGGTTATGAAAATGGTGGAAAAAATTCAACTGGTCTAGAAGATTTGGATGTAAGTAGGAGTGTTGTGAGATTAATAGGGCATTTGGGTTAATAACGTAGTATAACTTCAAAGGGACCCAATCCAACAAACGTATTCACCAAGCTATCATAAGCACATTCTACCATAGGAAGGATGTGATCCCAAGTAGATAAATGGTCACCAACTAGATACCTCAATAAATCACCTAAACACTTATTAATACTTCGGTTTGAACATTAGTTTGCAGGTGAAATGCAAAAGAAAATTATAATTAGGCACTAACATATTCCATAATGTTTTCCAAAAGTAGCTAACAAATATGACATCCCTATCTGACACTATGGTTTTACTACAAGGTATGAAATATGTCATTTTAGAAAAACAATCAACTACCACAAAGATTGAATCATGCTTTCTAGATGTCATATATAAACCTAACACAAAGTCCATGCTAATGTCTTACTAAGGAGAATGTGGAACAAGTAAAGGTGTGTAAAGACTTGTATTATGTTTCCTATACTTAGAAAGTTGACAAGTACAACATTGATTCACTATTCGAGCCATATCTCTCTTAATGTTTAGCCAATAAAATCTATCATCAACCATAGCTATGGTTTTATCTTCCCCAAAGTGACTAGCTGCACCATCAGCGAGCAATTTCTAAATCAAAAGGTCTTTCAAAGAAGTTTTTGGAATACACAATCTATCACCCTTAAACAAGTAACCATCCATAATAACATAGTCAACATGAAGTCCTAACTAGCCATCAGACAACAATGCATGTATCTTCCTAAAATAAGGACAAGTCACATATTACTCTTTCACCTTTTCAAAACCAACCTCAACAGATAAAGTACTTAATAACAAGTGCATATGACTCAGAGCATCAACAGGTTTATTCTCAACCCTAGCTTTATGTTTCAAAACAATTTTATACTTTTGTAAAAACTGATCCCATTTTTTATGTCTAAGTCCAAGTTGTCTTGTGAATTTATATACCTAAAAGCTTGGTGATCACTGTGCAACAATAAATAATGCCTCTAAAGTTTCAAAGCTTGCATTACTCTATAAAATTCTTTATCATAGGTTTAGTACCTTTGCTTTGCCTCATTTAGTTTCTCACTAAAGAAAGCTATAAGGTGTCCCCCCTGACTATGCACTCCACCTATTCATATGCCAGATGAATCACAAGCAACCTTAAATGCTTTAGAAATATCAAATAACTTAAGCTCGGATGCTTTAGTCATTATCTTCTTAATTTTTATGAATGTCTTAGAGGCAACTTTGGTCCAATTGAATTCTCCTTTCTCAATACAGTTTGTAATTGCTGTCAAAATGGTGCTAAAACCTCTAATAATTGTCCTATAAAAAGTGCCAAGTCCATGAAAACTCGTAACATCATGAATTCTATTTGGTTCGAGCCACTCAACAATTGCTTTCACTTTCTCTAAGTCAACTCTTAATCCCTCTACTGACACGACAAAACTAAGAAAAATTACCAGAGTAGTTAAGAAGGCACACTTTGTCAAATTCCCATAAACTCATCACGTCTAAGAGTCTCAAATAATCTTTTAATGTGACAAATGCTCTTCCTAAGTGTTACTAAACTAAAATATCATCAAAATACACCATAAGAAAACTTTCCAATAAATGGTCTCAATACTTGTGTCATTACTCTCGTAAAAGTAGATGGGGCATCAATCAACCCAAAGGGTATAACTAACCACTCATACAGACCTTCTTTGGTCTTAAAGGCTATTTTTCACTCATCTCCTAGTCTAACCCTAATCTAATGGTATCCACTTCGAAGGTCAATCTTGGAGAACCACTTAGATTATGAAAACAAAGCTAACATGTCATCTAACATAAGGATTGAGAATCTATATAGCCCAAGAATCTATACACATTCTTCAACTTCCATCTTTGTCAGGGGTAAGGAGTACGGGTACAACACATGGACTAAGACTCTCCTTAATGAAACCATAATGCAATAGACCATCACTTGGCTCTTCAACTCTACATGTTCATTAGGATTCATCCTCTAGTGTGGCAAATTAGACATGGTTGCTTCGAGAACTAATATGAGTCTTATGATCTAAACTTAATCGAACGGCTATTATTTAGCCACCTAAAAATATAATAAAAAGAAAATCTAACAAATCTAGATATACTTACCCATTAAATAAGTTATTATCTAATTAAATATAGTAAGTAAATCTAAAATAAATAAAAGTAAATATAATCTAAAACTAAATATCAAAATCCTCATGCCATTTAGGATGACGATAATGATGCAAGCTTCTACACTTGTGTTTTTGGTCCCCATCACTTGGATATCAAAATCATCATCACTTCAAGGATAAAAGTGAGAGCTCTGAGAGTAAAGACTAAAAGTGAAAGAGGAGTAAAGAGTTCTAAAAATCTAGAATGGTTCTTTTTTATTTTTAGAGAAGACTCGGACTATGGTCCGTGAAGGGAGGCCTAGCTAAGGGCTCTAGTTTATATGTCATATTGGTTACCCTATAGTGTTTTACATTAAATCTAGAACCTAACCCCAAGTTCTGTAGGTTTTCCATGAATGCCCAAACTCAACCATAATTTGACCATATAGGGTCAAATTGCTTTTTATGAGTACAAACCTAATTTGATTGAATGCTTTATAAATTTGTTGAAGTTACTTTTTAATGATAACAAAAACAAATTTGATTGAATGGTTTATCAATTTGACCATCACTCAACATGTTGTAAAACTTGAATGGAATGTTTAAGTGTTTGAATTTAAGAGCTTGCTAGAAATCTAATTAAAACCCTAGAGTCAGCCATGATACAGGGTATGACGTCGAAACACTAGCTATGATTATAAAGTCTAATCATATTCATAAATGAAAATAAACAATAGTTCTTTTTTTTTTAATAAAAGTTTAAAAAAAAAAAAAGAGAAGATTCCAAGGGATTAAGATAAGATCTCTAAAGAGCTAAATATGAAACCCTGTCTCAATTTACCTTTTTTTTTCCTTCTTCATCTTCCCCATGTATATAGGTTCCAAAGGTTTATGTATATGTGTGTGTGTATATATATAAAATAAACTTGAAATAAAAAAGATAGAAAGGAAAAAAAATCTAATTTTCCAATATTAAAAGTTTTTTCTATTAGTTTCTAAATTTTTCGATATATTCTCCACAAGTTCTTCCATATCTATTTGGTACCCAAAATTTGATTAATTGTTCAATTAATTATCTATACTCTTAGATTTTCAATTTTTGTACTCTTAGACTTTTCAATGTTATTTTTAGACATCTTGTAGGCACAATACTTAATTTAAGGACCCTTAATCACCCGTGTTTGATGGCAAGACAACTTGGACCCATGGACCTACCGGGTCTACGAGGCGAATACCATGATTTGGACATGTTTTTCTTTTTTTTTTAATTTTTAATTTTAATTGAAAAAAATATATGCATGCATTAAAAATTGAAGGGAAAAAAAAAACTCAAAAACCAAGTAAAACTCCATTGAGAGATACATACATTAAACACATACATTTAAAACACCAATTTAAATATATAAATTAAATGCATACATTTAAAACATCAATTCAATTTTTTAAAACACTAATTCAAGGCTTACAACACCAGGCCATGTGCTTGCTTTCAATTTTTTTTCTTTTCAAGTTGAGAGACCCTTAAGGACCCGCCAGGTTTATGGGTACAGTTAGTGAACCGAGCATGGACCAACAGACCACAACAGGTCCACTAAGCAGCTCAAACTTATCCCAAAGGAACTAGTGTTACTAAGCTATGTCAAGTCCCATTCCAAACCCGATCCAAGGAGATATCTAGTTATTTACACAATATTTAACTTCGTATTGAGTTATTTATCTAGCTTTTTCAACCAATTATAAACAATCACATGTCCAAAATAATCATTTTGATGTAGATATTCCACTTAAGATATGTAATTTAATTGCAACTATAGACTACCAAATTTTTTTATTCCATCTTGTAAGATCTACATACATGAATCATAAGTAAAATATGTTTGTTAAAATAATCATTTATGACACACAATAATCCATAATTATTTAAAAAAAAAAAAC
Source organism: Combretum micranthum (assembly GCA_024138025.1). Taxonomy (NCBI): domain Eukaryota; kingdom Viridiplantae; phylum Streptophyta; class Magnoliopsida; order Myrtales; family Combretaceae; genus Combretum; species Combretum micranthum. Next base: position 343,774 of record JAMXBD010000858.1, on the reverse strand, counting down.
TACATAGGCAAGTTAACACAGGTAGTATGCTGATATTGAAAAGTCTAATTGAATAGTAAGATTATCTCAAAATCTATACCATTAGCTGAAATATCAACCAAAATTCAAGTACCAAATACAAAATTATCCCTGTAATTATTCTAACATCACAAAACTTGAAACTAATAAAAAGATGAGAAAATCTATGAAGTTTTACAAGTAATCGTGTATCCTAATAATTTAATAGGGTATATATGTTAAAATAGTTCCAAGGTGCTAAAGGGTATACCACATGTTGAAAATTTCAGAACTTATACTTCATAAGCTAAGATATAATAAAGCCTTATGCTATATCCATCCTATACTAGCTTGGTCTCAAAACACATTCCAATTTTTAATTGACTTTTTTATTAGTATGCATTGAAGATCACTCAAAAGAAAAGAAAAAGAGAATGGTTTATACAATACTTCATGTATTACAAATTTCTGAATAAAATTGTTTATCACAAAATTTCAAGCATACTACTCTTGATTTAGTGATATGTCTAAGCTTGATTCCACCTCATTGCACAAATGGAGGGTTCCTCGAATAGAATCCCCTTAAAGGTTGAATGTACATGTTTAAGTTGTGTTATTTTCCCTTCTATGTGATATTGGAAAGTAGGGAAAGTACTTGAAATCAGGGGATTTTGTCAAACAAATTTATCGCCATGTATCAATTGAGCCAATGTTAGTAATTGAAGACAACTTTTTACTTACCAAAAAAAAAAAAAAGAAAGATAACTTTTTTCAATTATTCTGAGAAGGGAATTTTGAAGAAATAAATTAACACTAACCAAACCTTTTTAAGAGAATATAATAATAATTCATTTCTTATTAAGAATGATTCTTTTACATAACATAACATAACATAACATAACATGAAACTTAAAAGATAACATTGAAAAAGTACAAAACACTCTATAATATAAAATAAACTAGCTCAGCATAGATTTCAGGTTAGGTGTTAAACCATGCCTTATAACCTACCTGGTAAGTGTAAATTTACAATTAAATCTATCCTATTAATCATAATTCTTATTGTGGAACTTAGCTGACCATATAGAGTAAAATTGGTTCCAAGTCATACTAGAATGTGATGCAGCCTATTTCTACTTCAAGAGGCTAAGTGAATCAACAACTCAGTAATATAAAAATTAAAAAATCCTACCATTAATTCAAGTTTTGAGTGTTACACAATTAATTATACAAACAAAAATTTTATGATATGATTGTTCTATAGGGTTGATGTTCAATATATTGTGACTTACTTTTAAACCCTATTCTTTGATTAATAGTGCATAGCATTTTTAACTACGTAGGAGTGTTTATTTTACTTCTGATTCCATTCTACTTAACCAAGCAAAAATAATAAATCTCACAAAATTTTTCAAGTTCTTTTATGAAAAGGTTATGATTATTTTGTTCTAGCCAATTCTATTTCTCAAGCCATCACCATGTTAGCATTATTACTTTCTTAATGTTAATGGGTATGATAGTAAATGGATCAGTTACCTTTGGGCATATACAAAATCCATGCATCTATTAAATATAGTTGACACCACAAGGTCTGTTTGGATTATTTAATTTTTATTTGTATCTAATTTATATTTGTATCATATTTATATCTTATCTCTATCTGATTTATTTGATTTGTTTATAAGTAAAAATGAATATCTATTATTTGTATTTATTTCTTGATGAATGTCTATTTAAAAAAGCCAAAAACAAGGTGTCAAAACGATCGAAATAAGATAAGACGAACAGAGCCTAAGCAGTTTTTAAAAAATCTCTTATAAGAGTTGGATTTAAGCCTTCTTATGAGAAATTTTAACGTTACGCATCTCTTGAAGTTTAGTATTAAAACGACCTAGTTACCATTTTCATAAGTTTCTTAAATAACCTTGTATCTTAAGAGTTTCGAATCCAATGTAATATCAATCTTGCGATCTATAAAAAGACAGACAGAAAGTCCAGGACCACAGGCTATACCATAGCACATTTTAGGAGAAAGTCCAGCTTCTGTGCTGGGTTGGGAATAATTAGATTAAATGAGAAGTCAAAATCTAGGTGAGAGTTTGCTACACACATATCACTTTGTCTCAATTACAACTCAAATGTTTGCTTCTTCCCTTCATATGTAGTCATATAATCTAGATAAAACAAAATATATTATTGAAAATCGTATCTAAAAGTTAAAAAAAATAATTAAATGTATTAACTTTTTGAGTTTATTTAAAATATCTAAATAAGATAATTAATTGTAAAATTGATAAAATTCATATAGCTAATTATAAAATTCAAAAAAATTCAAATAGGTAATTGTGAAATGGTTAATTCGCATTTTTAAATTCTAGATAGTTAATTGCAAAAATAGGCAAATTCAGGTACTAAATGTGATAAAATAAGGAGGAAAAAAGGAAAAAAAATCTACATGTGTATATATATACACATTTTTTTTCTCAAACATTACAATTATGGTTCATGAAAGAAACCAAAAAAAAAAAAAATCAAAGCATTTATCAAATACTTTTCATATATATACATATACATTATATTGTAATCAACGAAAATACATATACATCTTAGAGGTCAATTTGATCTAGAATTAGCCTGGAATCATTGGGTTGTAGTTCGTGATTTTTGGAACCAGCCTTTATCTTATTTTGGCCAGACCAATTCAAGAACCATGGACCTGACCGTTTACAAGCTGGTTCTATCAAACCGGACTTTTTAAATGGATAACAAAGTTTAAAAACGTAAAATTCCAATAAATAACAAAAATCCATACATCTATTTCATGTAAGATAATTTCCAAGAGGTGCAATTTTTCTGCATCGAAGGAAACAAAACTCCAAAGAGCTGGACGATCAGGGCTTGCACTAATCGGATAAGATGAAAACTGGGTGTATCCTAATGGCTGATGAAATGGGACTGTTGGCAATCTTTTTAAAAACTCCTAAAGGAGGATATCCGAAAATGCTACTACAGGGATGACTAAGAAGAAGGCTCTCCCGCTAAGACTGGTGGCTCCCTAAGTGAAGCACCAGAGCTAGAGGAGCACTTCCTTATACTCTCAAGTCTCAATAAATGCATGTTCTTTGGTAAGTGTTTAAAGATCTTTATTCTTCACATTGTTTTAATATTATATTATATAGATTTTATACAAATTATTAAAGAAAATGATATTTATGTGGTTAAAATGTCAATTTTATAAATAAAGGAAGATGATGAGCCTAATGAAGATATTTGGATGAGTTAAGGGAGATTTTAATGAAGATTTAAGCAAAGTAAAAATTTACAACCTACATGACATTTCTGCACAAGTAGTGCAGAACATTAGTATAGAAGGTAAAAAGTGACCGACAAGCAATTTCAAAGTGCATAATGAAGCTACACAAGTTGTGCAACATGCTTACATAGAAGTTGGAAAGAGATCAAAAGTAATTTTCATTGTACACAATCACCCTGTACAAACTATATTCAGGGGTCGCGTAGACCTTAAATTCTCATTGTTTCACCCATTTGCATCCTACACAACCATCCTACACAGCCGTGGAGGATAGTCGTACAGAAAATATTTTGTTGCTTTCTATAAATAGCAACCATCACTTTTGGGAGATAGATCTTTATTCCTAGAAACTCTAGGGAGATAATTACGAGCTTCAAGAGGAGGAGTGCTGGGGCATAAGCGAAGATCACAAAACTTCATTTAAGGGAGTTATTTTACATCATTTTTACTTTTTATTCTTCTAAACCTTATGTTATGATTGTAAAATCCATTAGGGAATAGATTCTTTTACCCTAAATCTTGTATAACCCTAGATCTATGTGCTAAATATGTTTCATTAATGAAAGTTTATGATCTTGAGTTTGTCCATGCATTATTTATTGTTCTTGTGATTAATTTGTGGCCAAAATTAATTGCATGTTTGATTTCTTTAGATAGAAAGAGATTTCATCTAATAGAATTGAATGGAGAAGGTTGAATGTGGATCTAGACATAGATTGTATGAACTTTCTACATAAAGATTGAATCTTTGCTAGGAATTTTGAATTATAATGCAATCTTATATGTAATTAATGATGAAAGATATTTTCCATTAATCCTGTAAGGTTATAAATCAATTGTCTTGAAAGAGAAGTTAATGAAATCAGGGATTCCTGCAGTTTAACATATAAATGGTCCGTTAATTAATCCATTATTATAAGAAATTAGGGTATATGATGAATCAAAATAAGGGATAATGTTTTGTGATTGTATAATCTTGAGAAGACACATAATTAACTATTAAGGTTACTAGTTTGATAAGTAATAGTTATATTATCATCTCAATTATTACGTTAAACAGTAGATAAACAGTAATACTAGTACTTGATATCTAGATCCTAGAAGGTGACATCTGTAGTAATTTTATTCTACAATTGATAGGTATACTGTCTTGCAGCTTGTTATAGGATTTCTATTGGATTTTATTATTTATTATTTGATACAACTAATATGCTCTTATCATTGTTATTTCACCAATTATACTAAATACTTCTAAATTAGCAATGGCACTTTACAAAAAGGGCCCTAAGATTATTGCATGAAGAAGGGGGAAGGGAGACCTTACCTCTAACAAGCAACAACTGCAACTAGATAACTTAAAATTAGCCAAAACAAGAAACTCCATTTATTAAAAAACAAACTTGAACTCGCTTTCCATCACAATTGAAGCTAGGAATTAACTGAAAAATCAACATTGGACTTTAACAATATTATAATCTTTATGGTCTATTTGGATAGTTTTATTTTCATCTATATCTGTATATGTATCTTATTCGTATTTAATTTATATTTGGTCTGTTTGATTTGTTTATGAATAAAAATATAGATTTTTCATCTATACATATTTCTTGACAAACAATCTATTTTTTTTTTTTTTACCATTAACAAACAATTTATTAGAAAACAACTATGTGCCGACAAAACAAACAAACCCTAGTCTACTTTACTATATTTATTTATATATAAGCACATCTCATTTTAATTGTAATGTTAGAGATATCGCAAGCTATTTAATAGCTCATATTCATATCCAATCCTAACCATATCATGAAAATACATAATATAGTAGCTATTACTTCTTATAATAGTTGGAAAGTTAATTAGACGGTTTAGTTAACTGTACCGTAAAAATTCCTTATCCCTTGCATTGTAAATGCAGCCAATAGATAATAATTTATTTCTAATTTAAATATCAAATATTATTTACTCTTTATTTCATAGTTTGAGCTCTACTTTTAAATTTTATTTCCTTTTTAATAGTGACCCGAGTCACGATGATTCGGCTAAAAGCTGGAGACCCTGATAAGTCTTCATTTGGGTCGGAATTGGCATTCCAAGCCAGGTCCTGAGTGTGCTATTTGCTCCTATACACTATAACCTAAGAAGAAGAATCGTAGATTGCACCATCATCGTTTATGTCTTATTGCCTAATGCCTACTCCACTCACTGCTCTCTTGTTTAACTTGGAAATCTGTATATCGGAGAATCCAATGCTATACATTGGATTCTAGACTTCAAAGTCTACAAAAAAAGTTGGCATGTAAAGACAGGGTCTAAAAGGTTATTCTTGGGAACTGGGAAGAAGTAGAGAGATGTGTAGAAAGAGAATCCACCAAAAATTTCTTTTGGTGCTTTCCTCCAATAGTTGGTATGCAGTAAGAGCATAAATAGAACTATGTATATGCACTTTTACTTTAAAGTTGTGAAGTGTATAATAATAATAATAATAACAATAATATCTATTTGCTAGGTGGTAAATGTTTCAAATGGAGTGTAAGGAAACTTCTACTTTCTCATTATGGTATTATCTGTCTATAATATTATTGTTAAATTAATTATAAAAAATTAGTAAAATAATATTAAACATTTTGATTGGAATAAATCTTAACCATTCAATAATACGAGATAAATCCCATCATTATTATCATCATGAAATTATAGAATTTTTCTATAATCATTAAAAGCGCATTGGAAAAAAAAAAAAATCATGTATATAGTTAGTTCTCGGAAAAAGGGGACCCAAGCTGACCATCTCTAAATGGAAATCCTTAGCAGAGGTTGTAGACGAAGATATTGGATCTTTAAGAACCGAATCCTCTAATGAGCACCTGCCATTTTTCCCCCCCCTTATTTTTCTAATTTTTGACGATTTGTGGGGGAAGACTTTTACTTGCTGTTAACGCTGCACAGTAATTTTAAACCAAAATTTTTTATTATGATATGTAATAAATTATATATAAATCTTTTTTTTTCTTTATATATAAATCTATGGACATATAATAGGACCCACATATAAGGGCTCAACATGCTCTAACCGCGTCTGTGCACCTATTTATAAGTCTATTGATAAATCAGTATAGCCCAAATTGCTACAGATAATTTTCATGGGCTAGGTCTAGGATAAAGAAAGTCCACTTGCTGAGCCCAAAGAATGGATGGATTTTCTTGATGTGAAGGCATCCATCATTTCTTTACCTTAGTGTTGTGCTATTGTGATGTAAATTTGGTGAGAGAAGAATTACCCAACAAAGAATTTCACTACCTTACTACCCTCTCAGGGTTCACCATGAATCAGGACTCGCAAGGAATACGTCATTCGGCTTGGACCATGCAAACTGAGCAGCCCACACAGAAACATGGTCTGGACCGAATGCACAACACCAAATTTTCGGCTAGGAACACATCACCGTCGTCATGGCTTGAGCCAAAACGCCGGGGTGCAACATTTAAAAGGTTATTTGCGCATTTCAAAGTTTTAAGGGTTACATCATAAAACTTTGGATTTGCATTTTCCCCAGCAACCTATTGAAGAACTAACACTGTATCAAGGAATCCTGCTGAAAACAGAAAGATTTACAAGAACTGGAACTACAAACCGATCAGAATCTGAATGGAAGCTGCACATGTATCAACTTTTCATGCGAAAATCTCTCAAAGCTAGATTAAATTTCTCATTATAGGATCCATAGGAAAATCAATATACGTTTTGTAAACGGATTAGCTGAGTTCTGGCTTACAAAATTTGCTACAATTTCATACACTCTCTTTCGAGGCTGGAGCTTTATCATCTTCTTTCTCTTGACTGACTGCTTTCAGCTGCTCGGTTGAAGGGTCTGATGTGGAATCTGGTTCTTTCTTGAGCTCTGACTCAAACTCTTTAGCTGCCTGCAAGATTTTGAAAACAGCAAGAGGTACTCAATTGATGCATGAACTTAGATACTGCTGCGAGAATCACAGTATTTGCAAGAAATAATAATTTATGATGTTCTAAGCATGACAGCTGTTGTGATTGCTGATGCATTACGCAATAAAGATAATGTACATCAAGCATACTGAAACAACTGATAGAATCTGCTCTATCCACCCTCCAAAGTAAGGTCTACGACTTTTAAACAGTCGCCATAGTTTCAGCACTATGGCAGTTCGCATCAAATGAATGATCCTATCTCCTGTTCCGATATTAACTCACATCTTTCTGTAGGGTTGGTCAATCCTTACTCAGCTTGAGACAAGGATAAATCTTATCCATAGTGATTTTATATGTTTTTTTTCATATCTACTCAAAAGGGAAATGATCATGTGCATGAAACAGAGCATCTCCATAAATCTAATCACAATTGCATGATATAACATCAGAATCAGAGCAGATTAAAATGAAGAAAGAAAGGAGTGAGAAGAAGATAGAAGATCAATGAGGTAAAACTGTGCTCCCCAGAAGAAGTTGTAAGCAAATACTAGATAAAAGTGGGTATGTTATACACAGAACAGAATCAATTGAATTGCTGTTGCTGCTTATCAGCCATATTAACATTTTGATATCAAGGCAAAAGTTCCATTCCAACCCCCCCCCCCCCCCCCCTCAAAGAGCGGCAAAATATATGTAAGAAAGGCGCAAATTATACACTACCATTCCCGTCTTATCATATGACTCCACAGAAAGATATGACACCAAGATTTTCAATGTAAAATCTCCCAGAAGATTGTAATAATATCAAGCTAGAGACAGTAGTTTTGTGACCACAACCAACAGATTAAACATATTAAGCCTAAGTCGCACCAGCCCTGTAGCAACCAGGTTCCTCCTATGGTAGTTGAATAAGAATCTGTAAGGGTGAATTTTACTGATATACCGTATCATTATCTTACTTGATGTAGAAAACAAATCAAACAACTTGCTGATGCACATACAGGATTTTCCAAATGCAGCTCCACCACCACAAGTTGACTAACTTCAGTTTACAATATAAAAGTGAATGACACAAATCCACGGCAAATAGCAAAGGCTAACCCCTAAATCCAAAATCAAGAAAGAGTTGGATTTCTTTGATTAGAGCAAGCCAACATAATTGAAGCTGACAAGGCATTCAATGCACAATGCCTTATATTCTCCTCAGGTGAGAAGTGCCAAAAAGCACTTGCTCAAGCAAAATAAAGCACAAATATTAATAAATTTATTAAATTTGTCTTGATGCATAAAAATATCAATATTCAATAACCATGTTCGCATTAGACAAAGACTATTCCAATAAGTCAAAAATCAACACAGCAGCATTCACTGTTCATAAAATGAACACCAAGTGCACAAAAAATCAAGACTATTATACTTGGCACAACAATTTCCTCTGGTGACCAGTAGTAGGTCATGGGTTTTGATGCGTGAAAGCACCTCTATAATTTGGAATAATAATGCTACAAGCAGACAAGTCTTACCATCCATTACACTGCACTCCACAAAAGCATTTTCAACACAAGGAGAGCTCTTTCGATAGATAACAGTGTAGAGGATTATTTCAATAATTGGGCTTTTGGCCTAATTTAATACCATGGGCCAGTTTTTTCCGCTAGTGATAGAACCTAGAAAACCGAGATAAATGAGAGATGTCGTAAAGGGACTTAACTTGGTAGGCTTGGAATAAGAATTGCTGATCGGTTCATTCTGCTCTCGGCCTAATTCGATTTTCTCGTGCGCAAAAAGTAGACTCTAAAAATATCCTCCTAGGTTAATTTGAATTTTATTAGGCTAAAATAAGTCTTAAGACCTTTATATTGAAAAAAGCTATTTTAAATAAATAATAGGCTTTTATACCCTTAAGCCAACTACTAAAAAAAAGAAGACTTCAATCTCAGCCGTTAAATCCATCCTAAGAATCCAAAAGCTAGCATCAGTTTCCGACATCTACAAATAGGAGGCTGCTCTTCTCATCCAAGTGAGATTCCGTACATTGCTAAGATCAAGAAAGATCAAAGCACTTATCCTACAAAGAATGAGTAAAAACAGATCAAATCTATCTGATTTGATCTTCTATTACACTCATACACTTAATAAACTGGGTTTGTCTGTTCCTCCCACGCCTCTCTCTGCGATATCCCAAACATGTCATCAATTCAGGGCTTCTCTTAGGTCAACCACCCCGCCTATCGTACGTGATTGGCGAGCTACAATAACCCCCACACAAATAGTTTTTTCTCAATGTACATCAACTTTTCAAGTAGCTACTCTTTTTCCTCTATGGAATTGCACGTTTGATGTGTAAAATGAATGTACATGGTCCTTCCACAAACAAAAATATACCCTTTTTAACAGGCAAAACTTCATTTGCCTGAAACTTTCTCCTTATTGTATCCTTTGGGCAATCTTATTTCTTGATCTTACTTCCATGATTAAGTTTTAACAAGTTTTATTCGTAAGATATCCCAATAGAATAAACTTTTCTTCAAGTACCAATTAGACCATCAAATCCCTAGCTAATCATTGTTTCCCTCTCTCTTCCTCTCTCTCTCTCTCTCTCTATATATATATATATATATCCGACTCCAGGTTCTCAGGTAAAGTTATCTAGAAGAACACAAACACCCCATGCTAGATAATTGAATAAAATGTTAGATAAGCCTATGAGATTAAGCCATCTTCAAGTAAAAGATAATTAAACTACATTAGGTAACCTCATAGAAGAAATCAAACTAAAGTTCATTTTCCCATCACCAAACACAATCCCAACCAAATTGACACTTTTTAGGAGTATATCCAAAGTCAAATACCACTTCCAGTAACCAAACTAAACCTAAACTATTCAATCCACTCACTAACTCAAGAACCACATCCCAATCCCTTAAATTTGCAAACTTGTACAACCATTAAATACCCAACACAAAATCACTCATCAACTATAAGAAATCCCTAGAACCCGCAAACTCGTTGAAAGTTGGTAACAATGAAAATCCTACAGCTAAGAACTTCAACTTCATTATGTAACAACCCAAAATCTAACTTCTACAACCAAACAAAACATTAATACATCTATTCAATTCCACAAACCTAACCCAAAAAACAGCCATGATAAAAGTACACACTAAAGTACACAGTGCGAGTAACAAGAAGGGCACTTTTCACAACACAGTACTATCACTTGGACATTCCGCAACATGTTCGTGTAAACTACGAACTTGACCTTCATGATCTTACAGCTCAAAAATCAACTTCCACAGCCAAATATGACATTAATAAGTCAATTCTATTCTACTAACCCAACTCAATAAACATAGATACATGTTACCAGGAACAATTCGTGCAGCAAGAACAGTACTTTCCATGACAAACTAACATAGAATGGATACTTCATAACATGTTCAAGAAAAATATCGCGAGAAGTTCATCATTTCCCTCATAAAAATATACCCAGAACGTTGAAGATTCTAAAGCTATAAACTTGAACTCCATAGCCTCTTAAATCCTCAATCAGTCAAATCAACCACACAAGCCCGACTCAGTAAGCATACCCCATGACCTCAAAATTCACATCAACCATATACATAACCTTAAATCTATCAATTTTCACATAAATTCATATCAAACCATATACGAAAACCATAAATGATCCAATTTCCGCACAAATTCACATAAAATAAATACTCATAACCCCACTAACCTGTTGAAAGCTTTTAACAGTTTTTCCAATACTTTTACCAACTTCAGGCAACTTCTTAGGACCAAAAACCAAAGCAGCAACACCAGCAATAACAACAAGTTCAGGAACACCGAGACCAAACAAAGCATTACAAGTCAAACCCTTTCTGGGTCTTTGAGTTCTGAAGGAACTGAAACCAAAACTACTACTACAACTACCACATCTTAAAGTTTTGGTTTTGAGAGAGAAGAGAGAAGAGGAGGAGGAGGAGGAGTTGCTAATGGAAGTGAATGAGGATAAGGAGAGAGAAGAAGGTGGTGGTGGAGGGGGTTTGGTTGAGGAAGAAGACAGGGGAAGAAGAGTTAAGGAAGAGGAGATTGAGATCTCCATAAAGATAGGATTTTTAGGTGATGGGGTTTTGTTGGTTTTGTTTGTGTTGGGAAGTTGGGGTTTATGATGGATTGAAGAAGAAGAAGAAGGAGAAGAAGATAACAGTGGATGGGATTCAAGATTGGGTGGGGGCTTGAAGAAGTTTGTGTTTTGGCTCCGTTCTTGACAACTTTGGCTGCTGGCTGTGCATTTTGGACATTTTCTTTTGAATTATTTTCAATTTTTTATAATAACTAGTTTTATATGCATAAATTTTGATTTTAAAATAAATTATATATTTTAACATATTTATACGATAAAATTGTTATTGATGATCCTGTTAAATTATATAAAATTGTGCGTAATTTTAAAGAATAATAATTTTTATAAATATTAAAATTATATCATTTGTATAACTCCTATCTCTCTTAAAAAATATTATCATTCTTCATTTTATATGAATCTAAATATATAAAATTTAGGACTATTATAATATTTTATAGATATAAAAAAATATAATATTTAATTTTTTTTTCGTGAAGCATATGCTGATATAAGATTATCTTTTTTTTTTCGAAAGATAAGTATTTATTTGGTGTTTAAAGCCTATTTGGATTATCAGATTTTTATCTCTATCAAATATATATCTGATTTGTATCTATAGTCTATAGACATTGATTCAGTATCGATTTAATTTGAATAATTTATGAATAATACTATCAATTTTTAATCGATTTTATATCTGTATCGATTCGATTCGGAAACAAAACCTAAATAATACTAAACCAGTTATATTCCGCGAGAAAGGTACATCTAATTTGCGTGTTTGATCAAAACTGGTATTCAGTGTTTTTTTTTTTTTTTTTTTCCTTTGAACTTGAGTATTCAGGTTAATTAGCCGGGAAACAGGAAAGAGAAAAGTCATCACATTGGGAAATCCTAATTCTTGTACATTTTTCAAAACAAATCATGTTATCTTGCTCAGATTATAAATATCTTAAAAGTTCTCTTTTTTTTAAATTAACTAAAGCTTTTCCATTTTTAAAATTAAGAAACATATTTTTAAAATCTTACATGATCATTTTATCTTCGTAGTGTAAGACCAAAAAATAGCTTTATATTCTTTTTTTTTTTTTGTCAAAAATATAGCTTTATATTCCAAAAGATAGAAGTGTTCCTTTTTTTTTAATTTATGTAACGTTTGACTGTACCAAGTCTTTTATTCGTTTATGGAAGGTAAAGTAGTATATGATGCCATTAAGAAAATATACTTTTAGAGATTCAAATTCAATATTAATAATAAAATCCTAGGTAAATATCAAACATCGATATTTAAAGCAAAAAAACGATTTAAGCCGTATGCATGACACTTAAGTTGATTTGAATTCGATTAGTAAACCAGTTAAGTTCAAATTTAAAATTGTCTTTTTAATAGAGCTGAGTTCAAACATCTATCTAAACTCATAAATCGCTTTATTTAAAATAACAAATTTGTTCACTCTTAAGCATCTAATTTACACTTAATTAAAAATTTTAACTTAGTTTGTGCTTAGGGCTGCAAACAAGCCAAATTACTTGCAAACTCCTTGAGCTCAACTTGCTTTAAGCTTAGCTTAGCTTGAGCTCAATTAATATACGAGCTAAGCTCAAACTTAAGATAAGACTCGTTTATTTAAATGAGGCGAGCTCAACATTTAATTCAGGCTCTTAAGTCAATTTGTAAATAAACTCGTTAGGCTTATGACCAAACTCATTGATAAGCTCATTAACAAATTTGTGAGATTTATATTTATGTCATATGAATATATAATTAAAACAACAAAATTAATTTCAGTTTTAATATATATGTAAATATATATAGAGAGATTCTTATATGTGATTTTAGTTTTGAAAAAAATGGAAAATTGATTATTTAAATGAGTTGAACTTGAGTTTAAATTTTAGATTCAATAAAAACTTGGTAGATTCAATAAAAAAAACCTGACTCTAATGGGACTCAAGATAAAACTCGTTTTAAGCTTGAATTCGTTAATTTTTAAACAAACCGAGTCTTAGTCGGTATTTAAAATCAATCCTAAGCTCATAAAAATTCAGCCGGCTCGACTCGGTTGTGGCGTTACGCCTAATATTTGGACACAAATTCCTGTTTGCATATGCTAATGCGTACTTAAATTTCCATGCATAGTTTTGCATATTTCTTACAGAATGCTAATCAATATAGGTCAAAAATTCCAATGTACAATAAATCACTTCCTAGACTCAAAGCCCTCACTCTCCTAAACACCAAATTCAAACCGTCACTAACTGCCCTCCAAATCAAACAAATCCACGCGCAACTCCTCACAAACAAGGCCTTAGCTTCATCACCTACCCTTTTATCCAAACTCATTCAACACTATTCCCTTACACACTCTCCACACAAAACCCACTATGCCCATTTACTATACCAACGCTTTAAACCCAAAAGCCTCTTCCTTTTCAACACCTTACTACGTTGTACTGCTCCTAAACAATCCATTATTCTCTTTGCCAAGGAAAATGGCTTGCCCTTTGACGAATTTACCTATATATTCGTCCTCGGTGCCTGTGCCCGTCGGCTTCTTTGTCTGCCTTATGGGAAGGCAGACAGGTACATGCCGGGTGATGAAAACTGGGTTGTAGTTGATTTGTTGGTTGGTACTACATTGGTTCACTTTTATGGTAATAATAGGGTAATTGGGTCCGCGCGGAAAGTGTTCAATGAAATGCCTGTAAGAAGTTCTGTCACTTGGAATGCAATGATCACTGCATACTGTTCGTCTAAAAAGAGAGAGAATTCATGTGCCCACGATGCGTTAGTGTTGTTTCAGGACACGTTGATGGATGTTAGTGGAGTGAAGCCAACCGATACAACCATGGTTTGTGTTGTCTCTGCAAGTTCTCAGTTGGGTGTGCTTGAAACTGGTGCTTGTATTCATGCCTATATGGAGAAGACATTTAAAGGCCTACCAATGATGTGTTTATTGGAACTGGTCTTATTGATATGTATGCAAAGTGTGGATGCTTAGAAAGCGCATTGGCAGTTTTTAATGAAATGAAATCTAGGAATGTGCTAACTTGGACAGCAATGGCTACAGGGCTAGCACTCCATGGAAAAGGGCAAGATGCATTGGAACTCCTGGATGAAATGAAATCCTGTGGTGTGATGCCTAATGCAGTCACTTGCACTAGCTTACTCTCGGCTTGCTGCCACGCTGGGCTTACTAAAGAAGGTCTTCTCTTGTTTCACAGCATTAGGGAGAAGTTCAGCGTAATGCCCCAAATACAGCATTATGGATGTATTGTTGATCTCCTAGGCAGGGCAGGGCACTTGAAAGAGGCTTATGATTTAATAGAGAGCATGCGGGTGGAACCAGATCCAATCCTATGGAGGAGCTTATTGAGTGCAAGTAAACTTCATGGGGATGTCATATTGGCAGAAAAGATTCGGAAGCTCCTCTTCAAGCTTCATTCGAAGTGTGGTTCTGCTGATTTGTCTGTTTCAGGTGAGGATTATGTTGCTTTGTCAAATATTTATGCTTCTGCAGAAAGGTGGGATGATGTCGAGATGTTGAGGGAAGAGATGAAGGTGAAAGGTGTTGAAGCTAAATATGGGACCAGTGCAGTTCAAGCCATTAGCAATATCCATTTTGCTGTATCCTAATTCCGGAATGAAGATATACAAGGACCCGAATAGTACAACTGTAATTGATTCAGACGGAAGATGCCTATACAAATCAGCTCTTAGTAAGATTAGAGGACCACTGTATCCATAACCAATGGTTTCATCAGCATAGAGGTTGATATAAGAAGAAACTAAATTTGCTGAATTTACAAAGCAGAAGCTGTTGGCAAGTTGTAAAGAACATGTCACAAAAGAATAGGGATTTCTCAGCAGATATGGCTAAACAAGCAATCAAAGAATTTTGGTAGCCCGATTTTCTTAGCATTCGTGTAATCTGTAAACTGTATAGATTATGTAATGCATTGATGCTTAAGCATGAATGGAGCTATTGGTTCAACATGGAAATGGAAGAAAATTTTTAAGAGGGATATACAATTAGCATTTCCGGGTGAAATTTCCGACTCTCATCTGTACTACATGAAAACGCTTTTATGGACCGAAAACCAATCCATAAACTGCATGACTCGTGACATGTGAATACTTAATATCTTCCAGTGTAACACTAGCCTGAATTATTGATGCACCAGCGACATGTTGGATAATTTATGGTTGCAACCCTATAAATCAAGTCTAAACATGAATTTCTCCACAGCAGGGCTTCTAAGTACCTAAGACACCAGCTGTTTGGTGGCAACTCTAGGAATCACCGACTTCAAATGGTTGACCGTCCACTGTCTACAAATCAACAATTCAAATTTTAAGGACTCTCATATCTGAAAAGGCACAAGACAATTCACTGGCCACAAATGTTTGATGTACAGGCCATGTATTGAAGTAATTGCGCAAAAATTCCAGTGTACATAAGACTTTTCCTCAGTAGTATTGTCCCCTTTTTTCTAGTCATGTAGTCCCAAATGTTGGCACCTTAAAGGGCTGAACAGCCATTATAAGTCATGTAATGACAATTCAAGAATTATTGATTCCTGCATGGAGAGGCCTTGATTCATATTCACATGAAAATTGCCACAAAAGTCCTGATATGTTGAATAATATGAAAATTACTACATACAATTGGGATAAAGATAATAGCAGAGTATAATAATAACTTCTATTCTTTTCTATTGTTCTCCATTGCACTGTGGAGAAGCCAAATCACCACAGATTCGCTTCTGCAGGTGTTCTAAGCTAGCCACTCTTTGCATGGAAGTTGTTCGCCCTATTTTGCCATTTGCCATAGCAGCACTACCATTTTGCTTCACGCTTTCAGCAGCAGAGATGTCTGATAAGCCATTGTTAATGGTCACGTCCTGTGTGGATGGGACCGGGTCGCCCAGGTTGGGTTGATAAAACTGGTACTTTGGGTCATCCCGTACAGGGACAGCAGCATCTGCTGATGTATCGGAAGGGCTGGCATCATATGATGAGACACCCACTGGAGACATCTCAGGCATACCGTGAAACATCGGTTTCAACCCAGTAAGTCGTTTAACTGTCTCCTCAGCCATCTTCACCTGAAAATATCAACTCAGGCAATTCATTCCATTATAAAACGTATAGGGCTTGGTAAAGGCTAATTATATACTGTTGGAACGAGACATTCTCATGTTGTTCCAATACAAGGAGGTTTACCAAGGGTTTTTTAACTCTATATTTTAATAAAATTCTGGGAAAAAAAAAATATGTATCAGGTAAGTAAAGATAAGTTCTTGAGAAAGGCTCACTTTTGCTCTCAGTGTCTCAACATCAGCCTTTAGAACTCTGTTGTCAACAGCAGCTTCATTGTACCTCTGGCTAATGTCAGATAGACGCTTCAGTAATGAAGAGTTCTCTACTCTTAATTGAGAAACCTACAATGGTTAAGAAATTGTAGAATCGGAATGATAAAATAATAATGAGGGAACAAATATGCAGTTTTAACTTGAACCCAATCAAAGACAAACTTACCTGTGTCTCAAGTTCAGTTAAATGGGCCTGCTTTCTTCTTCTTGAACGTCTAGCTGACTCTCTGTTTGATAGCATTCTGAAAACAATGAAATATATCAGTCGAAAGATGTCAAATCAGACCTAAAGGTAGCGTTTGATTCATCCCATAGATGACTGGCTACTCCAATAAAAAGATAAAAAAAAAATGAATGAATGAATCAGTGTGTATTTCACAAATATCGTTTACTGATTTTTTTCCACATTTGTATAATCAAAGCCTTAGACTTGTCGAATATTATATAGTTACGAGTGGCTTTTATCAACAAGTGATGGTGGAGGCAAAGGTTGCAGCCGATGGTCAAGGATGGTAATTAACCATTTTGAAATGTCAAAAGAAAATGATTGCAATTTTTAAAAAGAGCAAACCAATCCTCATTCCATTAAACATATTCTGTGACTGCTGTCTTCCACCACTATTGACTAGCCCCTACCATTACCCTCCAACACCACTTATTGGTAAAAACCACTAACTAATATCTGCAATCTTTTAAAAGTAATACATACTGTCGGACAACTGTAAAACTTTACAATTATAATAAATGAAGAAAAAAAGCTGGACAGATGTTTTCAGCCAAACAAAGCGATTAGATATTAATCTCTAGCCACTCTAAGAGGTCGTTGGCAATAAAAAGGCTGCTGCAAACTACTGCATAAATAAGTTTCTACCATCTCATCCAGTGAGATTAATAGTGCCACTCTAGTAACCACAATATAATCTGTAAATTATACATTACCTTCTTACACGCTTGGCATTAGAAGGATCCATATTCTCAGTTGTCGCAGTTTCTTCAATTTCCTCATCATCTGATTGATCTCTTGAGGAACTTGATGCTGACCTTACAGGAACTCCAGATTTCTTTTGCATGGTAGGTAATGAAGGAATTCCAACTGGTCCATTTGCATCCTTATCCTGTGGCTTGGATGTTTCACGTCCAGTTCCTACGTGGCATAGCAGAGAAGAATCATCGTAAGAACTTGCAGATTCTCCATCTCATACATTAAGATGAAAAGGGGCACAGCTCCTTTAAAACAAAAGGAGTAAGAAATAAATGAAGTGCAAAAGAGTCAAAAGGCCACCACCAAAGTTTCTCCAAACAAGTGAAAGGGAAAGGCATGAATTATTCATTCTAAAATATCAAGGCCAAGGATAGGAATTCTAATTACAAAATTAATTGGTTGTAGTGATATCCATCAGCCGCCAATGGACATGACCACGACATCCAGTACATATGTGGATCAGCTTGAAAAGCACAATAGGATTTGGCACATTGCTAAATTAGAGGCTAATATAACTTAGTGGCTTGACAGCAATGAACACAGGACGACATCCATGTGGAGAGTGACATCCAAGATGAAGCAGGTAGAATTCTGACCATAACATGAGGGGGAAAAAGCTGTCACAAACCTTGAGACCACTAGAGCATTCACATTGGAGGTGCTTGACACGAGTACCTATGCAAAGGACATCACTTTGTGAGCTCCTTACGGATGTAGAGAGTTCCTTCAACTTTTTAGGGTCCTCCTTTGAAATATTTTGTTATTATTTTATAAAAATAAAGTATTGTGTAAAAGTAAATGAGATCCACAAAGTATAAAAATAAGTGAAGAAACTTATCTGAAAAACCTTACAGATAAAATTATGAGATTCTTTGGAAGAAACGTTTTTTTAGATGTTGATGTGACATCTTAAGGATCTTGTAAAGGCTCTCCTGGATGTGGATGCTCATAGATAAGACAGAGGGAATCGCACAGAAAGCTTTAAGAAAAGACAAACTAGTGAAATTGGCAACTAAGTTCCACGCTCAAAGAAGGACCAAAATGAGAATAACTTGAGTAGAAGTGACTAAACCTTTACATTTTCATTTCAACGTCTAAACTACACAAACTATCCATTCTTAACCTGACTTTCGAGACCACAAATTGCAGTGTCTCCATAGACTTGTACACTTGCTAACACAGAACAATTGCTACCTTATACAATGTATTCGTCTCTTAAGCTGATGGGGCATCAAGATTTAATTATTTTAAGTAATAGAACGACAAGAACAAGAAATAACTCTCCTACAACAGTCTACAGAGATATAGCCTTGCTGGCTACGTCAAAGACCAAAACTCACAGTTTAAAAGTGGTTTGAGCTCAAGTTAAGTGACTTTGGATAATACTAACACCACAAACATATAAAGCAATTCAAGCACCAACAGATGCAAGTAGTGAAACAGCAATTCACATCGACTGTTCTAAGGAGGCAGTCCACTTTCCTCAGCTAACCATGATAAGACAAGTGACAGAAAAAGTGAAAACACCTCTCACAGTCACAATTTGTCAGCCACCGCCCGTAAGTGGTAGGAACAGCCTCCAAGAATAGCTGATTTGCATTCATGATATAGCAATCAAAAGTACCTTTGGGATGAGCTTGAGGACCGGCTGCTGCGGTGCCTTCGAAGCCTCTGTGTTCCCCGCTTGAGCTGCAGATCTTGCGCACAACATATGACGCCTGTTCGAATCAAATCATTCAAATTTTCAGCTCTATTTAATTTCAACTCGAACAGCTAATCAATAAAAGTATAATGAGATAAAATCATTAACTGAAAAAAAGATGCAAAGAAAATGAAAATCACACTGCAAAATTTCAAATTCACGATGCTATAGCAAGAACATGAATTATAATACGAAATAGCCTAAAATTTAACATTTCATCAAAATCTCTCGCCTCTCTCTCTCTCCCTCAAAACACACTTCAAAACTTCAAAATCACGAAATCGTAGAAAGAACAATAATTATAAAGCATAAATTTTTAACATTTCTCCAATCTCTTTTTCTTTCTCTCTAAAATCAATCTTCATCTCTCTCTCTCTCTATATCTATCTATCTATATATATATATATATATATTACGCGCGCACTCATGTACAGAAGCACAGCAATGTACAGGGGAGGGAGGGAGAGATTGAGGTGTTACTCTGGTTAATGCAACAGCAGCACAAGCTAAGTTAAGCTTCTTCTTAAGAATCTCCTGGTACCGCTCCGAATCAATCGGAGCACTGCTCGCCGTCGCAGCACTTCCATTCACGTACGGAGCCGTCACCGAGCTAGTCACCCCATTCTTATCACTCACATTATTCAAATTCTTATTACCATCATCATTAAAATTAACGCTAGGGTTTTTGATCTCGACGGCATCGTTTTCATCGCCACGACACGCACTACCATTGGTCGATCGGTTCGTAACGGATGTCTCCTCGAGGAATCTTTGAAATGCCCATTCAGATTCGCTCCGGTTCATTTTGGACTTCTCGTTATGCTTCAGCTGAGTTGGAAGCGATGCCACCGCCGCCGCAGACTGTGGTGGAGGAGGTGGCGCTGGTTGCCAGAACTGGTCGGAGATTTCTTCCACTGAAAATACCCTATCCATTATTTTCTCTCTCTTTCTATCTCTATCTTTCTTTCTCTCCTATCTGTGTATTTGGTTTTATTTTCTCGCTCTATCACAGGGATTTTCTTTTTGAATGAGTTTGATAGGTAAGGGTCAATGGTGGAAATATATAAAAAAAAAGAATCGGTGATTTTAATGTGTAAAAATGAAAAATGTAAATAGTGATCTTATAGCCAGTAGCCTCATAGTCCTTGCGTTAACACATTGTAATAGATTTAAATGGTTTTATTATAATAGCTCTTATGACATAAAAAAATAGTTATCTTAATTAATATTGTTATGTTTTAAAATAATAATTATTACTTTTTTATAACATTTTATCACTATATGGATAAAACTTTATAATATATAAATAATTATTTAAAAATTATATATTACTATTTACATTATCTATTGAATATATGATATATATTATTAGCATTATATCATGTAATAGGAGAATTGAACTTGGTTCATCTAAATAAAAGATTAATAGTACTATCAGTATGCTATAAAATTATTGACAAATATATATAATAATACTAATCCTAATAAATTTTTTTATATGTATAGATTAATCTATGACAGCAAGGATTGTGCAAGTTGAAAAGGTAATTGAATATATTTGTTTGTACGTATATTTTAAGATGTCATGTACCTATCTAACACAAGTGGAGTTGCAGATTTTTTTAAGAATCTCCAAGTTTCTGTGAATGAAGTTGATTTTGATTCATGAGTAGGGTCTATTCTAAGGGTTTGATTTTTATTTTGATTTTTTTTCTTTTTTCAAATTGAAAAGTCAATATTTGTTATTTTAATTTTAGTTTTTTATTAATTATCAATTATCTAATTTTTTAAAAAATTTTGTTTTACTAAAATATGGGTAAAATTGTTGAACACAATTTTGTTAGTAGATGACCCTATGGGAAGTTTGAAATTTCAAGATATCTCACTATATATGGGTTCAAGCTCCAATAGAAAGAAAACCGGATGACTAGGCAACATGTAATGCCTTTACAAGATTTGAATAAAAGGACAAAAGCAGCAGCAATTATCTTAATGTTTATAATACAAAAATCGAGATAATATGCAGTTTTGTTTGGTTCGTCTTATACTAGTAGTGTTGGATTCTTATTTTTATTGTTTTCAAATAAATTATTTGTTCAAAAACAAAAACAAATAAAAAACGAATATTTTTACTCATAAACAGATCAAATTAACTAGGTAAAATATAATGCCTTTACAAGATTTGAATAAAAGGACAAAAACAGCAGCAATTATCTTCATGTTTGTAATGACAAAAATCTAGATAATATCCAGATCTATTTGGTTTGTCTTATACTGATAGTTTTAGTATCTTATTTTATCGTTTTTCAAATAGATTGTTTGTTAAAAAATATATACAAATGAAAAACGAACATTTTCACTCATAAACAGATCAAATTAACTAGGTAAAATGTAATGCCTTTACAAGATTTGAATAAAAGGACAAAAGCAGCCGCAATTATCTTCGTATTTGTAACGACAAAAATAGAGATAATATCCGGATCTGTTTGGTTTGACTTTATTTCTATCGTTTTTAAATAAATTATTTGTTAAGAAATATATACGAATAAAAAACAGATATTTTTACTCATAAACATATCAAACTGAATACCTTTGCAATATTTGAATAAAAGGACAAAAGCAGCAGCAATTATCTTCATGTTTGTAATGATAAAAATCGAGATAATATTCAAGTCTATTTGGTTCATTTTATACTGGTAGTTTTTATATCTTATTTTTATCGTTTTCAAACAGATTATTTGTCAAGAAATGGAAACAAATGAAAAATAAACATTTTTACTCATAAACAAATCAAATTAATTATAAATGGATTAGATACAGATAATATATAGATACAGATAATATATAAATACAAATCAGATAATCCAAATAGACCCATGTTATATTATTATTAATATTTTCCTCATTTTTAGTCTTTTCTTCGGTAAATAAATTGCGATTTCCATGCTTTTATTTGTTTTTCCTTTTTATTTATTTCTTTCCCTTTTTTTTCCCTCCCTTTTTTTTTATACCCATCGCAAGACTATAAGAAGATTTAAATCTAACCCGTCCTAATAGGAAGACTAGTAAAAAAGCCACTAAAGTATTAGATATCCTTAAAATATAATTTTTTATAAGATCATTCTTATAAGTAATTGTACGGGTCGAATTTACAAGCATCTATGATCGTTTTATTAAAATATCTATTACAATTTTTTTTAATAGTTAGATAATGGATTATATAGTGTATGCTTACGGGATTACAATAAAAATACAAGACTTTAAATAAGAAGAACCTATAAAAAAAAAAAGTAAAACAAAAGAAAATGATCGTGAATTTCCATAGGGCTTTTTAATAAGATATATAAACACGTTTTATGTCATTCTATGTATTTATTTATTTAAAGTGCATAAACAATATTAAAAAACATAATATCTTTAAAATTAAAATTTTTTATCAATTATTTTATAAATTACAATTTAAGAGAAAAATCCGGTTTATCTTATTAAAAAATCAATAAATATATTATAAATTACGATGATATTTATATTTATAATTTAAAAAAAAAAAAAAAAGAAGAGTACCCTGAAAACATTGGAGATGACCAAAGGGCAAAGAGGTCCCACCCACTTCGGCCCAAAAAAAAGAGGTCCCAACCACGTTTTAAAAACGTATATCGTGTAAAAAGTGTCTCTTTTCGTAAGAGAAAGAGATAACAACCATGATAATATTTGTAGCCACAAAAATTTTTTTGGATATCTGAAATTTTTTGGGTCTAAAATTTTTCCTTTTTTCACCATAACGAGAAAAGAGAATTTGAAGGTAAAACCTTTTATTTAAAATATCAAAGAGATATTATTAAGCTACAATATTATTGGTTTGGTCTAAACATTCATAAATATTTTTTAATTATTTTTCTTTCTTGTTTTGACTATCATTTTGGAGCCGATGGAGGACACATTTTTTCAAACTTTTTTTAATAAACTATTTATAAAAAATAAATACAAATAAAAATAATTTATAATTCTTATAAAAAAATTAAACAAATAAAATATAAATATAATTAAACACATTTACATATATAATTTCAATAAATATTCCGTCCAAACTGATGCTTAAGTTTATCCATTAAAGGTGGGACAATGCCAAGTCAGCATAGGAATTGTCCAATCCAAATTTCAACAAAAAATAAAATAAAGAAAAGGATAAATACCAAATCGCTGTCAATTTGTTAGTATCTACTTTTCCATTTGTATTTCTTTCAGAAACGAAACATTGCGAATTTCAAAGGAGACAAGGACGATAATATTAATAGTTTAGTTGCCTGTAAACAAACACTTTCCACGTATTCCTCATCTCATACCCTATTGAATCTGAGTCAAAGATGACAAATTTGTGGAGAGAGAATGAGGAGAGAGAAAAGATTGATATTCATATAATATCACATCGTCTATAGTTGCCATTGAAGATTATACCCAACTGGCGTTGAAGCGGTTGAACATATAATATGGGTCTATAGTTGCCTGGATCTAAATTTTATATGTAAAGTGATTTAATTTATAGTTATATTTTATTTATTTATGATATATTTTATATTTTCATAAGAATTATAATATTTTTTATTTATATGTATTTTTTATAAATTATTTATTAAAAAATTAAAATATATATATATTTAATCTATCGGATGCTACACAGACTCATATCTTTGAGTGAGTTATAAACAAGTGTATTTTAAAGTTTTAAACAAGTGGTGAAATTTTCTGGAAAAAAAAATGTGAAGTGCTGAAAACTATCCATAGCTTTTAGGTTTTATAAAACTATTTACATGGAAAAACTGATATTTTTAATGAATCTTTTTCTCCTCGAATAGAAGTATATAAATTCCCAAATAACTTATATAAAATCACACTCGGATAACATAATGGAGTGTTTTGATATTAAGGCCAAAGTTTAAAAACTTATTTTTAACTTTTAGGGTTATTGACGGATCTATTAAAGCTTTAGATTCCATTTGCAATATTTCAAAGTTTAAGAATGCATTTACATCATTATTAAAGTTTATGAGTATTATTTCTATATTTAAATAAATAGACAAATAAGAAATTCAAAGGTAATAAAGCAAAGTAATGTATATAGAAACTTCATATTTATAATTTGTTTATATATATATATATATATATATATATATATAAAACACCGTTTCCTTACCCATGGTTTGCATTTATGTAGCTATTGGGATCCTATTTCTATAAGTCCGATTGACTGACTTAGCGTTAGATTTATTACAAATTCCAGTATAAATGACGATCAAATTTATCATAATGCTTTATTGCTTCATACCAACTGAAACATGGGAAGCACTTATATCTTCCAGCAATTTACAACAAATCTTGGAGATTAATTAGATCCACTACTATAGCATAGTCCAAATGGCTCGATACTTATGAGGACTTAATTTGCTATTTTATTAGTTTATTCAAATATTAATTAGTGTTGGGTTTCTATGTTAGGTTTATGTTGCAACATTATACTTATATTTGTGTTTTGACTTTTGTACCCCTTATCATAGTTAGGATTATGAAGTTTTATTATTTGTTGAATATAGATCATTCTTAGCTCATATTGAAACCTTTGAAAGTTGTCCCATATCCTTGCAGTTTTTACCTAAATTTCTAATAACCTTAAAAAAAAAAAAAAAAAACCTACAGTTAAAATCTTTTTATTTTCTTGATCATTCTTAGACTATTGCGTTTTATATAATAAAAAGGGTTAATCTCGCAAATGGTATCTAAACTTTAGCATAATATATAACTAAGTACCTGAACTTTAAAATTGATCAATTTAACATCCAAATTTTAAAGTTGATCAATCTAGTACTTAAAAAACTTTAAAACTAATTCATTTAGTACTTGAATGAACTTGATAAAGCACTATTGACATACATAAAAAGTTTTTTCAAATACTAAATTGATTAATTTTAAAATACAGATATTAAATTAATTAATTTAAAAGTTTAGATATCTAATTGCACATTCTGTCAAAATTCAAATACTATTCATGATATTAAACCTAATAAAAATAGATAAGGTTTGGGTAAGGATAAGTTATAGTGATCAAATTTTGGATGTCTTAATGCAGAGTAATATTGGTAGGATAAAATTACTATTATTCATAAAATTCAGCCAAATCGAATCAATAATAGTTTCAAACCATATCAAACTGCGAAAATGTATATTATATTTCAATTCAATTTGAAGTTGGTTTTCAAAAGTTTGAAATGCTTCCTAGATCTATCCAAGATCAAATTGAATTGAACCGCTTTAATTCGAATAAACGTTTCTTACTAAAGAAGAGATATAATCAAAATCAATCTATCTCAATTTTTGAATACCAACAAATAAGTCTAGCCTACCAATTGTTATGGAAGGAGGAAAAACGAAGAAAGAAGAAGAAGAATAAAAAAAAATTCCAATCTGAAACATTAACTCCCAATCCTCAATGCCTTCACTCTCACATTTTATTTACATGTATGCTTACCTTCGTAATAGACTAAATTCTTACAGTTATAGCAGGTTGAACTGGTCTCTAGCAGTAGGTCAATCTTTTTTGTGGAAATTATCATTATAGTTGTTTTGTTTATATGCATATGGAGGTTAAATTCACATAACAATTTTTTTCTTTTACTTGAAATCGTTTGAAAATTTATATTTGAAAAAATTTATAGTAATGAACATGTGAACAATGAAATGTGATCAAGATAGCTAAGTATTTTTTTTTAAAGCATTTCAATGCATTTCAAGGGAACAGAGTGAATGAATTTGAGTGTCAATTGAATCTATTTAGCCACTAAACCAAATTGAACTGAATTCATTGGTTACGAGATAAATTAAAAATAAAATGGGTAGATGTTAAATTTGACACTTAAATTTTACATAAAAATTCAATTTGGTACCTCAAGTCTAGAGTGATCAATTTAATATCCAATTAAACTTTTTTCGTGGTTATTTCTATTAGCTCTTTAACTCTATTTACTATATTTGCTGCTTAAAAGAGATAGTATATCATTAAATTTTTATCACTTCCCCTAATATTGTCCAATATTAATAGTTGCTTTTTTCACGTTAGAAAACAAAGCAAACGATATTAGTAAAATAGTGAAAATATCTACGAAAAGTTTAATTAAGTATTAAATACTCAAAAGTATAGATATCAAATTGAATATTTATGTCAGGTTTAATTACCAAATTTGACATTTTCCTTTTAAACCCATATTAAAGTGGCATAATACAATTTGTATGATTGTTAAAGCAAATAGAGGAGATAATGTTGATATCACTATTTGAACCTTGGATATATATTCAAATCAATACGAGTAGATTAAAGTCAATACAAGTAGATTAAAGGCTATGGAAATCATATAGAATTTGTACTTGTTAGATTTAATACATGAAATTTGAAGTTGCTAAATATATATTTATACAAACTTTTGCATGTCAAATTTGCCTCCTCTAATATCTTTTTGCTACAGGCATATGTTAGTAGTACAAAATACATATGTTATTGATAAGAATAAGGTAGTAAGAAAAAATCCAATTCAATATGATTTTTCACATGCTTCAATGGGTTTCAAAAGGGTAAAATAGAATTGCCGTCTCTCTCATGCAAACTTGTTCTTGCCTCTAGTTTACAAGATTGTTATGCCATAGGATTTCTATAATTAGAAATGAAGTATCATAATCTTTAATAGAACTAAAGGAATGATTAATCTTTGGACATTTCGAGCATATGTCTATATCTATCCAAAGACCTTAAAGAATGATAAGACATAACTATTTGTTATTGCATCCCGCAATTCAAACGTGTAGTTAATGATATTAAAACTTTATTGTAAATTGGAAAATAAAGAAAAGACAAGAAAGATAAATATCTAAATTTAGATAGTGTTTCAACACGATCCGGTGATAGGAAAACATTATTCGGGTATTGTTAGGTATGTTAGTTAAGTAAGTTGAATGAAAGTGTTGGCCGAGGATAGGAAGAGACCACTTTGTGGGAATCCAAATGAAAAATCTAGTGTTTCCCATTGGACCGGAATGCTTGAGATGCGGCGGCTCATTTATGGATATATACTGATCCTCAAATTGCTCGTTGGTGGGCCATAGCAAATATATCATTAGAGGACAATGACTTCTTTTTGCTTTTAAGTCACTCAAAGGTTTCATTTATATCCGTATGGATAAGGTGGTTTTTTTTTTTTTTTCGGCCTGTAGATAATGGTAGTTAATTTGATTATAGAACCTTTGCGGCACGGAAAGATAATGGAGGAATTAGCACCATTACCATAGGGAGTCCTCGTCTTCTAATGTTCTAATAAAGAAATAATAATACAGCTGACACAAAGGATATGGAAAAAAAAAAAATTGTTTTTAAAAAAAATCCTAAAAGTCAGAATTTCTTTTAAAATAATCTAAAAATATATATTACTTCTAATTTTTGTATTTTTTTAATTTATTTTTTTGCCTTTACCCCAAAGTAGACATGTGAGGGTTTTTTTTATTTTTTTATTTTTTGCCTCACTAGGTTTTTTGTTGTGTTTTTGGGACACAACATTAGCCTAATTTATTGATGAGCTTGAGATAAGTCCATGAGGTATTTAGTCTATGAATTTTGTAGTGTGGCACTTTTTTTTCTTTCTTTTTTTCATTTTGAGTTGGGTAAGGGATGTAATCGATGATGGTTTATTACAGGTCACATATAACAAAACCTGTCTCATCCCTTATAGAGTTTATTAGACCTAACCCTAACCTTATAGAGTTTTTCCATCATGTCCAAACCCACACTCATCCTTATAATAACTCGCTAACAACATTTACAACTTTTTTTTCCTCTTACATTATAATTATTGACATTCTTATAATAATACAGTAAGATATATTATAAATGATATTCTCATTAATTCAAATCACATAAAACTTCTTTGGGTTCACAAGGCATTCCACAAGAAGATAGAGATAATAAGTCAAAGTTTATATTTTTTTGGTAAGCCAACAAGTCAACCCTATAAGAATTTATGTGTTGGTTCAGGTTCCATATAAACTTTTATATTAGATTTAGAACTCAATCCTAAACTCTATAAGGTTTTGAAAAAATTCTTAAACCCAACCTTGATGGGTTAAGTGGGTTTGTACTCTATAACAACTCATCTGATTACAATCCAAATTAGAGTCAAGCATATCATACTATCTATAAACGAGTGCATAATAATTGGTCAATCCCTATGGGTAGAAGCTGGTCATGAACCTAATGATGTAGGTTCGCTTATGGTATAGGCTAAATCCGACCCATTTTAATTTTTACATAAATGGAAACAAAGCTTACTCTAATTGAGATAAAAGTATTTAGTTATTACTTATTAGATTAGTCATTCAGGTAAAAAAGCTATATGATCCAAGAATTATCCATGGAAATATTTAGGAGTTTTAGCATATGGAATCTAACCTAAATGGCCCAAATTTTAAAATTCTCTTAACTATAATATTTTTTCCTCTTAAAATAGCTTGTTTAAATTACTTATATTTAATTGGAAAAATATTACTTTTATTTTGGAATTCATAATTTATTGGACATATTTTATAGGTCAATAGCCGATTAAAATTGACATCATGAAAACTAAGTGAAAATCAAGTTCTTTCTTTATCAACTTCTCTTATCATGTCAAATGATATATTATAGTATTAATTATGTAATTCTTCTTCTTCTTTTTCTTACTTTAATACTCAACTTATTCTCTCAAGGAAACTAAATAATTATCATTTTTTTATTTTAGTTTTATTTGAGTCTTATGGTATACTCTAAATTTTATTCCCAAAATAATAATATATTAAACTAAAATTGTAGTTTATATAACTTTTTATGTTTGATTTTAGTTATTTTAGATTAGGTATGGATAAGATTCCACTTGTGACATAGAAGGATGTAACCCACATGACCAACATGTGGGTTCATGCAGTAGCTTTAATTTATTAAATAGAAGTGTGTAGAAGAGAGCATTATACTCCTAAAAACTAAGATGGACTCAATGCCTTTTTGACAAGGAATCTACAAATTGTCATCTAAAATTGAATTTAATGAATAGAGGAAGAATGAAATCATAGGCCACTACCATCAATTCATCACTCTCCCATCAAAGAAGGAGAGCACTATAAATGATCGAAGGTGGTTTTCTTTTTCCTTGTTTTCCCCTCTTCTACCAAAAGATTATGGGTCTTTTATTTCTCTTCTTTTAAATTTCCTTACTATTTGAGGCTAATGCAATTCCTATATATATGTGTGTGTGTGTCAGACAAATAATAAATACATGCTCATAACTATTAGTTAATACAACATATTTTCAAACTTTCAAAATATATTTAGCTTTTCTATAATTAACAAAAGTATGTACATATCGTCAACTTTT
The DNA here is from genome assembly GCA_024138025.1 of Combretum micranthum. NCBI lineage: Eukaryota > Viridiplantae > Streptophyta > Magnoliopsida > Myrtales > Combretaceae > Combretum > Combretum micranthum. The sequence goes on along the minus strand of JAMXBD010000858.1, from coordinate 313,887 downwards.
ATTAAAATCCTAAAATTTTATTATTCACTTTTTTAGTAATGATTTGAAATTTTAGTAATTGTTTGAGCATGTGCAAGTGTTGTAAAAGTTATAGACTTATAATTAAGAAGTTTATTTACAACTAAAAAATATTTTCAAGTGTATTTACAATCATTCCAAATATTTTTTGAATTTATTATTTTTATTGTCTTACTAGTCATAATTGAATACAAAACAAACTACTTTGATAATATAGTGATTTTATTATCTGCATCTATGACTATGATGATTAAATTGTGATAATGGCAAATATAATCCTTAAACCATTAAATAGATTGAGGGCAATTTACATATACACTCTAAATTCTCAAAATATAATTTAATACTTTTATAATTTTTAAAAATATACAAACAACATTGAATTCTTAATTAGAAAAAAAAAAATTAAAAAAATAAGCAAGGAGCTTCTATGGATCTGTCGACGGGAACATCTAGTCAATCACGCAACTAGGGACGAATCTACAATGAGGCCAAGGGCCGATCCCGAGGAATTATGTGTATTATAGTAATTATATAACAAAGAGAAATGGTTATAAAATAAAATAAATATTACATAAAATGTTTTAACATGTTGAGCAATGGTGTAGCAGTGAGGGTCTATTTTGGTGCGTCGTATCATTGGATCGACCCGGAGGCCTTTATTCCATGTTGTCTTTTCATTAGATTTTTTTTTTATTCTTTAGTGTTTTTTAATAGTTTCCTTATCTTATATTACTTGTTCTAGTTTTTAAAAAATTGTTTTTATTTATATTGACTTTTTTTCTTTTAATTTTTGTTCTAGCTTTTAATAGGTACAAATATAGATAATTTTTTTTATAAAATTAATTATTAATTTAATGACATTAATAATTTATTAGACAAAAAAGGAAATGTTATCTAGATAATTTTTTGAACTATATGTAACTAATAGTTTGTTAGATATTGTTAAATATTAGATTAATTTATAAGAGGCTAAGGGGCCTTAATTCTCCAAAAAATTTGGTGTGGGATTAGTTAATTCGTATTTTGAAAGGTTTATTAGGTTTTATCTTTTCTTTTGTTACATATTGTTACATTTCAATATTTCATATAAACAAAAAAAAAATCACATAATATGTATGTAATTAAATTAAATGAATTTATAATATAGAAAATCATATTGAGTTAAGAAAGGGAAAAATCGCCCCTACTCACCCCCTCCACGCCGCCCCCCTCCTCCTCCCTCGGAGTATAACAATCTTAGGTCCATTCTTGCACTAACTATTAAAATAAATATATTTTGAGATCTATGTGTTGTTTTTTTTTTTCTTTTTATAAGTTATAAGAAGATAATATAATACTTTTTGGCCACCGATAATATAATACTTTAAAAATTAAAAGATCTTTATGCAATTTGCATAAATTAATAATTCAAGGCAAATACTTACAATTTGGCCAGAATTAAATACGATCAAGTCAGCAAAATTAAGACGGCACATCCTCATCCTATAAATCATAGGGATATAACGTAAATTACAGTGTCGCCCTTACGCATTGGATTGACGTGGATTAATGAATAAAAAAATATGTTAAGCTTATCCGTTGTTAATAATTTAATGACCAATCGAATCGGACATGACTCATCGTCCTAATTTTTTAATTATATTTTGTCCAAACCAATGATGACTTACAGTTGCAATCTGGCTGACAAGATTGAGGTCGGTGCTATTGCGGTTGATTGAAGCCGAAAATTGGAATAATTTACTAGACAGATGTGGGAAAATATTCAACAGCTACCTGTGTATTATATATCTAATTATCAATTATATTTTAACATAAAAATAATAAATAATATTTAAAATAATTATCGTTTATAGATTATATATTAAAATATTATTGTTAGTTATTCAACCTCTATATATATATATATATATATGTATACGTATTACATGTGTTGACAAAGTCTCCTTTTTTTTTCTTGGTCAAGTTGTATGCGTAAAAGGATGGAGAGGTGGAAACTTGACATTGAAACTAGCGAGCTTTGTCGGCTGAAATCTTTTACCAAATTTTAATGCTGTGTTTGGCAAATCGATAAAAAGTAGAAAATGCAAGTAAACTATGGAAAGGAAATGAGAAGAAAGAAAATTAGTATAAATGTATCTTTATGTTTGTGTTTGGCTATAGGAGTGGCATGGGAAGCAAATGAGTTGAAACCAAATGATGAGTTCACTAAAATGCCTAGTTGGAAAATGATTTAAGCTTAGTTAAGGGTAATTTTGTAAATTTCTATCTCTTTCATTGGTGTCTGCCGGTTTCTCTTTAATTTTGGAGAGGAAAAACCGAGACCCTTTTTCCATTCAATTATGCCATTTTAATCTTATTTTCATACCTTTTTAAATTATCTAAACAACCATTTATCATCCATTACCACAACTTTCATCCATCTTCCGTGATCTTTATTGATCTAAACACAACATAACATCTAAGATAGCAAAATAATCCTTATTGTGATGAAAGTTGGGAATAAAAGGGGAAAGATAAATTTCTTTCTTTCTTTTTTTCTTTTTCTTTCATTTGTTTTGTCATGATTTGTTTTCTATGCTCCCAATACTTTTATTTTTAAACTTTCCATGTAATAAAAAATAATATCATAATCTCAATATAGGATTTATAAGATATATATTTGGGTTTCATTTTTCCCCTATTTTTGGATACTTTTTTTTTTTTTATTTAGTAACATATAACTTCTGTAAACTCTCAAATTTTATACGACCAGACTTTGATAATTGGTAAGAATGTGATATAAAATCTTAAAAAGCTTTGAGAAAAGCGACAAAACGTACTCTCGATTTTTCACGATTTAAGAATATTAAAATGTAAACGGTTTAATTATATTTTAAGAAATTCAAATCGTCATTAACAAAAAAATTTCCCTTAACTCTTTGCAATTAATAAGCAATAATAAATCAAAGAATTAATGAAGTAATTATTAAGCTCTAGCAAACTTAAAATAATAACCAATCAATTTGAGAAAAATATATGATAAAAATAAAAACAATAATTCGAAAAAATAGTAACCCTAAAAATTCTTAAAAAAGAAATAGTATAATTAATCACCAAGCAAAACCTTTACTTCAACAAATAAAAATAAGTATATTTCTAGGTTTATTAAACACATAAAATTAAATAACGTCTAACAAGCAAAATTTCAAAATAATCGCAAATAAATACTTTCTATTGAACTTATAATTAAATATGATCATAACCCCTTTAAAAAACTATTCATAACAAGTAGAGTCTTAAGAAAGTAACTTCTAAAAAAAAACCTCTTGAAGAAACTAATAACACCACCTCCTTAAATAAACAACACGCCATGGAAGTCATTCAAATCATGTAATTGATCACTTATATAAGAAAATATTCAAAACATAAAACAAGTAATTATAAAATATAATTTGGAAGCTCGAAAGTTAATAACCACAAAATATTCCACATTATTGATTTAATCATGTGGTTATATTGGTTATTTTGGGCACATGATACATAATAAGTATATGATAAACTATTACTACAATTGCAATAGCAGTGTAGTATTAGTAGCACCAAAAGTATATGATAATTAAAAATAGATTGTTGTAGTAGTAGTAGTAGTAGTAATCTATTATATAATAAATAATACCATACTTGATTCATATATTAAGACAATTTTAATTAGTTATAATATTAAGACTATAATTATTATATTAGTAATATCATATTAATCATGATAACCAATCAACTTATAACCATGCTATATGATTTATAAACGTATTATAGCAAATATCGTAATATTAGTTAACTATTATAATTTAATAATCATGGTAATAACATATACACAATCATCATATGAATATAACCTATAAAACAACAAGACCATAGGACTAATTACCTACAAAAGCTTACAATTATTGGCATGAACTACGTATTTGACGAATCATTTGATATGTTGAATACTGTATCACATATTGTAATAGAAAACAAGAAACATGCAAATCAAGAAAATAATGTGATATTAATTAAATAATGTAGGCCAAAATCATATTAGAAAATTAATTAAAATTTTAATAAAATAAATAAAACACATCATGAACCCTCGCATTGGAACCAAAATCTTAAACCCTATTAGATCAAACCCAAACCTTAGAAAATCTTAGATCGAATCAAATTAATCTTATAAACCTAGGTTCCCAAAAATTTGGAACCCAAGAAAACCTAAACGAGATCAAATAAAAATTTAATAACCCTAAGATATCAAATGAATTAAATAAAGCCTGAAACCGTAAAAGTAAATCGTTTAGCAAAAATATATCTCCATCAAAACAATCCAATAGCTTAATCGATCTAAAAAATCTATGCTAAGCAATTCATCTATTTGATCACTAACACGCAAATTGATGCAGTTTATCCAAATAATATCTAATAATAAAATAATAAGAAACAATTCCTTACAATTGTAAACTCCCAAAATTTTACAATAATCTTATAAGTAAAACCTAATAATCCAAAATGGAACCAGAAGCAAAATCCTAAAGTCAAACCAAATTAACATTAGAAACTCTAGAGTCAGTCATACGAGTTTTTACAATCCTAAAATATGAAATAAATTAGAAAAATGGGATAAATTGAATTATGAACTGGAAATATATTATATGTCCTAAAATGATCAGATTCACCAAAATTTTTATCATTTCAAGCTTTTACGATCAATTTCTATATATCGGACACTTACACGTAACATAAGGTAAAATGTTCTAACAAACAATTTATACTAGAAATATATTAAGATATTCATAAAAGATCATAAAATATCATATACAATTTTATCGGCTTATAAAAACATTAGTTATAGCTATTTTACGCATATTTTATCTCTATCGATAATTAATTTGTCACTTCATCTTACTTTTTACTATTCATTACTATTTATCTTACTCTACGTTTTCTTACAACTTTTACACTACTCATAACTTTTCTTACACACTTCTAATCTTTTCTACTTTATATTTATTTTTTACATAACTTCTTCCTTACTCTCTCTCTCTCTCTCTCTCTCTCTCTCTCTTCATTTATTTTTATATCTCTAATGCCCTCCTTTTTCTCTCTATATATACCCCACATACCTTTACCTCATTCGCACTTTTCTTTACACATAACAAAACTCTTTTAATTTTTCTTTACAACTTTTCACTCTAAAAAAATTCTATCAAACACTCACCCTCTCTATTCCATACATATTCCCTTTCCTATAGGTAAATTTTCTAAACACCCTCTTCATGTATTATGTTTATGTAACATGTATGTGTATGTCTTTAATGGTTTTCTAAAAATATTCCCATGATGCTTCATGATAGGAATGAAAATACAAATGACAACAAATTTAAATCATGTTACACAAAATCATGTTCCTGTTATTGTACAAGTTAAATTCTTATTATTCATATGTTAATAACTAATCCAACTTTCTATATGTTTATGCAAGTATATAAGTATGTATTCTAGAGCCTAAATGCTCACTAATCTAATTATTTTATTTTCATGCACTTTTCATTTTAAGTTATTTATTTATTTCAAGTTTTTATAAGACTAGTCAAATTCTAGTCTTAGACTTGCCCATAATTAAATCAGAAGAAGACTAGAATAATTCAAGTATCGAGGAGTCTTCAAATAAAAACTAAAATTCTCATAATTTCCTCATTATCTAGTTCAATTTTATTTATAAGATTTGCTATATTTCAAATCTTAGGAAGCCTTGGTAAAAATCTAAGACTTTCATATTTCATTTCTTTATGCTTGTTTTATTTCAAGTCCCGAAGAGTCTTAGTAATAAGCTAAGACTCTCATGCTTATGTTTTAATACCTTTATGTTCTTGATTATTTGTTCTTAACTGTTATATTATTGGTATAACTTCATGCTATTGATTTTATTTTTATTTTAAGCTCATGCACAAATATGATCATAGAAGATGTTGTTATGAAAGACTAAATTTCCAAAAAACACGAATGCTGATAATTCTTTGTTATATAAAATAATTTCTAAAAATTTGATCTCTAACACTTGAGAAATTCTTTCTTTAGGAATAAAGAATTAGAAAGAAACACTCAACTATCTTTTCCAAATTTCCAAAATGAATTTTTTCAAAAATATAAATGTTAACAATTCTTTATTATACAAATAATTTCTAAATATATTTTCAAAGCCTTAGGATTCATTAAAGTGAAAGCAAATTTTGAAACAAAATCAACTCCTTTTTTTAAATGCCATGACCCCATGTAATGCTTGGGAAAATTTTTATAAATTGAAATTCTTTTTTCAAATATGCATAAAAACCATTTTTTCACAAGAAAGGAAATTTTAAACAAGTAATTATCTAAATTTTTCTTAAAATCAAAACTTAAGAAAATTTTAAAGGAAATACATCTTAAAGTTTTTTTCACAAACAAGTAAAAATCTATTTGTGAAAATGATTGGCTAAAAGAATTTTATTACAAAAAATGAAAAGTTCATGAACTTAAAATAAATATAAAATTATTATTTTTAGTTAAGTATTCATATTTACAAAAATCAGGAGTTGAAATTATTTAAACATCCAAAAGTAATTTTTTCAAAAACTTAACTTGTCACCTTCCAAAAAATGTTTTAATAAATTTCCTATTTGGAGCAACATCACTAGGATCATGCACGTTATGAATTATTTTCATTATTATATGATTTCTAAAGATGAAAATATTTTATAATTGATTTATGGAGTATACATAAAGTAAAAATTTTAAAAATTGAAAACAATAAGATATGGAACCTCGGGGATGCATTGTGTACTACATGATTTTGAGCCTTAAATGACCTTAAATATTGAAAATAACCTTAGAAATGGATAAAGCATTCAAAATAAGTAGAAAACAACTACTCATAAACAAAATTATGAGTTAAAATGAGCAAGTGATGACTGTTTTAAGTTAGAACTTCCGCAACAGGGAAAAATGATGCCAATAAAATTAATAGAGGTAGGAATTGAGCAGAGCCAATATAAATACTCATTTTGAGTATTTTTTTATTTAGGTAATAAAAAATTTGATGTACATTTCCTTAAAGATCACTTCGACTTAGGATTGCATTATAAACGGGTGACTTTTTTCCTTTATGCTTTATGTATTCTTGTTTGTGTTTGTGGTATAAAAGCACTAGAAAACAGGGAAAAGATAAAAAATTGGATTATGCATGTGAGGATTATCATGGAATATGTTGTGTTGTGGTGATTGATTGAAAATAAATTAAGCATATTGAAACTTGAATTGTTGGTAAACAAAATGCAGTCTTCGATGTCATGTTATATTGTTTGTGAATATCTCTATGATTACCCCTAAAATCTTAATGTCTTAATTGAGAATAAATTAATAAATGGATCATGTATATCACGAAGTGGGTCACATCATTTTCATTGATATACATTCATGTAGGACCAGAGAGTAGTAGTGGTGGTAAGTAATAGCCCGAAATTCTACAAATTTTTATGGCACATAGGAGCCCAAAAATCTACAAAATATGTTTAAAATAATGTTCATATGGGCCTATAACACCCCAATCCCGAATGGAGGATGTATATCTATTCAAATATATGATTTCTGTTTGATCATATGTATTGTTTGCTTATATGGATGTTACATTTCACATGTTTGTTAACAAACTCATTTGTAATTGTTTTGTTATGAGTACAAATTTTTATAGGGGATTATCTTACTAAATTGGATATAGCTTACCTCCAAATAGTTTGTTTTTGTAGGAAAATCAAAAGTTGGGATTGGGATACGATTCAAGCGCAAGCGTACTAAAGACGAAGCCAAATAGTTAGAGGACTTGGAAGCTTTTAGACTAGACTTAGTTGAGAGAAAGACTTAAAATGTGATTTCTTTTTCTTATACTTTCTTCCTCCTTTTGTAATTCCTAAGTAGCTAGAAGATAGACTCAAGATCAACTTATCTTATTTTTTTAATAGGGTATTCGATTCTCTGTGATCCTTGTATTTGTGGAAATATCGATATGCCAAACTATTTTTCTAAATATATATATATATATATATATGTATAACATATTGAGAGAATAAGTAATTAGAGTCTTGCAATCTCTGACCTGTAAGGTGGTCTTCATATTATGAGTGCATACATAATATGAAGACTTTAAAACAAACTTATTAGTCCCCTATTAACGGTCATAACATGTTTACCTTAACTCTTTGCCGATGCAGTATCATGTTATGAGAGCTCAAGATTGCTAGTAAAATGGACCTATGAAATAGAAGGAAGTGAGAAGAATGATTAAAGGTTGTTTGGTGGTATCTCTAATACTTAAGTTAGTAAGAATTTCATATGATTAAGAAGTAAAGTGATGGAAAAAGTGTCTTTATGTGTGTGTGTTTAGATATGAGTAGGCTATCCATAACTTTGACACCCAAGCTTTATATATAGATGGGGATGGTAAGTGGGTACCCATAATGGGGAAGTACTCTTGATATTATAGGAAGATGTAATTCCCCCTATGGTACATTCCAACATCTTCAAGGAAATGTTGGAGATAGTTAAAAGATCAACTCGGTTACATAACTTAAGGATGGCCTATGGAGTTAGATTAAAGATCAGTAAAAGATGACCAAACTATTACCAATCACAATCGCTTGGTTTTCCTTATTATATCTTTTTTAAGGTCTTTCATAGGTTGGACATGGGTCTTGACAAGATAGCCCATGGTTCAGGTAAATCAGCTTAAGATCCGAAGCGATCAAATTAAGTATAGGAAGCTTACAGCTAATATAGCATGTTAACAAAATGAATTTTAAGTAATCAACTATGTGCAAGGGATATGACTCTATGATATTAATCAAATCATATAATTTATATGGTGACAAAATGTGGGGATGTAACTTCACTATTAGTGTAGAGACCATACACGACCTATAATTGCTCTATCTCATTTATTATCAACCTCCTTTATACTTAGGTTCAAAATGAGATATTTTACCTTCTTATATCTTATAGCACTCTATATATACATATATATATATATATATATATTTATGGATACTAAAGCCAAGAGATACCAAGAGGGCAATAACTCACCTTTTGACATATCAAAAAACATGTCAAATAGAAAAAAAGTCTTCCTTCTTGAAAATTACCCCCATGGCCAAACCTTAACCCCAAAATCCTTGCCTCATCTATCTCGAAAGAAGGAAAGAACCTCAAATGTCCTAATAGAAGCATCATTTTCAAATGACTCTAACTCGAGAAACTTTGCTAACCTAAAGTAGAAGACATGGATAAGTTCAATGCTACTAATACAGCTAAGAACAAAGGAAAGAAGCATGCAAAATCAAAGAAATCCTACAAAGAAATAGCTTCTAGGAACATTCCTAACACATATGTTGAATGCTTTTGCCTTAAAGAAGACAACCTAAGCGTTGACATTAAAGTTGATCAAGTTACTAATCAAGACAATGTAATGCACGGTAGGACACTAAATGGAAAACTCGCTCTTAAGCACATCAACTTCTCAAACAAGGAAAAACAGCTTCTTAAGCTGCCCTAGAAATATTTTTTTTTTCCCCAAGATCTATGGCTACTTAATTGGGTATAAACAACTCAATGGTAAGTTTATTTATAGCATCTTCTCACTTATTATACTTGGATATGGTTATTACATTGTTTCCTTCAAATCCTTTTAGGACTATAATAGAATCATTGAAGATGGCTCATGGTTTGTAAATGGCGACTTCCTAACGATCAGGAAATGGGAACCAAATTTTAAGGTGTTTATAGCCTCCTTAGTTTAGTAGTTGTCTAGGTTAGAATAAATGAGCTTCCTTTAAAGTACTTTGCTCCTCAGCCATAAGAAAAGTAGGAAAAAGTATATGACCTATTTTAAGAATTGATGCATATAGCACAAATGTAGGAAGGGGTTGTTTTGCTCGCTTTTGAGTTCGAATATACTTCAATGAGCCTCTAACCCATACAATAGTCATTGAAAACCAAATGTTTCGCCTACAATATGAAGGTATAAAAAGTCTTTGTGTCGAATGTGATGTATTAGGCCAAGCATCACTTAGTTGCTCCAAAAAGAACACTAACGTAGATGTCATTATTGAAAACTCCGCAAAAGATGAGGCCCAACAAAATGCTAATCCAACGGACAACAAAGAGTCCAAAGGCTCAAAGAATAAATATGGAACAAAGAAGAAATCTTATGGAGAGTAAATGATAGTAAAATGAAAAAAAAAGGGAATAATGTCAAATTTTCCAAGAGAAACAACCCACCCATTGACAGAATCAATAATCCTCCTAAAAATTTTGATAAGCTTGCTAACACTCAAAAAAGTGAATTCGCGGATTCTTTGTGGCAAAATAAAATTGATTTTGTGCAAGGTCAAGCTTGGTTCTAATGTATCTAAGTAGTTAAAGATAAAAGTTTTTGTCCATAATTCAACTGTGGCTCTAATCGAGCCATGGTTATTACTGATGATTTATTATGTTTTGCCTTAGTTTTTAGTATAGAATCAAGAAAGAAATCAAGTACGTGGCCAAAAATCCAACCCTCAAGCTTTAAATAGATAAGTTTTCTCAAAACTTATTATGTAGTTGTTTGTCCCCCGATTGTTCATGCTTTTAAAACATTGAGGACAATGTTTAAATTAACTGTGAGGGAAGGGATTTAGCAAGATTTGGGTTGAGCATGAAATTAAAGTTTTGTTTAAGAATAGAGTAACTACACTTTAATTGATCAATTTTTCTCACAAATTATAGAAAATTAATGAAATGGTTAAAATTTAGCCAAAATCTGAAACAAAATTACCAATTAACTCAGTAAAGCAAACAATGAAAATCATCATAAGATTGAGTTAACTTTACTTTGTGTAAATCACTTTACATATATCAATATAGAGTAGTTTTACTTGTTATTTAATCTATAAGTTTAGAGCTCGAATCGGTTTAAGGTCCCTTGTAAAGTTACTTAATTAATTTGTAAAAGCTTAAATGATATGTATGTTTTTCAAATTAGTCAAATAGCCCGTAATGCTGCATCTCTTCCGAGACCAGGACCTTTTTATCATAACTTATGCTCGTTGCATACCTTGATCTACTACTATTCGAATAAGTCATTTTGAGAGCCGTGTCATCTTTAATGAAGGTTCAAATGATGATCATGACTTGATGATTTTTCCTTGTGCTCTATTAAAAACAAAAAAATAAAATAAAAAGAAAATAAACATGTGCTTAGAGCTGAAATGAGCAGGGGTTGATCTCTTAGAAGAGCAATTTCTTGACCTCTCTTTTAATTTTAAATAAGCCATGAAAAGAAAAACAAAAAGAAAATGGTTAAAACTCGTCTCGAAGAAAAATAAAGAAGAAAGCAAAAATCTTTCCCTCTGTAGCTTTTAAGTACATTAATAATAAATAAGAATGAAATAAAAAGCACAAATAAGGAAGAAGATTCGGGGGATGAACTAATATATATGCCTTCACCTTTGATTATGATGCTTAGAAAGATGATTAAAGAATTGCATACTTATATGTATGAGGGGATGGAGTTGATTGAGCTCCTCTTACTTTGTTTGGTCTTTTGAATAGTTTTTGCAATAAAATTCTTAATTGAATAATAAGCATAAAGGCTGATCTACTTGGATAAGTTCTATGATTTTACCATAATTGACTTTAACACAATTAATAGGCATGATTGGACACTTAAAGTACTGAGGTCATTTGAGCTTAATTAATCTGGTCAAATTTCCCTTTATGATTTATCTTCTTATTTGAAAAGCCTTGTTTGGTTTTGAAATTATATTTGCTTAAGGACAAGGCTTAAGTTTGGGGGGAATTTGATAAGTTTATTTTACTCTATTCTATTCATAAGAATTTGGGTTTAATCTGATGCATTTTTAGGTAAATTGTATGAATCTGGTGCTTTTATCATTTAAATATTGTTTTTTCAGCTCATGGAATCAAAAAAAGCATAAACAAAGTAATTTGAGCCAAATTAGAGCAAAAATAACATCAATTGTGAGAAACAAAACTAATCGAGCCCTAAAAAAGGACCCACCAAAGCCAAAATAGCAAGGCAAAATAGGCAAAATGGTCCGTCAAGCCCTACATCGAGCCCTTGATGTCTATTTGGGGGTGATCGAGCCTTGAACTTTATGAAAGAACTTCAATCATGCCACAATGTCGAGCCCTTAATCTACACCGTGACTGAAGCTGAACAAAAACCACACTTTAAGAGGAAAAGCACAGCTTAGATCGAGTGCTAACTTTGAGCCCTCGTTGATCTCAATATACCCTGCATTTGAATTTAGACAGAGACTCGAGCCCATTTTTAGCAGAATGCCATAACTTAAGTTGAGCCCTAACTTTCAAGCAACATCCGAGCGCTCGACCTTATCCCACGAAAAGTCATCTCTTGAGTTGGCAATTCAAACATGCGTGCATGAAATGAAGAACGGTTTTTCTTATAAAGAAACTATCATGTCAACGAATAAAATCATCATGATTTATGTGCCCCTAGCCTATAGATAAACATGCACCGACATGTAAAGAAATAACATATAGCATATGTATCAAATTCCTAACGTAGTACAGAGAGAGAATTCTAAAGTAAAAGAATTGTTTCTTCTTGCCGCGAAATATCAAGTTTTTTGCATAAAATCATTTTAACCCATTGCTTATATTTTTGCAAGATTCTGAACTTAATTTGCAATATTCTTTGTTAATTCCATATTAATTCTTCAGAATTCGTGCCTAATGTCTGTATCTATAGAGAAATAATCTCCTAAAGCTTGGGGTTTGTGAATTTAAATCCCGATTCATATGATTTCAAATGTGCTTTCAAGTAAATATTGATTAGATATTTGTAATTAGTAGCTTGGATTTACTTTCATGGGTCTAAATGTGTGGTGCACCTTTTAGATTCATGCATGATTTCAACTGAATAGATTGAGAGATAATTCTTTTGAATAGATCTGGGCTACTAATGAAGTTACTCATAATCCCCTCAAGAAAGGGATGGTGAAACTTTATGTCACTTGTTTTTGAAAATTCATTAGGTTGGTTTTGAAACAAAGGATTTTGAAGCTTTTTGCGAGTCTAGACTGTTGATAAGTTGTGAAGAGATTCCGATGGTTTGGTCTAAATCTAGAGTTACTGATCTTGAGAGAGGCTTTAACTTACTGTAGTGAATTCGACAGTGCAAATTAGTGAAGCAAATCCCTAAGCTCTATCTTGCACTTTTTACAAACTCATCTTCAATTTTTCCTTGAGAACATTTGTACATTTTTATTAACCATGGTATAGCTTTTGTTTTCTTTATGATATTCTAAATTTTCTTTGGCTAGATAATAAATGAAATGCGAGTAAGGGAGATGCCAACAATCAATTGGAATACGATCTAATATTTTCTATGCTACTTTGGTAGGTACACTTGCCTGATGTTGGTAGTTACTATTTGAAGTTGAATAAAACTTATTAGTTTTATAAATTTTGAAATATTTTAACTTCGTGTTCTTTAAAATGGTTTTAACCCAACGAACCAATCAGCCATGTTGTTTTGGGAAAACTTGATATCTTCGAGTTTTAAGTGTCAGCGAGAAACACGGAAGGAACAAGATGTTGTGCTCCAACTATGTACTTCTAGGAAACATGTTTTTTTTTTCGTATTTTATGGGTTAGAGAGGTACACGACGAGGTGCATGACCCCGTGTACCGGTCATGCTTTTTTGGGTTTAGGAGCATTTTGCTTTTAGACTTGGTATTTTCGTTGCAAAAGGGGTTTTTAAGGCATCTTTTGAGGCTTTAAAGGGGTAGATAAGTATGTTAAATCCTAATTTGCATCTATAGTATCTTCTCCTTCTTTCTAAACATGTTTAATTAAGGATTTAAAGGCTTAAAACATCTAATTTGACAGTAACTTAAATTTTTTCATGGTTTTCTACAATTTTCCAATGTGCTCATATAAGACTTCATCATTCTACATTATTAACGTCAACTTATAACAAAACCCAACCCCAAATCATGTTTATTCTCCAGTTTACACCATTAGAATAGTTTTATCTCCCTTGTATCAAAATTCCTTAACATAAATAACTAGTTTAAAGATCTTACGTTACTTCAAAGTATAATTCTTCTCTTGTTTCAGTTGAAATGAAGATTTTAAACTCCAAAACCACTCTAACACCTAATTTCTTGCAACTCATAACATGAACCAACATATCCAAGTGGGTTTTCATGCTTACATGGCTATAAAATACTCAAAAACACTTTAAAATTCCAGGCTCTTATTTTATTAAGAATTTTATAAAGGTTGTGATCCATCCACTCCTTTTAGCATACCTTCATGTTTGAAATTCCTAGTGATAAGTGGATAATATTAGCTGTTTAATGCTAATCCTTATTTAATTTACCTTAACCAACATTAAATGGAGGATAGGGTTTAAAGCAGCTTACTTTATGGTTTTGGTAGGCTTCCTAAAAAGGTAAAAACAAAAAAATAATGAATATTTATATGAGGGCTAGTAGGGTAGGATCCTCAGGTTTTAAACAAGGAGAAAAAGACATCTTTTTAGGGTTTTTGCCACATAGCACAATCTTGTGTGTTTAAATCTTACTTGTACAAGGATCTTAATTACTTTTTAACAGTTAGGGTTCTAATGTACCTCTTAAGCTAATAATGATTTAAATATATAAAGTAAGCCTAATTTATTTACAAGTTTTTATTTTTAATTCGCATAAGTTCCCTGTTTGGGGTAAAATCTTAATTTTGCAAAATTAAAGCTCCAAACTACATTGTTTGGATTTTTTTTTTAAATTTTCATTTAATGAACTTTATTAAATAATAGTTTACTTTATTTTGATATTTGAATTGTTTTTGAATTTTCTAAATTTAGGTTTTTAGTTTTGGGCTAATTTAGGAATTTTGAAAATTTTACTAGTTTAAATACGTACATAAATCCAATTGCGTTCTATAGACTTTATTTGATCTTGATTTTTTATAATTGTGTTTGGATCATTTCAGTTCTAATTGTAGGTAGGGATATAAGGAGAATCAATTAGCTTATTGGTCAGCAATCTCCTCCAGCTGACTTTGTTAAGTTAAATAATGATGGTGTATTAAAGCAAAATCAGTCCTTATCTTTAGCGTTAGTTGGGTTTGTTGCTAACTTAGATTCTTGTTCTTCTCTTGTGGTAGAGCTTTAGGGTGCTTTGAGGGGTTTAGAGTTAACATAAAATCTCGATTATTGGAAAGTACTCCTTGAACTTAACAATAAAATTATGGTCAATTGGCTAGCAAAGGATGATGTGCCTGATCCAAGATTTTAGAATGTTTTCATTCCTATTAAAGATCTCATTCACAAATGTTGCGATGTCTAGATGCCTTGCCTATAGAGAGGGAAATTGAGTAGCAAACGCTTTGACAAATATGGCTTTTTGTATGCCTATTAATTCTCATGTTCTAAATTCCATTTCCCTGATACTATCGAGATTTGTATGCAAGATATGGTTGGTGTTAGTTTTCCTCGCAATTGTACTATGTAATTTTAGGTATTCTGTAGCCCCTTTTTTATGTCGAACAATGTGGATGTTACAATTTTGTTTTGATGAGAAATTGCTTTGCACAAATGCTCCATAACTTAATTAAGTTACATCTAATAAGCAAAACTTGTTTGTGATATGTTTAGGCTTTACTATGTTTGTGTTTTTATTTGTGCTTGTTGTTGCAAGTTGCTTCAAGTATGTTTTAGGTCTTGATTCCTTTAGAACATCTTATAGCTCAAAATATGAAAGTTGTAGAGCTCTCTCTAAACTTTATGTAGCCTCTCGAATTATCTCAATCAGAGTTTGAATGAGAAAGTTATGGCTAAATTCAAAAGCACACTGAAGCTGTTAGGAGCATATCGATTCGCTAGTCCAACTTGTTCAAAGAACAGTTTCATTTGAGAAATTGTTTGAGGGTATGAAATTGCACTAACTATCTGTTATGGCTTTGGATCGGCTTGCCAATAGGTAAAAAAATAGTCGTTAAAGCATCTATCATCCGACTATTGGTGAACTTTTTGAGGGCAACAACTAGCTTACTTAGAGTGCTTATATATGGAAGTGTTGTGAGTGTTTTTGTATAAGAGAGTGGAACTTAATAAATTGATATTATGTCAAAATACTTTTTCATTTGTATTTGCACTTGTATTTAGATTAGTGAAAGTGTGAATAGTGCCATAGTGTGCTTAGTTGAATTTGTTGTAAGGCACTATTTACACATGTATTGAGTATTGTTTAGTGAAGTCCTCATGTGTTTGAGACAATAGATGGAGTCCTTATGTGTTGAGCATTTGAGTGAAGTCTTACATGTTGTAGGCATTGGTGAAGTCCTCATTATGAGGCAATTATTGTGAAATGCTCTTGTGTGAAGCAATTGTCCGTTGAATGAAGTGTGACATTCACTTTGAGTGAGACACCTTTTGTGGACCGTAGAGACTAAGAGTGAGCCAAACTTTATATTAAATGCCGGTGTGATCTTTTCTTTTCTTATCTCTTTATTATTATTGTTATAATTGCATGAATTGAGTATAATTGGCAAAAAAGATGGTGGTTAGTTAATTGAAGTTGAAATCGGTTTAGAAACGTGCTTCATAGATTCCACATCATATGGATAATAGCCTAGTCGTCTTTTTTTAACATTTTGATTAAAAAAAACCATAAAAGAAAAGCTTAGAAGATTCAATCACTATCATTATCCAACTACTGAATCCATATCTTAACTTGTGAGTATTTTCTTGTTTCAACTTAAACAAAATAAATAAATTTTAGATAAAATTAGGCCAACATTGATCAAAATTTTCAAAAATATTATGCCGTGAACAACAATAGATCTCAAATAATTTGATAACGAGCATCAAATTTTATAAATTTTGTGTCATCATTCAGAAAAAATAGTATACTTAACATCAGAACACGAAATCTTCTAGAGTAAAACCATAATAGAAATAAGTCGAATGCCTAAATTTTGATCCTGAACTCTGTCCAACATCTCGGGTTAAGGAAAAAAAATCATATTTTTTTTTAAAATCTACAAAAATGCTACTCAATTGGAAATAATCTAAAAAAAATAGATGAGATGAGTTTAGGTTGTAAAATAAGTTCATTAAAGTTATCTTAAACTTATCATCTACAAAGACTAGTTCACAAATGGAGAGTTAAAAGACAAGTTCGTTATAGTTAATTAAACTTATCTCTTAAAAATACACGTTAATTACTATTGAAATGTATCTCTTCAAAAATGTGTTTATTACCTATTTTTTGTATTATTATAGATCTAGAAGTGTTTTGTAATTTTTATTAAAATACTATTATTTTTAATTATCCCCCAGCGTTATCAGTTAACATTGCGCATTAAAATAAGAAACATACATCAAGGAAAAGGAGGGGGGGGGGGGCGCGGCGCGGGGGGGAAAGCGAAAGCAAAGTCTTACACATAATACATTATCATGGGGAAAAAAAAAGAAATTAGGTAAAGTCTTTCGATAATTAGCAACATGCTCACAACCTTAGTAGATTTAGTTTTTATTTTATTTTATTTTATTTTTTTTGTTGGGGGGAACTTAATAGTTTTAGTTACTAAAATAGAAAAAGAAAAAGATAGAGATGCACTGTAGTACATTGCGTGGCAAGATGTTACAATCAACTTTACCCGACGGAGATTTTTACTTTTACTTTTACTTTTATTTTTTAAAATCGGATAGTTCTATTTTCAAGAGAATTATTTAATTTTTAATTATTTTATTATATAATATTACTATAATATCAATTTTTTTTTATATAATTCCGTTTAATAATTACATTGTGATAATATCTAAAAGAGACCAATGAACCCACAACTAAACCTAAATTCAAAACATCAAGTCAATCGATCTTAATCGATTGAACGAGATGATTTCGACAGCATGCTTATTAACCCAAAACAAGTTGATTAAGATTCTGTTTTTTTTTTTTTTTTTTGTCTTGATTAAGCTTCTATTTAGATGGTTTATTTTTTATCGGTATCTGTATCATATTTCTTTTATATTAATATCTAATTTATTTGATCGATTTATAAATATAAATAATTATTTTTATTGGTATCCATTTTTAATAGATAATTATTGAAAACAATAAAAAAAATGAAGCCAATGATAGAAACAAAACAAACAGACCCAACCAACACAGTTATTAAACCACAAAGATGAAGCCAGTTTTTCATTTATTCACATATTTTTTGAATGGGCCATGTTTTGGGCTTCCCATTAGGCCAGAAGCTAGTAGTCAAAATGATAGGGTTTTATATCCCAACTTTATACTATTTCACGTTCAAACTCAATTAGATTAAATTTATTTAAATTCAATTGATCTAAAAGTTTATTTTTCTTTACATTTTGATATTTTTATTTTCTAAACTGGGTTAATAATTTATACTTGCAAGATGGCTAAACTAAATATAACAAGTATGAACTGAATGAAGTACCTGAATAGCTTGAATTCAAAGTTCAAAAACTATTTATGAATAAATTTGAGTAAATACCAAACCAAACTTAAATAACTCATGAATAATATGAGTTATTTGTACCCAACTCACCACTATCAAAAAATAAAGAAATAAATAAATCCAAGATCATAACCGAAAATTATTTCTCTCTCTACCCCTTTCTTTCCCTTTACCCTCTGTTCATATGTAATATTTGCAATTACAACAGCCTCAATCACTTGAATACCTGACACAAATTCGTGCCCAGAATTATGTCAAAGCACTTGGAGTCGGATCTTAACCAACATCTTAACCTCATCAAAAATTTAACAGAGCCTTTCTAATTGATGCATACAATATAGTAATCAGTTTCACACAAATAAAAGAAACAATGTATCTTAATGTGCTAAAGGAATTATAAACACGGACAATACTTTTAAATCGGTACTATCTTATTTGACTAATTTTATAACATAAATAAGCACAAGGAGCAAGAACTGAATTGAACCAAACCGCACCGCAATGCTGGATACATTGATCATGAACAAGCTCTTGACTAAGCCTATGGCTATTTTAGTATGAACCGAAAGTAATGGGAAAATAATAGATGTATCTTCACCATCAACATTGCACAAACAACCAAATGATAACACACCTAACAATTATTATACAGCCATAACAAGAAGGCTAACATAAAACATATCCCATATTGTCACCATATTACAGAGAACTTATGCTACATCTGGCTATGGATTGTTTATTCCTTGCCATCAGCAGCACGGAGTGATCCAAGCTGCACTGGTGCTTGAGTTCCAACCACCTTTGATGACCCATAAATTGCGAGATCAACACCTTGAGCCTTTTCTTTCTCAATCTGATCCTTGATCCAGAAGTATGTGATTCTTAACCCATCCTGCAAGATAGCAAATTAAAGATGCCATAAGTAGCTGCATGCAGTAACTCTACACTAGACAACATCGCCATGGGCATGGGAATATTGACAGTTCTTGATATTGATATGATGCGAAAAATCACCAAGAATCGAATTACATTTAAAACATAATAACATAGCCCAAAGATGACATCATATGACAAATTTAACACATATGATCGAAATTAGGATCAATTGGCATGTTCGTGATGATTGGAATTTGTACCCCTTATGATGTCCAAAAAAAAGGCATTGAAGTTCACAGGGGATATTGGTACAATTCACCCAAAGGATATTGCAACACAAGGGGAAATAATTCTAGCTGTATCTGTGTTCAAAGTAACTAGCAAGAAGGATATCAAATTGTAACAAATGTATTGTTCTGTACCTTCAACCTCATGGCAGGAGCCCAGCCTAGCTTCTCTTTTATAAGAGTATTGTCTGAGTTGCGGCCACGGACACCCTCAGGGCCAGGAATGTGATGGATTGGGAGCTTCTTGTTCTCAAAACTAAGAACAATTTCAGCCATTTCATTCATGCTAACCATCTCATCACTTCCAATGTTTACCGGCTCCCGGAAGTCTGATTTAGTCAATCTGAGTAGCAGCAAACCATTAGAGGGTTGTACAATTAACGATGCATAATGTTCATTGCAAAATTTGCCATCGGCACATTTACAATCTCGACAACAGTGCAGTTCATTACCTGAGAAGCCAATAACTGTTTTCTATCTATTACACCAGCAAATCTATACTATAGAAGTCACCAAATTATCTAACTAGACTCTATTTCAGGGTATCCACATAGAAAGTTTAGTAACATTGACGATAATTATAAGAACAAGCAGATATCAATTTATTTCCATGCTTATGCTTTTATTTTATTTATTCTTTTCCCAGAAGATTCCTTGTCTGAATCAGCATTTCCTTTATTTCCAAGGATCTGAAACGACAGAGGAAGAGCAGATTTATAATTTGCTCGAATAGAATATCAGTCACTGAAACTTGCAGGTTGTTACTACCATAGTCAGAAGATAGTATAATTTTTTCCTCATATAATTGGTTAGGAAATTCAAATAGCAACAGTGGAAAGGAAGACCATTCCACAATATCACATCTAAAGGAAACAATTACCTGAGTACACCTTCAACACATTCATCAATAAAGGTGAAAGATCTAGTTTGAAGTCCGTCGCCCCACATCTCAAATTTGTCTACGGAAGTGATGGCCTTTCTGCAGAAGGCAGCTGGAGCCTTTTCCCTTCCACCTAAATGGCAGATTCATCAATCCATAGAAGTCATAATTAGTTGGAAGTTAAAAGTTTAAACAATCTGAATATCAAATTGCATTAAAGCAGTGCAATACCCTTCCATGTTCCGAAAGGACCATAGATGTTGTGGAATCTTCCAACGCGACACTCAATACCAAAATCTTTAGTGTAGTGTTTGCATAGCTCCTCAGTAGCAAGCTTCTCCAAGCCATAAGCATCTTGAGGCTGAAGCCAAAAATCAAACCAATTTAATACTTCCTTCTACACATGAAACACAATCACAACTACGGGAGAAATCCTATGCTTCAAAAACAAACCTCAGCAGGCCATGCGTCAGACTCCTTCAAGCTCACATTGGTTTCAAGCTGCTTGAATTCAGGATATATGCAAGCACTAGATGCATAAAAGAACCTAAACCAAAAAAGTAGCCATATATAACATATATGCCACAAAACAAATGAAATTTCAATATAAAGTATATAGAGAGAGCCAGCAAAAGGAAATTCTATCCAGGATATTGCACCTTTTTACTCCTTTTATCCTAGCAGCCTCAAGCATGTTAAAGCTGATCATGGTATTGTTATACATAATGACAGAGTGGTTGGACTGAATAAAGCCCATCCCACCCATATCAGCAAGGTTAAACACGTGATCAACATCCTTAGTGACCTTTAAGCAATTGTCCATGACCCTTAGATCAACCAGATGGAATTCATGACAGAACATATCTTCAGTCATATGTTCATTCTTCTTCCAGTCGGATGCAATGATGTAGTGGCCCTCACTCTTCAGGCGACGAGCAATGTGAGAGGCAATAAAACCACCTGCACCGGTGATGGAAATTCTCAGCTTTTCTGATGGCCAGTAAGGTTCCCTCTCCAAATCTTTGTATGTGTATGCACCATAGTCGGTCCCATCATGGCTCCCCATTCTGTAATGGACGAAAATTTGAATAACTACATTAGCAACATTATCAAATTCTCCCAGCTGCATGATTTCGGTGCATTTCTTTTCAATTTTTTTCTTTTGTTTTTTAGACATGTACTTTTGAATAAGAACCCTAATCAATATTCAACTACCAACCTCAGCATGATACCAACTGTTCAAGATCATTTGTTCAAACAATAATCAGGAATGATAAAAGAACCAAACACCATGACCATGACCACTAAAATTCCTCAAAGGCAAACCCATTTAACAAAACCTGACATGATGTCTATCCATGCACTAAAAATACAAACTTTCAACAAACTAAGCACATTCCCATTATTACAAGCCATGTAATAGGGTAGGAATAACTCAAAAATCAAAACACAAACAGAGCTTTAGATTCCGAGGAAACAAAACAAACCCATTTGATAAAATCCAACATAGTGCCTATCCACACAATAAAAACACAAGCTTCAAAACAAATTAAGCACACCCCCAAAGAACATTCCATTATAAAAACCAACGTAGCAGAGTAAGAAGAACCCATAAATCAAATACAAACAAAACTTTAGATTCCTAAGAAACTAAACAAACCCATTTGACAAAATCCAAAAAAGTGTCTATCCACACAATAATGATACAAACTTTAAAACAATTCGGCACATTCCCATTCTCAAAGTGTATATATCAAACTAAGAACACCATAACCTAAAGAGAACAAACCCTCAAACTTCTTCAAAAATAAAACGAACCCATTAAACTAAAGCCAACATGGTATGAATCTATATAGCAAAGAGACGAACTTGTCAAGACTCTAGAGCATTTCCATTGATCAAATAGCATGTAATAAAGGAAGAAGAAAGGCTCGTACAAAGGCCCAATTGGTTAGAATACCTGGAAGTGGACTCACTAAACCAAATGAGAGAGGATAATTGTGCTGGATTTGCAGAGACAACAAGAGAGAAACTGGAGGTGAACGTGCAGAAGTATGGTTTCTTAGGACATGATGCACGTTTTATTTATAGTCTTAGCGAGAAACAATAGACAGAAAGATAAATATACATCTTTTTTTTTTTTTTAATTCAGTTTTGTATATATTCCTTTAGCAAATTTGTACATGCATCTTTTTCTTTTATTGAGTTTGTTTCATCACGTGATTGAGATAATTGAGTGTTTAAATACTTAAAATATATGCTTTTGGCATTAATGTAACATTTTTCAATTTATAAAACAATTATAATAAAAATAATATTAACTAAAATAATGTTCAAATTAGAATTTTAGAGTGTACATCTATCTATAGATACTTAAAAAAATATTCAACATATTAGATTGTATAAAGTTAGGCCAAAATGTATTGCAAGAATACATTTAAAAATACAATTTCAAAATTTTATTAGAAAAAAGTCACATTTATTAAGCACCATTTAGAATACATTGACTTTTCATATTTCAACTAAGTCCACTATAATTTGTGACTTTTCCATGTGACTTTTCATATTCTAAGACTATTTTTATCAGTAAATTGCTTAAAAAAGTTACTTAATATATCATACTAGCTTTTTAAACAACTCTTCTTTTAAGCAACTCTCCACTTTAGCAAAATTTCTTCACAATTTTTAATACTTTTTGTGCGTCCCATATTATATGGTCATTCTTAGATTAAAAAAATATTTTCTTCATTGTGTTAAATAAATATGAAAATAAATTTTAAATATATTAAAATTATAATTATTTTAAGTTATTTATTAAAAAAATAGAAGTATGAAAATATTAATTATTTTAAGATAAATTAGAAACATGATAATTTCATTTAAAATCAATACAAACAATATATAATTTTAAATAGTACAAAACCAACATTCAGGGGAGAAAAAAAAAGAATAGAAAACCAACATACAATTTAAAATAGTTAACTATAACAATTAAATGTCAACTAGTGGGTCAAATCGTTCCCACACATGTTCAATCAAGTCGATTTGCAACTGACGATGATTAATCCTATCATGGAGTCAAATATTATTTTCTATATATGTCACATATTCCGCAATACGACTATGAGAAATATGAGGTGCTGGTTCACTATTGTCTCCCAATTCATAATTTGGTACTTGAAAGTTCAAATTGTAGCCGTCTCGTTCATCTTTGACAATCATATTATGTAAAATTATGCATGCTCTCATAATTTGCCCCAAAGCCTCTTGATCCCAAAAACACAAAAGTCCACGAATTATAGCAAAATGAGATTGTAACACTCCAAAAGCTCGTTTAACATCTTTCCTACATCCGTCTTGGTACTTAGCAAATAACTGTTCCTTTGGACCATGTGGATATAAAATAGATTTGACAAATGTTGACCACTCTTGATATATTCCATTAGTGAGATAATATCCCATGTCATAGCTCTTACCATTCACGATGTAGTATGTCATTGGAACATATCCTTCTAGGATATCATCAAATAGGGGTGGCTGCTCTAGTACATTAATATTATTGTTTGAACTCGGGATGCTAAAAAATGCATGCCATATCCAAGTATCATATGAAGTGATAGCTTTAAGTATGCTTGTTGGAGACCCATGATCTCCTCTAATATACATGCCTTACCATGCAACTGGATAATTTTTCTACTCCCAATGCATACAATCAATGCTTCCTAACATACCAGGAAATCCATGTTGCTTAGCTACATTAAGTAAGCGTTCAATATCAACTTGATTTGGCCTGCATAAATACTCATCACCAAAACAAGCGATGATCCATTGAACGAATTTTTTGACACATTACATGATTGTGCCATCAGCCATTTGTAAGTAGTTGTCTAAAGCATCACCCGCTACTCGATATGCTAACATTCAAATAGATACGGTACACTTCTGTTGTGGTGAAGCACTAAGTTTGCCAGCAGCATCCCTCCTTTGTGTAAAATAGGATGAGTAATCCTGTAGTGCTTGTACAATGTGGAGGAACACACATTTTCTCATTTGGAATCTACATAAAAAATGCTCATCAATGTACATAGGGTTATCCAAGAAGTAGTAATTATAAAGACGATTGTGTCATTCTAAACGACCGTTATTTATATACTTTCGCTTACGTCTTCTAGTAGAGTCATCGCATATCTCCGAGATCACTTGATATTAACGAGCAATTAGCTCATATCGCAAACTGCTCATCTCTAATAAAATATATTCATCAATTGCTTTGTTGTAACCATTGCCTTTCTTAGAATCAGAGCTACTTGAGTTACTAGTAAACATTATGTTTTAATAACATGAAGATAGAATAGTATACACTTGGAAATAAGAAAATTGAAAGTGATTTTATAAAGATATACTTGTTTGCCATTTATAGAACTTCAATTCAATAGCTGTTTTACAACAATTAGTTTACCATGAGATAATAGTAATAAAAAATCAATACAGAAAAATAATTAAAATGCCCGTTTCAGGCCCTAAAAGATGTTTTTTTTTTTGCCTCAAGTTCATAGTTACAAAGTAAACCCACATAGCTAATATAAATCTTTGAATGAGCTTCGTCTAGACATATTATAATAAAGATTCTGAGTTATATACCAAAAATTATAACTAAATAAAGTTTTGACAAACACAACCCACAATTAAGATCACAGCTTAGCTCAAAGCTTAGCTCAAGGCCTCGATTATGGCCTTGACACAACTCGCAACACAATATTGCGGCCATAGAGTCATAATTTTGGTTGCGATATTGATTTGTGGCTTGGGGTCGAAAGTAAAGTTGAGGCCTCGACCTAGGTTATGACCTAAAATTGAGGCCAAATTCTGACTATGTGGCTGCTATTTTAGGTCGCGACTTGGGCTGAGGCCATAGTCGTGGCCTCAACGTAGGTCGTGACTAACATTGCAGCCACAGAGTCGAGAATTTTGGTCAGATTTTGGGTTGTAGTAGGTTGAGGCCTCGACCTTGCCTTAACCCAGGCTACAACTAAGTTTGCAGCACAATTTTGGGTCGCGTTTTTCAAAACTAATGATTCTTCATATTTTAAGATCTTTCTACGAATCTCTTCTATCTATTCTTCTGTACATATCCATTGCTAATGTATCGGTCATATATTGATTTTCCAATTCAATTTGTTTTTGACGTCTTTTTGTTGTTTGCAACATTCCTTCTCCTTTGTCGTTTCAATTTCCTTATTTTCAATTTATTGATTTTACGTAATAACTCCGCTTTGTCACATCTATTGTGCTCAAGTCTTGTATCTGTGAATGAATTCATCCACTTTCTTACCTTCAGCGTCTTGCTATGCTGTACCAGTTGGACGGATGTCTATCTCACTTGCCTTATTATTTGTTGATATATCATGTTTAATGATGAGCTAGTTTATGCTCCGGAGCTATTGACTTGGAGTGTTTACTTGTATTTTTTTTCAGCATTTCCGGATTCAGATCTCCATTTGGGTTCATTATGCAATATGACCCAACAAGCTTGACAGTGATAATTTTTCTCATTTTGTCTAAATAAATCATGAGCATCTTTTATATAATCATGCTCACTTTTCTACTTTATCCACGTTGTTTTATTTTATCGTAATAAGCCCCAAATTTTTATGATATCTTTGCAATTTTTGACTATTGAGCTTTACATTGTTGCTATGTTCATCTTAGCGGATTTTTCTCCTTCTCATACATTGTCCCTTCTCAAATTCTTCAGAAATTCGTTGCCAAAATGTTTGTATGGTTATTGTTCCCAACAAGTGGATTTTTACTAACCCTAACATGATAAATTAAAAGCTTATCATCATTTTGCTCCCATTTTTTCTACGAGTGTGTACCCCCATTTTCATTATATCATCATCTTCTAAATTTTTGTTAGTAGAATATTATGGGTATTGTGAGTTTGTACTAATTAGTATTTGTGGCGATTGATCTAAATTCGATTGTGGTGGAGAATTTCCCATCGCATTGAATGGTTGAAAGTTTTCAAGTAAAAACTGAGAAACATATGAAAAATATGGTGTTGTCATACTTCTTGGATTATGACTAAAATTTTGAGAGTTTTGGCTCATAATTTGAAAAATTTAGAGGACATTGCAAATTAGGAACGCCTTGGAAAAATGCATCAAGTGGAAGGTATGATCCAGTTTTGTGAAATATGCAGCATTTGAAAATTTCGTGAGTTTAGTGATTCATCGTGTGGCAAATTTTGAGAATTATTTGGGTTAATGTACAAGAAATTATGGATAGAGAGATTTTTTGAGAATTATAAGCATAATTTGAGAATTAAGAGAGAGATTTTTCGAATTATAAAATTGTAGTGAATTTTAAGAATCGAGAGAGAGATTTTACAAATTTTTACATATTTATAGATAAAGAAATTTTAAAAAATTGCAAGTGCAGGTGTAGGTGCATTGGCTTGAACAACTAAATTTTATTTTAGCTAGAATGGCCATAATTTTTTATTCTTGCCATAACGGTCATTTTTTAATCTGAATGAATTTTATGGGTCCCATATTTTGATAAAAGTAAAAAAAAAGTTAAATAAAAATAAGTAGCTCCGTAGAGCAACGGTGCTTCATCAAGCATCTCACTTTATCGGTAAGCAATGCCAGTTGGCAATCCTTCGCATAGGTATCCGAGTTAAGTACTTCTGATAAATATGGTCTAAGTAAAGCTATGTGGGAAAATTTTACAATTCCATCATTAATTTTGATAGGAGCAGTCTCATCACTATCCAATGACTCACACGGTACCTGACCGTAATCAAACTACTAAAATAGTTAATATTTTAATTATTATATTTATTTTAACGACTGTCCCATCAACGGTATCGTAATGTTCGCATTGTATGTGTAATCTATGACTTTCATTTTCCAAGCAAATCACATGCCATTTTCAACTATACCTTAGTAGTTAATTGAATCTTGATCTTATTTGTGTAATTAATATTTGCAAAGTCCTAAACAGGAAAAAAAAAAAATCTCTAGCATGTGGTGGTTGAAAATTTGGATTTGCAATCAATTTAATCTTCACCTTATTTATGTAATTAATATTTACAAAAATCCTAAACAGAAAAAGGAAAAACCTTAAGATTTGATGGTTAGAAATATGGAATTGCAACCAATTTAATATTAGCCTTTTATGCGTAATTAATATTAAACAAAACCGTAAAGTTTGGATGGTAGAAATTTGGATTTGCAAGACCTTCACAGATGATATAGGCTTATGGTTGTCTAGTGAAGCTATTTCGATATGATAGAGTGACGGCAAAAAGCGGTGTTGTTCGAGTCAGATGAGAGTTTGATCCAGACATGCTAGGGGGTCATGATTTGAACCTAAGTAAATAAAAAGTAATAATATAAAACACGCTATAATTATAAAATATAAATATCTATATGACATCATTTAATTAAATTTGTATTTGGATCAAATCCATTAATTAACTATTAAATCCGTATTAATATACCTTAAAAAGGGAATAAAATAAAATATAATTATAATTTATTTATAATATGAATATATTTTTAATTTCTAGCAAGGTTTTTCTTTTGGCTAGGTTAACCAGTCTAGATAAATCCATATCGATGCAAATTTGTGCCAAATGCATGTGCCACCCTTCTTTTATGGTCGGTTTAAGTTGAACTAAGTTTATTTGAGTCTAACAACGGACAAAAGTAGTAGATAATTAACATGGTATGCAAATTATAGTTTGTGGGTAATTATTGAGTTAAGTCATGCACAAACAACCCAGAACAAGGATTTTGTCCAAATATGATAGATTAGTTGACATGTGATGGTTTTTTTATGGTAGATTAATGCAAATGTAATGGGCTTGTTTATGATAGGTTGGTAAAAAATGTAGTAGGATCAAATGTCGTAGGATTATTTTGTCCAAATGCGATAGGTTCATTTATGGTATATTGGTTCAAATATAGTAAGTTGGTACAAATACGGTATGTTTATTTATAGTAAATTGGAGCAAATGTAGTAGGCTCAAAATGCAAATATGATAGGCTCATTCTTATTTTAAGTTGTGGTATAACAACTCGATGCAAATAAAACCCTTATAGGTGTAAAGGGAATTTGATTGGAAATAAAAGAGTAACAAAGCTGTTAACAACTACTAAAGCTCAATAAAATTTTGAGCGAGTGGCCCCAAAATTCACAATAGGTTGGATAAGGTCCAAAAATTTAGCTTATTACTCAAACTAGTTTAGTTTAGGTTTAAAGAGCTTATATCCGGTTAAAAATTAAAATCTGAAAGTTATTTTTGCCTAGGGATTTATATATTTTAATTTTAGTATATATATTTTTAATTCTTATCTAAATAAAAGGATTATATATGTACAAACCAACATTTTTGAAATTTTCAGTCTAAAGCAATACGTACATAAATGATAAAATAACATATAAGCATCTATTTTTGCATGGAAATACAATATAATATAAATAGTTTATGTGTTTAGATCATCGTGGTCTGTTATGGTATATTAGTCGGTAATATTTTGACATCGTTTTCAAACTTAACAGATACTGAACCGATATCAATAAAAATTAACAGTTTTACTCATAAGCTGACTAAATCGAATTAATACTAATTCAATATCAATATAATTTCAACAGTATGGTATAGACGATTCAAACCCTACGATTTAAAATTGGACGTGAGGGTATATATTTCCACTGACCAGTATAATTCATTATTGTATTTTCAAATGTGTGTTCGAAATCGATTGTGCTTCATCCGAAGAGAATAGTTTAGAGGAAACATATGCATATTTTATTTTTCATTTCACTATCATTTTCAAGGATTTAAAAAAAGACGCAAAAAAGTTTATACTTAATTTTTAAATAAAGTACATTTATTTATTTTTATATATTTTCTTCCACCTTTTTTCACTTTCATGACTTTCTTATAATTTTTTCATCCGCATAATCACATTATTCGGGTTATTCTCTATATTTATAATATAAAATTTTTCATTAAGTTAATACACGAAGTGAAAGTTGAACCCATAAAGTAAGTTGTCTATGTCCATCTCACCAAAAAATTCCCTAATTTTACGCTTAAAATATTGTATTAGGTTGATTTAAACGCTACAAGGATTTTATCAAGGATAATGTCATTAAGGGTACCGAATTTTAACAAAATATGCAATTAGGTATTGTAAATGAGCTTAAAAATATAATACATATATTTATATTTAAGCTTAACTTGTGGGTTGAGTCATAGGGCCTAGTGAGCCTAGTTTAGTTATTGAAATGACTTAAGGAGATTTGGCTTTGCAGGCTTAGATAACGGATTGTTGGATCGATCTATCCGCACCCAACCTTTTTGAGGTAGACTCATGCATATAGGAGATGATTATTGGTCTTGACCCATGAAAAGCCCATTTAGGATAACGATGAATTGAACTTGCTCCATCTCATCTATCAATCACTAAGATGATTTGTTGGTCGTCATTTATGTCAAATGGCTATAAATATTCAGCCACTCCTCATTTGGAAATTTTTAGAGAGAGAAGACAAATGGCATTTCATAGAGGAGGCTCTGTTCTCAAAGATTAAACGACAATTCAAGTGATTTCTATCTCAACTGCTTAAAAACTATAAGGTTGATGAGCAAAGTCTATTTAAGCTCCTTTACCTGTCCCTTGTGTATTCAAGACATCGAGATTGCCTATTCCTCCTTCCCTGTCATTCTTTCAAAGTCATCTTGTCATCAAGTGTCATATCTTTAATAGCACTTCGAAGTCACGTGCCAGACACGATATTTGCATAACATATGCGTAACTACCCCAAAAAGAACCCTTCATCTACATGTACCTAAACTTTAAAAATGATTAATTTTGCACTTGAACTTTAAAATTGATTAATCTGATACTTGGAAAACTTTGAAATTGATTAATTCAATACCTGAAAGAAAATAATAAGATACTGTTACCATGTACGCAAATTTATTTCAAGTACTAAATTTGTCAATTTTAAAGTTTAAATACTAAATTAATTAATTTAAAACTTTAAAAATCTAATTGTATATTTTTTGACATATGTGACATTAACCCTTTTATCAATGAATAACTATGTTAATGAGAGATCTAAATATGTATTTTACAATTGTCATTAGTCCTAGGCAGTAAATGATCAATTTCTAAAATTTTGGGAATTATTCGTGATTTCAATATGGTTTTGCGGATTTTATACTATAATTTATCCTTAATTAAATGTATTTTTTTTTGCAATAAAAACCTACATCGTAAAAATAAATAAATAATAATAGCAGTAGCAATTATGGTGTTAGGACAGAACTATCTCATAACATATATTCATATTTTTATAGTTTCATGGGGGTGCTATGGATCGTTGCTCTTTAGTGAGAAAATTCGCAGAAAGAGGTGGAATAATGGTTGAGACAAAGCGAAGCTACCAGGGAATTTTCATTCGTATTTTTTATCCCCCCTCTCATTGCTCAACATATGAAAGAGCACTAAAGCAAGATCATATATATTTTTTTCTTTTTCATTACGTAATTATCAACTACTTTATTGAGATATAACCAAAAAAAATAAAAAAATCCCAAATTACGTAGACTCTTAGAAATCTTCTGTGAGATATTTCTAATTCTCTTTTCATTGTTTTTATTTTTTTTTCTTCCGAAAATTCTACAATCTTGTAATATTTTTCATGGAGCTAGTCTTGTTAATTTTATCAACCACTCACCTTTAGACCCAAGCCATCATCAAATACTTAATATCTTATTTATTTTAACAGTGAGATATGCACACTTTAAAATTTCTTTATTTTTTTTAGTGGACTATAAGAACTATTACAATGCTAATGTGAGTAATTAAACTCAGACCTTAAGGATGAAGACTTGCACTGGATGCTACTAGATTATAAGGTCATTGGCTAAAATTTCAGTTTTCTTTTTTAATAATTTAGATAGCAAATTGTAATATATTTGTATAATGAAATAATTCTAGTCATGTATTTATAAATTGGGAGCTTCTATAGTCTCATCGATATATCAATTTAATTAATCATCTAATCGTTAAAATAAATATAATAATTAAAATATTAATTATTTTGATGATACACAGTTGATATAATTTAAATAATAATCCACACAATTGGTCTGGTAAAAATTAATAAACCATGAAATTACCCTTATTAATTGCGTATGGTGTTAACTGTTATTCACTATCTATAAGGGAGACGGAGTTGGTTATGTGTTTCCAATTCCGGAGCTTATGGGGTTAGTGGAAAATTTCTTAAATGGCATCATAAAACACATTTATCGTAATTTAAAAAAATAATAAAATTTTCTGCTTTATGAAAAGTATAGACGTGTGTTGTTGTATATAAGATAGTGCAATATTTGACAAGATGGCTGGAATCTGGATTCCAAGTAAGGGAAAAAAAAAAAAAATATATATATATATATATATATTTATCTAGAGGAAAGAAATAACATGGGGAGAATATACAGGAAAGAAATTTTAATAAAATTTAAGGAAAAAAAGGATATTAATTACTAGAAAAGATAAAAATAAAAATGATGTAAATTCACTAACATGCTTATGAAATAATAATATTTTCAGTAAGGAACGAAATAGAAAGAACTATTAAAGAAGGACTATTATTATTATTATTATTATTATATGATAATAACCCTATCAAGTGCATATAAATAGTTTAAATACGAGTGCTATCTATATTCTACCTTATAAGCACTAAGACTGAGTATGAAATACTTATCATGTAAACTAATGGGGTTGGAAGTAGTCATAATACTTATAAATTTTACTAATATTTTTTCTTTTATATTACTAAAATTTTGAAATAAAGTTTCAACAACTTAAAGCTATCAATGTTTTCATAAGCAACTCAATAGATCAAATTTGCCTACTCATACCGCAATGATTTATTTATTTATTTTTAATACAAATAATGCCATAATGGCTTAAGTTTACTCAATCTTCTACTGGTCATCTTTATCTTTGTTATGAGCATTTGTAATCAACATTTCTTCATTTTTATTCCCCAATATTATACAACAATTTTACAAGATAGTAAGATCTACTTTAGAATATATACTCATACATCATACTCATATCTTACCTTAAAAAGTAAGCATCAAAAAAATTATGCATAAAGAAACGATAAGACCTAATACATAACCTCTAATATTATTAAGTTATATAAGATATTATATAGTACCATTGTCAAAATTTTGGATGTTGATATACTCAATTTAATAATTTATCTATTATATTAAAGTGCAAAAAAATACTATTAAAAAGCTTTCGATATAAGACTTATATTTCAATCATATAAAAAACCTAAGACCCTTACCTAACCCGTTAAATAAAAATTTTAGTTGGACATATATGAAAGTGCATTTTCATGCTGCAATCTGGACATTTTCATGCTACAAACCGGACATTTCCATGACGGTTACGAAAGGCATGTATGAGCACATCTCACTGCTTTGTCTGTATTAAGGGCAGGGCAGATCTTTCCTAGTTGTCTTCTTTAACTACTGAAGCTTCATATGATCTTGAGGAAAATGTCGCAGTGAAGTACCAGAGAATTGACCCCCAAAACATCCAAAAGTATTGCCATCGAGGGCGGAGATTGGAATGGAGCATTTCAAACTGCTCTAATTAGAGGATTTCATGGTTGGAGCCAAATAGAGAAGAATTGTTTCATTGAATTTTAATGATGATTTACCATAAAGTATGATTATTATGAAATACGATTAAAATGACCCTTATTTAATAAACATAAATTATAAATAAAGTGTTTACAATTATATACATCACCAATCTCATGAGAGATTGGTAAAATTATTAATAAAAGTGGTGGTAAAAAGATTCTTGGTCAGGATGTTAAGTAAAAGATAGATAGATCTTTAGTCTATTTCTCATTTTTTCGGAGATGTCTGATGATGAGTAGAAATGAATTTGACTAAGAATTATCCTGCAACTATCTGTTCATACTCATATTGACAATCAATGTTGATATATTTTATACGATTGTGATAAATTGGATTTCCAATAATGTAAATGGCTTCGAGATTATCTAAAGGACCCTCAAATTGCGTGCTGGCAACACAATATCCTCCCAAATGCCACAAGATTCACATGCCTAACACTAGCGATGATCTCAATTACATGAACAAAATTGGCATCTCCAGCAGCAGAGCAATTCTTATATCTTTCTAAAGCCACTTCGGTCCCATTAGGAGGCAGTCCTTTATGCACATTTCCATAGCCACCTCTTCCTATAATAAAATCTCTATAGAATTTCTTTGTACCCTTCCTAATGTCATCAAATAAGTACCTAACTAAGTTAGTATTATCCTTAATCGAATCAGATCCCAAACCCAACCCCTTCTCTCTTTCCTTTATTTTCCTCCTTCACCTACTAACTTTCTTCGGCTTTCTGAAAAAAAAAAAAAAGCCCAAACCCCAACAAAGACCATGACTAATGCGACACCACTATAACCAAACCAACAATGAGCCAAACCCTCTTTTGCCTACCACTAGAATCACTATCCATAAAATTAAGTGAAAACAAGTAGCTTGCAACATCCTTAACTTAACCCTATGGTATGAAAATGACCCTTACATAATAAAAATAAATTACAAAAATAATATTTACAATAATAATGGTGTACCAAACTAGAGTGGCAGAAAATAAAAAAAGATTGTTGAAACATGCTTAGCGGCAGCATTATCTTGTTGAGTGTTTGATCAAGAATTAATCAATTTAAACCATTGGATGCTTATAAAGAGAATTAAAAAGAAAACGAAGAAATAAATAAAGAAAAAGAAAGAATATGACATGTAAGATTTAAATTGAATGCCCCAATACAATCTAGATGATAAATCAAGAACAAAATGATCCACTTGTATAGTAGGCTAGCAAGAGGACATAATGATTCTCATAGTCTTGTCTTCAAGGATTCATATGGTTTCTCTTTCAAACTTAAGAAAGTTACAAGAAGCTCAAAACCCTAACTCCATGGTGGAAACAACTTAAAAGAAAATAAAAAGAAAAAGAAAGAGTAAGTACAAAACATGAAATCAAGACACCATTTAACATCGTGGTGGTAGAAGTATGTGTTTGAATGGAGTGGTTATGTGTGTATTATATGAGTATCACATTACATGTGACTTGAGAGAAGTGACATGCAATGGCACATAACTGATGTCAAAAAAGGAAGCTAAAAAGCACCAAACCAACTAATGCATTCCTGATTCAAGACAAGTGTTTAGTCTTTTAAGTTGAATTTTTGGTAATAGGACAACATTTCTACCAAATCTTAGCCTCCCAACTAAAAAGGAACTATAAGTATATATAAGGCTTGGTTGCTAAAATCATTTGTTGAATCACATTAACAAGAGATGGTACAAGTAAGTCTCATTTTAGTGGATGGGCCATATTTATCTTTATTAATAATTTTTTTTAGCATACACATGAGCCACATTGAGTAAGACGGAAGTTAATTAGACCAATTTTTTCAAGCTTTATTCTAAGCTCACCACGTTGATTCTCCATTCATTATTCTACACAATGCATGAGTTGGACTTTGTGGACGCTGTCACTGTAACCCAAAGAGGCATGAAAAGTCAAATTCCAGTCAAAATTGAGCTAAAAGCCTATAAATCAAATACTTTAGCTCTCTACAATAGACAACCATGAATATGGGTTCACAAATCGCTGCTTCTACCAATTGATAACAATCCATCGGTCAACAATATGCACCAAGTGGTCGACCCCTCCTTGTGAGGGATAGCAGCGCCTGCACATTCCAATTAACTCCAAAGCCCAGGCATTGTTGTGTAAAGTCAAAGTATAAATTCAACAAGGATAACAATACAAAAAGGATTTTATTAGCAACAAACGGCCCTAGTCAATTCCTCTTTCTAGCAGCAATGGCAATAATAGATATTCAGGTCACTAAAACTTTAAGTTGAATCGTCCTCCATTCGACAACACAAACATGTTAAGGAGGAGCCCCCTCGGAGGCTCAAACAGCTTTCTATACAGTCATGAAGGCGGAGTAGTTGGGTAATTTTTTTCATGGACGCTGAATTATGATCATCCAATTCGATACAGCTCGGTAAACCTTGGATAAAATGAAGGTCACCATAATATGGGTAGATAATAGATATACAGTAACATCAGAACCTATATCCAAACAGTGCACTGATTAAAGTATGATCAAAATGGGGGGAAAAGAGCAGTTATTGCATCAGAGCAACATAGTGCCAAACCGAGACACCATGCACTTACTGCTCTTATCCTCAATTTCCAATTTCGAATAGTATGGGATTAGATTCAAGCTCCTCTGCAAATTTTTCTAGGATCTCCTTCACAGTATCCCTCAATTCAACATTTCCATTTTCAAGCGAGCTCTTAGCATTTGCTATGCTGGAAAATGTGGCATCATAAAGAGCTGATGCTTCCTCCACTTCCAGTGGTGGCAAACCTAGCTCTGTACCATGTTCCTTGAGGTACTCCTGAATTAATTCTATGCTTCCTTGTCCATTTTTAAGATCTCTCTTCTCATGCAATATCATCTCTACAACATTACTGAATTGCTTGTCACTGCGCAAGAGCTGCAAATATTAACCAGACAATCAGACATTGTCAATGCTCCACAATAAGTATGAAGACAGCACAACCTTCAGATTATACCACAGAATTCCACATTGAACCAACTTGATGAAAGTCTACTGCTTTAACAATGAGTGCAAAATAACACAAGAAAAATGATACACTCAATACCTTTTTGATCTTAGAACCATTTGTGATCTTCACATCATGTACGAAAACCACTTGCTTTTGAGAAAGAGTATCAGCTAGTTCTTGCAAAACGAGCTGAAGGATTTGTGCAAATTGTGCTTGGCCCAGCTCCTCATCACCCTCTGCCCCATGCTTCTTCAATATACCATCAAGAAGAGGAAATTCTGCAAAAAGGATCTTGCAAATGTGAATAACTAACCAGAAAAATGAATCACAAATGATCATCCATATGCCGGCTTGCTAAAGATGATCTTGTATTGCATATGGATAAAAAATAAATAAATGAATAAAAAGTGATGCAAGAATAAATTGAATCAACTACGAAATAGAAAAGAAAGAAATAAATTTCCCATGAGGGAAACCCGATTAACTAAAGTAAGCTAGAAAGATTACAGGATTGATGAACATCCTAAATCATGTATATGAAAAGTAAATTCATATCCCCAATGATAGGGAACAAAAATTGAGTAAAACTTTTGCTTATCATGATTTTTCTGGCTAGCTGTTTTTTCAAAGAATCATATGTGCTTAGAAAATAGATCAACGACGAGTTGAGTCAATGCTACCTGAAGAAGGAGGGACACCCATACTGACTCCCATCTGATCAAGAGCTTTCTTTATCTCACCCTTCTTGAGTTTGCCATTATCGTAGGCATCAAGTTCTGTGAAGATATTTTCAGCTAACATTGCAAAGTCATCCTCATCCTCGAGATACATTCGAAGGGTGCTTCCATCCAGTAGGGATATAACAACTGGGTTGTCTGCAGCTTAAATTTTAGTTAATGAGCTGCTGTTTGACACCCAAAAATCTCAGGGTATTGCAATAACAGTCAAACCAAAGATTCACCAATTTGTTGGATTTGATGACACGAACATTAATTCTTTAAGTATGCAAGGTACAACTGAAGGCTTCCTTAGATGGATAAGCATGTTGTGCTATCCAAAATCAAATGATAACAAAATCAAAGAAGGTTTTCCAGATTTCAAATCATATAAGAAAAAATGCACTACATTTCCTATCTGGTCATAAATGAAAATCGAGGAAATACTAGGATGAGATTTTTGTTTGCTCTTTCAGGGCAAAAGTCATTAGAAAATGAAAGTAAAAATACATGTATACCCTGTTCCAAAATAAAATATCCAGCGACACCCCTGAAACTTGGAGACAAAAATTTATTCTTTTCTGTTGCACAAACACTTTTCTAAGATTGTTTATTGAACAAATAATTAAATTTGCACGTCTCAATCTTCTTCTTGCCTAATCAATGTCATTATCGCAAATCATAGGGATAATATCAAATTACGAGCTGAACTTTGAGTATTTTTTCAATTACACCCGAAATTTAAAGGTGGTAGATGCCACACTCAATTGAGCTTTTATGTATCAAATTTACTACCTTACCGATACTTGTTATTGACATGACCTTTTAAAGGATGATAGAAATAGTAAATATGTCAAATAAAAGTCCAATTAGATATGACATTTAATAACTTCAAACTTTAGGTATCAAATTTGACAAGTAAATTGATTTGAGTATAATATTTCACAACTTCAAACTTCTGGTATATAATTGAAGAAACATGTAAAATTCATGTAGTGATTTTGACATTATCCCTAAAACATAATTACTAATCACCCTTATATTTATTTTTCTCATATTTTTCTATATTTAATTTACCCAATAAAATGTACAAATAAGACAAATTATACAAACATACAATTTCTAACTGATAAGATACATTTACGATACAGAATAGAGGACCATATAAGCAGACCTGAGACAACTGACAATAAAACAAAGATGTTAGATCTATATTTTGGTCTCTTGCATATCTAAAGTTTAATTTATGTTTATGTTAAGCAATCTCTCAGCTCTTGCTTTTGTCACTAACAAATAGAAAGGTGGCATAGCTCATAAAAGTACAGATCTAACACTCATTCACACTTTGACATTTATGATGGATAAGGCTCCATCACTCAATATTAACTTCAACAAAATGTATAAGATCATTATCTGATCTTCACTCCCGCTCCCGACAACCACATAATAGATAATACAAGAAAATCAAAGATTGAGTTTAAGGCATTTCTATTAATTTTTTCAGCAGTTTCAACCCAAATTTCATGAAACTGAAGAGATGCTTTTCAGTTCACAATCCTTGAACTTCTCTGGCATTCCAATCAGACAAAATGGCATTGTCTGTTAAACATTCATGTTCTCTGCAATCAAAACAACAAGCTCAGGGTGCAATTTTCAGGTTACATCTAAATTGGATCTTCCATTGGCATTTCTCTGCTTCCAGATTATACTTATTCACACACGGTACCAACATAACCCATAACAGAATGCTACAAATTCAATACCAAGCTCATCTGCACCAATGCTACAGGATGCTACAAACTGCAGCAGACTATAAGCTACAAAAACTATAAAGCAGAACCCTTCATTCTTTACCAACCTTTCTAGTTTTAAAAAATTATAGCTAAGACTGATGTTTTGCAATTCTGTAAGAACTAATGTTCGTTGTAATGTATCAAAAACAGAAAGAATGAGATAAACAAATGTGAATCTTACACACTAAACTGAAAAAGAAAAAGTATGAAAAATTACATTAATCTCCTAAAATCTTCAAATTTACTAAAATCATCTTTTATTCCCACCTGTAAAATATTAATGCCACAAAGTAAATATGCTAATGCTGTGCCAAGAAGGGGGGTATGTGAATCGAACTGTAGCTTGATCAAGCTAAAAATTTTGACCTTGACTCAAGTGGCACCAAAAAGCCCTAATTGCAACTTGATATAAGCTCAACCTGACCTCTATTAGGCTCACAAGCTCATTTAATCAAATATCATAAAACTCGGATGCATCTTGATTGTGATCTGATCAAATTCAAATAAATATGAAACCAAACTCGAGGCAAACATACTTCCCAGTGCAAAGTAAGTCTGTTGTATTAAAATATACATAAAGTTACTTTCTTACGTTATTTCATCACTAAACTTGATACGCATAAACAACCTAAAAAATATCAGATTTGACAAGAGGTTACTATATTTGTCACTGCATGATAGTTTTTACACAATCAACAATATTCACAGTTATAAGCGATCATTTTCCAAAATTTTTAAGGATTTTACTTTTTTTTTTTTCATCAATTCTCCCTAAGAATAATAAGCGCACACATCTCCTTGGAAATCCTAAAACTTCTTTCATATTCAGATCTTCTGTCAACAAACATTCAATTTTATCACTCTCTTTCTCTCTCTCCGTGTCCCCCCCGATTCTCGATCAAAAGCAAACCAAATTTGACTAAACAACCGCTCATCAAACAACCTTAAAATCAACCTTCTACCTAAGTCAACTCTTCAAACACACGCAAAGACAATTAATTGATCAAAAAAGCCACATCATCATC
This sequence comes from Combretum micranthum, assembly GCA_024138025.1. Lineage (NCBI taxonomy): Eukaryota > Viridiplantae > Streptophyta > Magnoliopsida > Myrtales > Combretaceae > Combretum > Combretum micranthum. Next base: position 273,983 of record JAMXBD010000858.1, on the reverse strand, counting down.
ATATACCGTCCAATTCATCGGCGATCGCAGCAATGTACTCATCGAGCTTCTTCCTAGCCTCGTCTCTGTTCAGTTCGGTATTCCGGAAGCTGTGGTCATGATCAGAAGAAGCGACACCGATGCGATCAAGTCCAGAGAGTTTAAGAGACTCCGGAATAGTGAAACCGAACAGCCGATCGCTCGCTTTGGTGTTTCCGAGCTCGATCACCTGCAGAAAAAAAAAGGGGGGGGTTCATTACTCATTTCACGAGTACACACGAGACAAATTTCATGACAGTGTACAAGCATAACGGAAGACCTGAGCTCCAGTGAATGTAGAGAGAGAATCTGGTAAAGAGAGAGAGAGGTCTCGGAGTCGAGAGCCGTCCAGGACGGTCAAGCCTAAGTTCGACGACATTTTGAGAAGAGAGACAGAGAGAGTATCGAGAGAGAATTGAAACCGAAAGAAGTCTGAGGTTGTCGTCTTTGTGTAAGTTCCGTTATTTCGTAAGATTTGTGTCCGAATGATATGGTATGAGATTAGGGCATTGGACTTGAATTAGTTACGGAAATGCCATTGGACCGTCGAAAATTTAATGAAAAGAGATGAACTTTCCATTAAAATGGTATGAGATTAGGGCATTGTATTTGAATTAGTTACGGAAATGCCATTGGACCGTCGAAAATTTAATGAAAAGAGATGAACTTTCCATTAAAGGCAGCTTCAAACTACAAATTTACCCCTCCAGCTTCAAGACTTCGACGAGGTAAGAGCAGATAGTTTTAAGGTTGATTGTGGAAAAACACATTATTGTAATACTTAATCCAATGGGATGATTGTAAAGGAGGGAAAAGTTCCGCTAAAGGCAATAGTAGTAATTACTTTTCTTAGAAAGGAAAAATCTAAAATTATTTTCCTAAAAAAGATTAAAAAACTAAATTATTTTCTTAAAAAAACAAAGTAAAATTATGTATCCTCTTTTACAAATATAATATATGTTTTGAGATTTATGAAGTACTTTGATGAGATTTGCAATTTGAAATTTATCGCGTAATTTAAATATTTAAATATTGACACAAATATAAAAATAAAATAAAGCTTTTTTAATTAGAGTTTTGATTTAATTTATACTCCGAACTGAATCAAAACATTTAATGGTTTATTATGGGATGGAAAAAAGATCAAACTATAAATAATTTTTTTCTTTTATTTTTAGTAAAACCCCAACCAAACTTATTTGTACTTACCCTTAACTTTAGGGGTACTTCTAAGGTCACATAGATGGTTAGGTATAGTATGAGCCGTTGTATCACAATTGGATATTACGTGAACTGTTGGATAGTCGACGGAATCGACCTCGTTAAAATTAATGGCAAAAACATTGAATTTCCCTAGCTTCATATATAAATTTTAACAAGCAAAATTTTGATCTTATATGGTATTTAGTAATTTTAAACTTTAAGTGTAAATTTAATTATAACATTATCCCATTAAAAAATTTGTCCAATTTACCCATTGAAATTTAATTGTAGCAGTCCCATGTAAAATTTGTCCAATTCACCCATTACTGTCCCAACAGGTAAAGACCCATAATAAACTTAAAGAAAAAAAAAATGCTTCACTTCTTAATAAAGTAAAATAAAACAATCAAATTGATTAATACAAGTGCATTGAACAAAAACTTGTCCCAATATTTCATAAAGTCCTATTTTAGCCAGATAAAGCCTAAATTAGCATAGAAAGATATTTTTAGAGTATGTTTTTCATGCATGAGAAAATCAAATAAGGTCAAGAGCGAAACAAACTAGTTCAATGATCCCTGTTCGAAGCCTACCAAGCTAGATTTCCTTATGATATCCCTTATTTGACTCATTTTTTGGATCTTACTACTAATCCAAAAGATTGGTTCTTGACATTAAATTGGACTCTAAGCTCATGATGCTGTGCTTGATACAATGGAAGAATGATGGGGAAAAAAAGATAAAAATAATTTAAAATCAAAAGTGATGGATTCATATTTATTAATAGGGGCAATCATGGATCGAAGAATTTAAAGCGGTATTAAATGAAAAACCTTAGGAAGGAAGGACAGTTGTAGGATTTATTTAAAGAACGAGGTGGAGAGAGAGAGTGCTTTTTCATCTCTTTTTTCAAGCCACCCTCCTTGCATTCCCTAATCCTATAATTTTTGAAGCCACAGGCATACATTACAATTATTTCAAAATCTTCTAGTGTTATGTTAGTACCATAAAGATTTGGTACCATCAAAATCCGTTTGACATGGTGAAGAAGCAAGCGTTTGTCTATAAATGTAGTAAAAAAATAGATTTTAAGGGTAAAGTCACGTTTGACTACTCAATTTGGGTAAACTTGCAGCTATAAAAATATATAAAAATGCAAGTATAATGAATCAACTTGCCAACGTCGTATCATATTTATAAGAAAGTAATGTCATTAGGTGGGCCATCGCCTTTTTCTATAGTCACGAATGAAGTTTGATCCTTGTTTATTATCAGAAGTTTTTCCCAATTATTCTTATGGAGCATTAGTATCTTCTTGGAAAATAAGCAAAATTCAACCAAAACATCAATGCCACTTTTCAATTTATTGCATGGGCAATTTCTTCTTTGTGCCACTTGAAGAAAGTATTGTTTCTTTTTACCCTGATAATTTTGTACGTGTAAACATAGGTGTTGATTGTGATTATTATGTAGATGTTTTTGTGTATCTAGGCACTTCACGTGAGTAAGAATTAAGGTTAATATTGTGAACTTATATTATTTATTTTACACGTGTCTTTTTGATTAGCTGGTTTAGTCTTTCTATTATAGCTTATTGTATAAATACTTCCTCTGTTGTAAATATCAGAAGCTGCTTGAGCCTTGATATTTTTTTCTCAAGCTCTGTTTCATTTCGTTTTCCTAAATTTTGCTTTCTTTTGTTCGTCTTTCTTGTTCTGTTTCAAATGGTATCAGAGCATCATTTATAAGATCTTTCTGGTTTTCTTCTGTTGTTTCTCTTTTGCTCTGCATTTATCCATGGATATAATGTCGGATGTCAATTGTCTACACAAGTTGAATTGGTTAATTCTGATCCTTTATACATATCAGGTTCAGATAACCCTAGCATGTTGATAGAAAATATTGCTTTTAATGGTTTGAGTTATCTTGCATGGAGTAGGTCAATTAAAATGAGGCTTGGTGCCAAATTAAAATTAGGTTTTATTGATTGTAGCACACAGGAACCTGATTCAACTTCTTTTGATTTGATTCGTTGGACACATTGTGATTACATGGTCCGATGTTGGATCTTAAATTCAATGCTTAGTGATCTTTCACAAAATTACATATATGGTCAATCTGCTTTCGAACTTTGGAAAGAGGTATACAAACAGTATGGACAAGGAAATGGACCATTAATTTTTCAATTGCAAAATGAATTGATTAATATAAAGCAGTTGAATCAATCTGTAAATGTCTATTACAATAAGTTAAAGAAAATTTGGGATGAGCTACAAATGTATTTAAATTTATTTCATTACATATATATTATATTAGCACTATATGATATTAAGTATTTTTTTTTGTTTATATTTATATAATCTCATTAGTGGGAAGAGTTGCAATCCTTCAAATTATAGAAATATAATATCAAGAGTTACGTCATTTAAAATTACATCAAACAAATATTGCTATGCTTTTACGTAAAAGTTCAAAGTCGCAACTTTTTAGAACTCACATAAAAAACTTAAATAATATTAATTAACTTTAATTATTTAGAAGTTACAAGTGATAAAGTAAAAAATAATGAGTTACTAAATGATATTATTAGTAAAAAGATACAAATTACGAAAGCTTTCCACAATGAAAATGTATTAAAGTCAGTAAAACTATATATTATAATGAACATTGTTCAAACTACAACAATTGTTATTTCTTTGTATATACACCAAAGTTTAGGGAACTTGTACAATATTTCATTGATGGATCATCTAGTAAATTATTTGATCATTAATATAAATATAGTATAAGAAATATTAAGTATTTCATTAGTGATCAAGTCAGGTATAATTCTAAACTGTTAAATAACCAACGAAACCGATCTCCATTAAAAAAAATGATAGGGTCAAAGACTATGTTATTTTACATTAATTATATAAAAACTACAATAATTTTTTCATTTGAAAATGACTACCATTTTCCAAAGAATGGGAGCGAAGTATCAAAGACTGTTATTCCACGTTAATTATATAAAAATTAATTACAACGTGAAAAGACCTATCTCTTTAGTCTTAATAGAAGTTTGGAAAATTCTAATTATTGTTTTATAAGTTGGTTGCAATTAATCTAAGCAATTAGAAACACTCAAGGTATTTTTTAGTGGAAGTTTAATAATTTCTATAGAATGAGGGACGGCTTCTATAATGGGTTACTTCCAAATCAGACCTTTCATACACAAATTTTATTTATTTCAAGCCCAAGGTGGTGGTAAAATATTAGGGAGAAAAAAAAAAAAAAAAAAGAACGCAACAAGGAATATAGGTACTTTGTAAAATTTCACTATTTTTTTTTTTGTAATTCTTTTTCTAATCTTTCTATGCTGACTTCTTTTTGTGCTTTTTCTTTATCGAAATGTTTGATCTTTTCTCTAAGTATATTATTTTGTTCTTTTATGATTTTTTTATTATCTAATATATCTCTTAGTATTCTTCTGTTTTCCCCTATTTATTCTTGCATTGGTGTTATATGATTGTAGATATTATTATGTTGTTTATAAAAGTCTACGATACTATTAACTGCTTGCTTCACTATGCAATATGTTCACACTGTTGAAAATAACAAATATATCTAAACCGATTTGTGTTTTTTTTTTTTTTTTCCATATTTCTACTGGGTTGATAAATTTCTAACCATAACCACTCTAGTCTTTTTATATTATCTATTCATAATCATCTAAAATCTTCGTACTCTAGTGGTAAAGTTTCGTCTGATGATGGATAATTGTCTATATCTAATCCTATATATGATTCTGAGAATATTTCTTCCGTATGGTCTATTATGATAACATAAGCTTATCCTTGCCTAATTCGTGGAATAAAAATTATTGAGATCATCTAATTACCTAATCTTCTAAGATAACCTCCAAAGATGCTGAATGGTTGCTTTCTAAGTTTCTTAATGCTGTCTAAATGCAATTAATAATAATCTGGAAAATTTTCGTCCCTAGCTATGAATGCTGGAATGTGGACTCCTTCCTCACCAATTTCTTTGACTTGACTATTTAATTCTTCTAAATTCCTTTTGACTTCTACCCAAAGATGCTGAATGGTTGTAATATTACGTCTAAAGCTTGTAATATGACATTCTATTTCTTCTAAATTTCTTTCTACACTTTCCTTTATCTCTTCTAAAACAGACTTCAAATTACTCCTTTTTATATTTCTATTATTTTTTATCCTTTCAAATTGAATTTCTATGCTTAAAAGCAGTAACCGGAAATCTATATATATATATTTTTTTTGATAATTTTATATACTGAACTAGTTCTTGTTTTTTAAAACTTATATAATGAAACACATGAGATTGAATAAGAAAATTTAATAAACAAAAGTCTTATATGAACTTTTAATTGCAGAGATTGTAAAGTTAGGGTTACAAACAGCTAAGCCGAGGTGAGATTTTGAAAGTTCGAACTTGACTCATTTAAAATTTATTGAGCTCGAACTTGAACCTAACTTTTTTATCGATCATGAAATTTATGCTCAAGTTTGAATCATTTTAGCTAAATGGGTTTTAGTTTAAACTCACTACAGGAGCAAAAAAAAAAGGTATATGATATGGGGAACCTCCGAATCCGAAGAAGTGGGGTTCAGCCGTAAAGTTAACTTTCCTTCTTGTTAAAGAACTTTCATCATCAGCTGAGAGTGATATTTGACTTTAGCTTGTTCAGCTTTCAAAAAGGTATCTCAAACTAAGATCAGAAGGATAGGGCCTTGGATTCAAAGCTAAACATTCAGATAACCCTAGCATGGTGATAGAAAATAATGTTTTTAATGGTTCGAATTATCTTGCATGGAGTAGGTCAATCAAAATGGGGCTTGGTGCCCATTAAAATTAGGTTTTATTGATGGCAGCACACAAAACCTGATTCAACTTCTTTTGATTTGATTCGTTGGACACATTGTGATTACATGATCCAATGTTGGATCTTAAATTCAATGCTTAGTGATCTTTCACAAAATTACATATATGCTCAATCTGCTTTCGAACTTTGGAAAGAGGTATGCGAACAGTATGGACAGGGAAATGGACCATTAATTTTTCAATTGCAAAATGAATTAATTAATATAAAGCAGTCGAATCAATCTATAAATGTCTATTACAACAAGTTAAAGAAAATTTAAGATGAGCTATAAGTATTGCATTCATATCTTCTTGTGATTGTGGTAAAATTGAATATTGTACATGTTGTCTTAAGGAAAGAATTCATGAATATGAGATGGACTAGGTTGATACAATTTCTTATGGGATTAAATGAAGGATTTGAATCTATTCGTAATCAAATCCTCTCCATGGATCCTTTGCCTACAGTGAACAACACCCATTCTCTCTCTGGCTTCTCACTCTAAGCTCCTCATACCATCTTTCACCCTATAACTCCTCCATAGCCATCCGAGCACCCATTCAAGACCAACACTACATGGCATACCAACAAAATAGGACAATCATAGTCACCGATCGTCCATTCGAACTCGTAAAGACCCATCACCATCTTCGTTACCGATTGCCAATTTCACTAAAACCTGAATTGTTGCTATTCGGAACCATTGTGATGCACCTTGGCGAAGCTTTGAAGTCTTGCCGTTGCTTCATTCTCGTGTTTATGCATGTAACATAGGAGAAGGACTTGTGACCTAGCGTTTGACCCATATCCTTTGCTATTGGCAATCCATTCTGCTATGCTTATTAAGTTGATCTATTACTAATATCGGGTGAACTGTTTAATGTTGTTAAAGTAGAGTTTATACTTGTTTTGTGTTGATAATTGCATGAGGCATCATTAAAGGTGTTTATTATGGGCTTAGGGTATAATAGGATATGAGAAAAGTGGAGAAAATTGAGTTTGAAACAGGAGAGTGTAAAAAATTTTCATACACCCTGATATATGGCCTGTTTGGAAGAGTGTATAGGACATACATCCCTTGATACAACCTATATACGATGGTGTATCACTCTTTGACCTTGACTTTTATTTTCCCTTAGGGTTGAAACAGCCTTGGATATGGCCATATCCAAGGGTGTTTCATTTTCTGAAGTCATAGTGTGTTTTCCCCTGGTTGAAACAGCCTTGGATACGAGCCATATCCAAGGGTGTTTCATTTTCTGAGTTATAGTGTGTTTTTCCATGGTTGATACAACCTTCGAAGCAGCCTATATAGGGGTGTTTCATTTGATACAGCCCTTGATACAGCCTGTATGTAAGGGTGTATCACTTTATGTTTAAAAAAAAAATTCTTTATTAAATTCATTTGTTGTAATTTTACTTCTTTATATTTGTTCTTTATTTAATGTTCAGTTTTATGATTAATTAAAAAGCTTATATGAATCTATCATATGTATGAATGCTAAGCTTAGAATTAATCAAGTTTTATATATTATTTTAAGTATAAATATTGATTTAAGTTGATTTTCTTTGTTACAGTGATAGAAACTCCTACTCCTTTAAGTGCTTCCTTTAATCTTTCTTTGAGTGCCTCTGTTGATTCTCTGTATATTTTAGGTACGCAGTGATTTGCTTGATTGTTTGCTAGTTTAGGCATATTCCAACTTGACTTAATTCAAGATGACTTAAATTATATTTGTTTTGATTGTAATTTTCATCGTTGAATTCGGTCCGAGGAGTGGCATCATCTTTTTAATATCATAATGCAATGACATGTTAGTATAGGCGCTTAGGCCACTTGTCATGATGCAATGACTTTCATTAGTGGCTTAGTGAGTAATTGATAAGGTATTTGGTAACAGTATGACATTCGCTTATTCTTAAAAGGAAATAATATGATTTAGTTCAAGTGTTTATGAGAACAGTTGAATTAGATGATGTTATGAATTAAGTTAAGTAGAGTTGAGTAACGGCTAGGAGCCCTCAATGAGATTACTTTTTCTTTTAGAAAGTTAACCCCCTGGGCAATTGATGTTACTCAGGACCCTTAATATCCTTGTTTGTATCGACGTTTGAATATTCCAGTGTTGTTTTGTTTAATGAATTTTAATTAAAGCTAATGAAATATGAGTTGTTGCATTGTACTAGATTAAGTTTGCTTGCCATACCACTTTTGGTTTTGTCACTGTGTACTGGGCCTTTGGCTCACTTTTGCTACTTTTCAGGTGATGGTGATTGGTATGATGATTTGGTTTATGGGAGTGACTGAGAGAAATTCCTGGATGAATGGGACGGATAGGAACCCGAGTTTTGCTTGTGGCTTTTCAAGAAAGTTTTCGTTTAAGAGATTTTGTTAAAGAAAATATATTTTGTATTTTGTTAGAAGGCTTGTTAGTTAAGCCTTATGTTGTAAAAGAGATTTCAAGGTTTAATTTCTTTGTTAGTTTGAGACAATATCTAAGTTTTGTTGTGTCATCTATTAGACACAAAGTTTGTAAATATTTTCTTATAAATGTTTTATATGTGTATATATTACTCATATGAGTAATCCTTTTGTAAAAAGTCTTTATATGAAGTTTTAATGGTTTTAAACAAACAATTCACATAAACAGTTAGATTTAGGACAACCTTACATATAATATAAAAAATTATATTGGTTAGGGACTTGATTTACTTAATATTAGTATTAAGTGGGTCGGGTCTTTACAGTGATGCTTGTTAGTTTGCATGATGGTGATGAAATAGACAACATAGATATAAGCCAGTGTCCAAACAACATTACCATTCTAGTGGTGCCAGAGAGGATATTTATAGTGGATCAATTCCTATTATGGGCGAGTAGGTGGTTGGTGAAGATTACTGAGAACATGCAATGAGTCCATTAATTTATATTTGATTGTGCTTATCCTGAGTGGTCAAGAGGAATGTGTCAAATAATCTCATGTTGAGGTTTGTCCTGTCATAACATTCAACAAGTCGGTTTCTCGAGTTAAAGTAGTTGGTACTCCTATAAAGCTGTAGGACAGGTTATAGTAGGTTGAGCCAACGCATTAATGAACAATGGGTTGGACTAAGCTAGGAATTTTATGATTCATATATTTAATCTTAAGATTATATAATAAAGTGTTATATTTTTGTGCTTATTAACTTCATTATCTATTATTGGTAATTCTATTCTAATTGTAAATTTATTGATAATCATGAGAATTATCGATTGTATAGTTTTGATGTATTTTAGGCTTATATATAAGGTAATTGTTCATCTTATTTTTTAATTGACTACACTAAGGTAAGATTGTAGATTAAAATAAACTATAATTCAATTTGTTTATGAAAAAAAAAAAACAACAACAATATACATATATTACTAAAATAAAAGGTAACACGTAAAAAGCACATTAAAAGAAATATTGAAAAGTACTATAATAAGAAGATAATAAAGTGCTGCGCTATATATGTATTTAAATTTATTTCATTACATATATATTATATTAGCACTATATGATATTAAGTATTTTTTTGTTATATATTTATATAATCTCATGTTAGTGGGAAGAGTTGCAATCCTTCAAATTATAGAAATATAATATCAAGAGTTACGTCATTTAAAATTACATCAAACAAATATTGCTATGCTTTTAGTAAAAGTTCAAAGTCGCAACTTTTAGAACTCACATAAAAAACTTAGATAATATTAATTAACTTTAATTATTTAGAAGTTACAAGTGATAAAGAAAAAATAATGAGTTACTAAATGATATTATTAGTAAAAAGATACAAATTACGAAAGCTTTCCACAATGAAAATGTATTAAAGTCAGTAAACTATATATTATAATGAACATTGTTCAAACTACAACAATTGTTATTTCTTTATATATACACCAAAGTTTAGTGAACTTGTACAATATTCCATTGATGGATTGTCTAGTAAATTATTTGATCGTTAAAATAAATATAGTAAGCAATGTATTAAGTATTTCATTAGTGATCAAGTCAGGCATGATTCTAAACTGTTAAACAACCAACGAAACCGATCTCCATTAAAATAAATGACAGGATCAAAGACTATGTTATTTTACATTAATTATATAAAAACTACAATAATTTTTTTCATTTGAAAATGACTACCATTTTCCAAAGAATGGGAGCGAAGTATCAAAGACTGTTATTTCACATTAATTATAAGTTGGTTGCAATTAATCTAAGCAATTATAAACACTCAAGGTATTCTTTTGTGGAAGTTTAATAATTTCTATAGAATGAAGGACTGCTTCTATAATGGGTTACTTCCAAATCAGGCCTTTCATACACAAATTTTATTTATTTCAAGTCCAAGATGGTGGTAAAATATTAAAAAAAAAAAAAAAAGAGAGAGAACGCAGCAAGGAATATAGGTACTTTGATGTACAAGTGAGTTATTTCATAACGCTGTGCTACTTATAAAAACATACAATAAGAGTGGGGGTTTATATTTTGGATGGGATTCTACTTTTGCTACAAAATTTCTACTCATTTACCTTGTACTGAATATCTTTTTTTTTTTTCGACAGTTTGTAAAATTTCACTTTTTTTTTTGTCATTCTTTTTCTAATCTTTCTATGCTGACTTCTTTTTGTGCTTTTTCTTTATCGAAATGTTTGATCTTTTCTCTAAGTATATTATTTTGTTCTTTTATGATTTTTTTTTTATCTAATATATCTCTTAGTATTCTTCTGTTTTCCACTATTTATTCTTGCATTGGTGTTATATGATTGTAGATATTATTATGTTGTTTATAAAAGTCTACAATACTATTAACTGCTTGCTTCACCATGCAATATGTTCACACTGTTGAAAATAACAAATATATCTAAACCGATTTGTTTTTTTTTTTTTTCCATATTTCTACTGGGTTGATAAATTTCTAACCATAACCACTCTAGTCTTTTTATATTATCTATTCATAATCATAAAAAATCTTCGTACTCTAGTGGTAAAGTTTCGTCTGATGATGGATAATTGTCTATATCTAATCCTATATATGATTCTGAGAATATTTCTTCCGTATGGTCTATTATGACAACATAAGCTTATCCTTGCCTAATTCGTAGAATAAAAATTATTAAGATTATCTAATTACCTAATCTTCTAAGATAACTTCCCAAAGATGCTGAATGGTTGCTTTCTAAGTTTCTTAATGCTGTCTAAATGCAATTAATAATAACCTGGAAAATTTTCGTCCCTAGCTATGAATGCGGAATGTGGACTCCTTCCTCACCAATTTCTTTGACTTGACTATTTAATTCTTCTAAATTCCTTTTGACTTCTACCTCGATTCTATGGATATTGTCTATAAATCACTCATAAACACGCCCTTGTAATATTACGTCTAAACCTTGTAATATGACATTCTATTTCTTCCAAATTTCTTTCTACACTTTCCTCTATCCCTTCTAAAACAGACTTCAAATTACTACTTTCCATATTTCTATTATTTTTTATCCTTTCAAATTGAATTTCTATGCTTAAAAGTAGTAACCGGAATCTTTTTTTTTTTTTTTTTGATAATTTTATATACTGAACTAGTTCTTGTTTTTCAAAACTTATATAATGAAACACATGAGACTGAATAAGAAAATTTAATGAACAAAAGCCTTATATGAACTTTTAATTGCAAAGATTGTAAAGTTAGGGTCATAAACAGGCTGAGCCGAGGTGAGATTTTGAAGGTTCGAACTTTGTCCATTTAAAATTTATTGAGCTTGAACTTGAGCCTAGCTTTTTTATTGATCATGAAATTTAGGCTCAAGTTCGAATCATTTTAGCTAAATGTGTTTTAGTTTAAACTCAAGCTCGACCTGATTATAAATCAAATTAGAGTAGAGTTGAACTTTTTATTGAGCATATTGAACTTTTATCAAGATTGAAATTAAAGTTTGAGCTAAATTCATTCATATAGCTTATTTTCTATTTTTTGAAATTATAAATAATATATAAGAGTTCTTATAAGTATATTTACATAAATATTAGATAGAAATTAGTTTTTTTTTTGTTTTTTTAATATATATAATATATTATAATTCATAAATCTACAAATGAACTTATTGATAAACCTGTCTACAAGCTTGCTCGCAAATTTGTTAACAGGTCTAAATGAGATTGTTCACGAGTCAGTCTGCAAGCTTAAATCAAAGTTCGAGCTCGGCTTATTTAGATAAATAAGTTTTATTTTAAGTTTAAATTTGGTTTATTTACTAATTAAATTCGAGCTGAGCTGAGTTCGATGAGCCCGTAAGTAGCTTGGCTCATTTATAGCTCTAATTGTAGTGGCAAAATTCCTTTCTTATTGTAGTGGCAAAATTCCTTTCTTATTGTAGTGGCAAAATTCCTTTCTTATGTCGTTTTATTTTTAGTAATGTGTACTTCTTTCAATTTTAGCTTTAATCACAACCAGTCTTTATTTTTTTCATTAATTTTTTGGTTGGGGAAAAAATTATGAACATATTGGTAAATCCAAATCAATTAGTGGAATTAAGGGTATCATTAGATTGTTTTTTTTTTTTTTTTAATTTTCCTCTTCCCTGTATCTTCATAAAATTTGTCCCTATTTAGTGGGTTATAAGAATTGAAAAGTATAATTCACATACTTTTAATAAAGATGGTTTTAAAACTATATTTTATAGATTAGGAAAAAAAAATAATTGTTATTGTTATAAAAGTGAATAAATGTATACGGTAAATTATCCTAGCTTCATAAGATTTTTTTAGGTTATTTATTTTATAAGAAGGGTGTATATATATATTATATGCTACAAACAAACAGGCACTGTAACATATTGATTTTTACCCATTTAGGTACGGCTAAATAATATTTAGCATTTAAACATAGAATGATTATGAAGAATCCAATCAAATACATGATTGGACTGTTTGGTTCTTTTTGAATTTCCACATTTATGGTTTTTTTTTTCTTTTTTAGTAATTACTCATAGGCTCATATTGCATACTTATTTCCTTTTTTCAATTGAATTGGTGCATTTAATAATCATGTCATATTTTGGAATTTGATCATATTGTGATATTTATTTATTCCACGCACATTGCAGGTGTGGTGTATGTTTGCCAGTAGTTAAGTACAGGAAATACAAATAAAGCTAATCCCACCTATTTCTCAAACAATGAGAAAAAAGAGAAGGAAAGAAGGGAGGGGGGGTGGGGGGTGGTGGTTGTTTAACTCCGTAACATGGTAAACAATTCCACCCATAATGAAGAATGGTATTTTTACTCACTTTGTGTGTGTACGTTAAATTATCCTTCCAAATATCATCTTGTCTGCTGGTATTCTAAAAAAGTGCATCAATAACAGGCCATTTACTTTTATGATGTTCAGCTGAAAGAATTCTAATTCATAATCAATTGTTATTACGTAAAATAAATCTTTTTAAGATGTTGTTATAAATACTTTAATATTGAGAATAGATCTTTATAATTATCTTTTTTCTATAATAAAGATAGAGAAATTTATAGACATATTTTACATTTATTTTAATAATTATTTATATTATTTTTTATACCAATTGAGTATTTTGATACATCACATTCATAATGAATTGGAAATAATGAACAAGCCGTAAATATTTATATATAACTGTGATTAATAAATTAATATAGTTCGTAAGTTAAGAATTTAATAATGTGGAGATCTGCGTATAATAATTTATGTATATGTATATGCACAGTTCTCCACATAATATACGTACCTAGTGCCAATTAATAAAAAGCAAGTAAGTTTAACACTGAAATCGAATAACCGACATTACATTATACATAACTAAACTATAAATTTGAATATATTCATATATAGTAAGTAAGTAAGAATTAAGTGAAGGATTTTGACCACCAGCTATCCCATTTGCTTAGGGTTTCGTTCTACACCTCATCAACGTAGCAGAAGAAAAAGTTTGATGTCTCGAGCTTACTATTTTTATTATGTTTCTGCAAATAAATATTTTATACGTGTCAAAAAATGTTTTTTATATTTTAAAACTTTTTATATATTTTTTTAATTTATTTAATATGTATTAGATATTTATTATCAACACATAAAATTTGATAGTTGATTCAAGGTGTAGATTATCCATATATTCCTCAACCGGAGCCAATAAGGAAACTCAAACTCCCTGTTACGTTCATGAAATTTTTCCATCGAATGCATCAAAATCATGCAACTCTCAAGATTCTCTCCAAAAGTGGGCTTGTACATGTGCTTCACTCCAATATCTTTGTGTGGATATTTATGACATGTGCGGTAGCGGGCAACTCTATCACAAGTTTTGTGACATGTTTGAAGTAACATTGGCATAAGATTTGGTTTAGGTCGTATTTTTTTTTTGGTCATTTGGCTGTTTTGGTTTGTGAATAATGGTTTTGAAAAAAAAAAAATACAAAATAGGGCTTTTAGAAACAAAATACGATAAGGGGGTAGGGAAGGTGCTGTTGTTGACAGCGCCTTCGGGCAAAGGAAGAAGGCGCCGTCATAGATGGCGCCTTTAAGCCCAGTAATAAAAAAGGCGCCCTTGCTAAGGTTACCTTCAAGCTAAATTGGAGGGCACCGTTTACAATGGCGCCTTCAACCTTGAACCTTCAAATCCAAAAAAAAAAAAAAAAAAAAAATAATAATAATAAATTCCTAGTAAGTGTAATCCAAAATGATAGTATGAATACAATAGACGTGTAATTCATCATAAATTGTTCCACATTATCCCAACTCTAGTGACATCATCATATCCTTTACCCCCACATCCAATCAATACAATAAACCTGCAATTCATCGTAAATCATTCCATAGTATCCTAACTCCAGTCACATCATTATACCCCAGTACAACTATATCGAGTTCAATCAGAAGATAATGCAAATAAGATAATCTTATAACTAAACACCACTTACAACCTAAAATAAAGTTTAATATAACACATATCTAATTGTACATGATGTTTAGATAAGAAGATACATAACTATGACAAAATGTTTAATGATATGATTCATCTTCGCCTCCTTGAGTATCTTTGGACCCCTTGAGCAATCATTGATGCTATGGTTTGCAGACCCTGCACTTGATCGGATGGCTCCTTGGCTGAAGCCGATTGTGGACTAAAATCCAACTGGTCTACTAGGTTAGCTTAGGGTTGGCGCCTAAATTGAGAGAGCTATGTTAACCCCTCACCCATGTCCCGATCGTCAATAGCTTGTCTTCTCTGCAGTGCAAGTGGAGTATGATTTGAAGATGTACCACACTTTATTTACGAAGTGTGGTACATTCCAGAGCCAAAAGCAAATGAAGGTGGTACCGAAGAAGTACTGTGCCACCCATGAGATATAAAGGATGATCGATAGATAACACGGTGCTCCATATCTAAATCATCATCATCATCTTCCCTAACTTCACCTTCCTCGGGTGTTACATGCCAGTGTTCTGGATATAAATGATCGAGCACTCTATGCTCATCCACTGTCTCTATAGATGCATCTGTAATGGTGTAAATCCTTGGGATGTCAGGTGTCAATCGAATACAACAAAGCTGATTGGCCTACATGACAATTTCAAACATACAAAGTTAGAATGTGAAATATAACACTACATTATGGATAGATTATCGAAATAATTTCTTACCAAGTAACTGAACGTAGCTTCAGTATGACTAACATACCGTCTGGTAATACGCCTATACTAACGTGCATAGTCTGGGTCTGTACCAAATGGACCCTTAATAGGGACTACATTATCTTACCTATCATTCCACTACCTATGGTAGGCAGCATGATGCACAAGCTAATTCCTGTCCAACTTCCCCCTCAAATCGATTGGATGCAATTGTGGATCAGTATTCACAGCTTGTGGAATACGTTGATATCCACTAAACTATCTGATGACATGATCTGGGCAATGCCACTCAATAATGCAAAAGCAAATGAGTGGTACTCGTGCAGTCCACACATCAACATCGGCTCTACAGTAAGGTGGAAGCCTACTGATAATGTCATCCGTGTAAGGCATCCAAATAACTTGTTTCACAAGAAAAGGAAAATGTCATTCCAGTTGAAATCAAAATTATTATATGACATAAGTTGGATATGATAAAGGAAAAGACATATGTACCTGTCATGAGCCTAGAAGGTCAAAAGCCTGCCAGTAGACGGAAACCACATGGGAGGGACGATGAGTCGTGACCCTAACAATTTGCCATCAAGTAGCTAGAGAAGTTTCATCCTGTAATGGTAGGCCAAAATGAGCACGGGAGGCAACAACGAGAAATCGATCTCAAGCCAAACTTGCAACAGCATAGCTGCTCCACCAAGCTAACCAACATCCTCAGCAGATGCTCGATATAACTATCGGTACAACCAACTCAAGCATGCAGACCCCCAACTATATTGGCCTGCTTGTGCCATGTCCTCTAGTAAGGGTAAGAACATGGTATGAACCATTGATCTTGATTTATTTGTGAATATACATCCTCCCATGAGCCGAAGGATGTATGCTCGTGTATATCTAATAACCATCTCCTTCGGTGCATTTTCAAGTAACTGAGCAAAACGATTACGTAACCACTACAGACTTAGATGACCCCCTCGTATGGTCCCTCCATGTGGATAGTCCCCTAACAAATTCATGCATAGTGCCGTCCAACCCACTGGTGGAGAAGTGATACCCACAACAGGCATACCATAAATAGCTAAGCCAAGCTGGACCTCTACATCTTGAAGAGTAATAATCATCTCCCCATGTGGCATATGAAAGGTATAGGTCTCCAATCTCCATCGCTCGTCGAATGTTGTAATTATATGCTAATCTAGTTGAATGAATGGAAGGCGAGCCATTCCTATAAATCCAGCTTGTACATGCCTAAAAGTTGGTTCATGTCGTCTAATAACAAGAGCGGTAGCTAAGGATTGAAAAGTAAAGCGACATAGCATGATAAGCGCATCGAGATACATAGCTTTTACAAATGACCAATTAGAGAAGGTCTTACCTCATCCCGCTATACAGCTGACAAACAGTGCCTTTGCTGCTGTGTAAGTATGGAAGGATCAACTACTCCCGGCTCCATGTCTCCTAAACATAATATCGTTAGTGCACGGATATATGATAAAATGCAATAACAAACATAAGTGCACCATCTACACTATGAAAAGTCAAACATATGTCAAACTTGCCATGTTTTCCCTTTCCCTTGTTGGAATACCTCATCTATTATGCCCTTCCTGTCTACAAAGGCTTCACATAACTTGGTCAGGTTGCTCTCTATAGTCCATTTCCATCTTATATCACTTTATCCTAAGCTTCCCCTTCAGGTGAATAGTTTGTTGATCAGGTAGTATGGAAGGAAAGTTGGCTGGGCTAGGCCAGTCAAGGTCATCACCAAGTGGGAAAAAGTCGGTTTGATAACACTGGACTTGATTGGTCCACCTATACTACGGGCCTATTAACGAAGTCTAGTCAACATTAATGTGTCCGACCGTTGCTATCGTATGTGATCATGGTAGTCGGTAAACCTGCCATTTGTTGCATGTGCAATTTTGATTGGCAAAATCAACCTTATGTGTGCAACCACCTCGTTTAAGACAACCTTTCTTGCGACGAGCTCCAGTTCGTACCTCAAATAGTCCCATCCCCTTATTGAAAATGGTAACATGATGCGAACTGGCTCTGAAAGACCACAAATCCATTTTTTTCTTCGCATATGTTGTGAAAACCTCTCTGCACACGATGGAATTGGTTGTCGTATTGCGTCTCTCCCCCTAGTACATGACATAGCTAGTGTTACTACTGGTAAGCTTCTAGCACCTTTAAGAACATAATTATATGTTTCTGCAATATTGCTTGTCATGTAGTAAAAACGATAAAACCCATCATACGCTAAGGTCCATTCATCCTTTTACAGGACCATATTACCATTTGAGTCGGTCTTGTTAAACCACTCAATTGCTTCTTCATCTATGTTCTTTAATAGCTCCCCATATTTCTCAAACTTTCGTGCTTGTGCTTGAAATGCGGCATAGGTCACCAAGTTTTTACACCTCTAATTCTTATACACTTTATTGAAATTATTAGCGATATGTCGGATACAAAATCGATGAACTGCGAAAGGTGGTTGCCAACCATTTGATTCGTCATTAACAGCCCCGATTATGCGAGCTCCCTGATATGAAATAAGGCATATGGTCTCCTCACCTCTATTTCTTATCACTCCACGCTTAAGCTTCCTCAAAAACCAAGACCATGTAGATATGGACTCCAAAGGTGCTATACAAAATGCAATGGGTACAATGTGGTTGTCGCCGTCTACACCACATGCAACAAGCAAGACATGCTTGTATTTACCATATAAGAAAGCACCATCAATACAAACAACAGGTCTACAATGCTTAAAAGCCTCAACACATGGACCGAAGGTCTAGAAAACCCATTTAAAATATGCCTCATCAAGTTGGGGCAATCTAGTCCAGCCCCATTAGACTATTGATCCTGGCTTAGTGGCTTTGATTTTAGAAAAAAGCTTTGGGAGTTCATTATATGATTTAACCAAGTCACCATAAACAACAACGATTGCATTTCTTTTACCTTCCCATATTCTTTTACAAGTTACCTTATACCCATATACCGTCAAGCATTGTGACTCAAGCTCCGCAACTTTGCAATCAGGATTTTTTCAAACAAAAGCAATGAATTCTTGAGCCAACAAATTAGAGTCTATTTGAGAGTGGTCTTGCCCAATTATTGGGTTCGTGCATGAATGAGGACCATCAAGTCTTGTTATGACAAATAGACCTCCTAATTTTTTCTTGCAAGCTCCCTGATCACCTTTTGTGCGATGAGCCGTCCATACATTTTTCTTAGATTCATCAACACGGAAGTTACAATGTGTTCTTATGTGGAAAGCTTTAACTACTTGAATTAAGTCATCTTTTGTGCTGAACATCATTCCTGAGCATAACACCTCATTGTTACATATGTTGCTACACATAGCATTCATATTATCCTCATATACCATGTAACCATCACCATCACCACCTAAATTAAAATAAAGGATTGCATCCCTTACAAGTCCCTGACTTGACATTGCCACATCTTGTATTGGGCACTGAGGTACGTTAACCTATTTTGCAATTTCATCCTCATCTTCTCTGCATTCCTCATCTTCCTCAAAATCTCCATCCTCTCCTACACCGTAGTTAAAAACCAGTGCCACTTCCTCCTCGACTCTATTCTTAAAATCAATTAATGACTCATTTAGAGGCATGGGATCATATTCTTCATAATTCATGGGTGATAATGGCATTACCCTTCTATCTTGTGGTTGTTAGAGGTGGGCAAGTGGGTTAAACGGCCAACCCGGCCCGGCCCATTTTGGCCTGTGGGTTAAACGGGCCAAAAAATTTTGGCCCACTTTAAAAACGGGCCAAAATTGCCTGACCCTAACCCAACCTACTTTAGCTCGTGGGTTAAATGGGCCAGCCCACTTTTTGACCCTTTTAACCCACTTACATATTTTGTGAGTTAAATGGGCCAAGTTGACCCATTTAACTTATTTATACTAATTAAATAAGATATATATAATAAAAAGAGAGTTTTAAGTTTTATATATATTAATAATTAATTTCATTATTATTTTAATTACTTTTTATATAAAAATAAGTTTTCTAAAATAACTTATTAGGTAATATATTTCATTTAAAACAATAATAATATATTTATAAAATTTTATGGTGCATATGCATCAATTTGTCATTCTTTGTTATAATTAACACATAAATTTTCTCAAGTATAAAAATCTCAAGAATAACCTTCATTAATACATATTTACCCTATAATTATTTATTTTATTTTTATAAAAGTGGGTTGGTGGGTCAACCCACTAAACCCGCGGGCTAGCCCACTTTAGCCCGTGGGTTAAGTGGGTTGGGTAAAATCAACCCACTTTTAAATGGGCTAAAAAAAGCTGGCCCTAACCCATTTTTAAAGTGGGTTAAACGGGCTGGTCCGCGGGCCATAGCCCATTTGTCCAGCTCTAGCGGTTGTACCTTAGAAGATGTACCAATATGGAAGTTTGAGTCCCTTGTCATTTGTGAGTTCTGTACACAAACATCAAAACCATGGTTAAGAGTGTCCACATTCACTTCTCCGCAAGTAATATTAGGAAAATCATTAACAACATCATATAACCCATGCATAGTTGCTAACTTACAACTTGTTTTCACATATATCTCTTGAATTAATCTAGCACCCAACTCAGCAGCCATTGAAATTAGATCCTCTAGGCTATTATCATCCACAATTGGCATTAACATGTATATTACTTCATGACTCATATAACGAGCATGTTTGTGTATCAAGTCGATTTCAAAGTTATTCCGATCAACACCAATCTTCTCACATACCAATTCCTTGAATTGTTCAAAATTCACATCTGTTCTAACCTTCACTTTACCAATTGAAGGTTTGTTATATTGCAGTCCATGACTTCCATCAATAATATGCCCATTAGAATAGACAATAAACCTTACATAGTTGGTCAGCTCAAACCTATCGACAATAAAACGATGAATGTTAATGATACTTCTCACAAATTAAAATGGAGAAAACATCTTTGATAACTTATACTTCAATGATTCTCACTCCACAACCTTAAATTTTGACTAACCTATATGTAATTGAGGCATTTCACCAAGCACCTTCCCTATGTCTACTATTTTTGCATGAACCAAAATGGAATGGCAAATACAACTTCACAAACATGACCAAAAGGTCCACAAACCACTTCCATCGCATGCAATGTCTTAATAACATCCTTCAAAATGCAATAATTTCAATAATCTTAAACAACCACACATCTCCAATATTTCACGTAATTTCTCTTTATACTACAAAATCTACCTATTTCAAACAAAAAAAGGTGGCATTATACATCACCTGATGCTGAAAGCTTAGATTTGCCATCGAAATGCTAGATATGGTGCTCCAAGATGGTTCTCCAAGGGTTTAAGTTGGTGGGTTTGGAAGGGGTTTTGTTTTAAGGAAGAAGAGGAAAGGAAAGGAGATGGAGAAGGGAGGGTCTGCTGCATTTGTTTTTATGTTGGGGTGGGGCTTGGGTTAAAGGTACCATTTATAATGGCACCCTTGGACTTGTGTTGAAGGCACACTTACTAAGGCCGCCTTTTGTGCGGCATGTTAAAGGCGTCGTCAGAGACGGTACCTACCTCTGTAGCTTAAAGATGTTGCCTCCGACAGCACCTCCCCACCCACCGCCAACCCCCCCTCCTCCTAAATTGTATTTTCTTTCTCAAGTGCCCTATTTCTGTATTTTTTTTCACAAAAAACACTATTCAAGAACCAAAACGTCATCTGGCTTGAATAGTCTTTTTTAGAAAAAGAATGCTGTGGATGGAGTCATAGAGGGATTTAAAAGAAGGGTTATAGGTGGAATTGTACGGTTTCAAGTCTGAGACGGTGTCGGTGACGACGCACGCTGGCGGTTTAAGGAGACTGTTGACTCGAAGGAAGCGATATTGCGTCTTAGGGATGAGTGAGTTGAAGCGATAGGAAAGAGTCCGAATATGAATCAATGTGCGGATATTAGAGACCATATCCAAGATGTAGAGTATTATGTGAATGGGCAATTGATCGAAATAATCCTCTATTCTTTCCATAGTATAAGACAAAAGAGATCTTTGATGATGGTTTTGGAGTAAAAAAGACGTGGAGAAAAGATATTTATTGGTATATGTATGTGTATGTGTGTAAGAAGCAAGAGGGGTAAGATTTTCGAATCCCTTTTAGGCAGATTATGGAGTTGGATATATCGTGTATTTGTGTGTGTGTGTGTAACAATTATCCTCTTCATGTTAATGACAATGATATGGTATGGACAAATATCTCTATTATAAAAGATATACAAAAATACTTATATTATGAAAAATGCAATTGCACACAATAGAGATAATAAAATCCAAAGGGCAAAAACATGGAAGATAAAAAAAAAAAAAAAAAGCTGATAAAGTTGGACTGCAGACCTGGACGCTACTAACCTAAAGGCCTACATTGCTGGCGTAGGAGCAAAAGCAAGCCAGCCTTTAGCCAGCACTCATCAGGGAGCTACGGAGTTTTTGCAACAAGATATTCTGCCGGCCTTTTTACCTCGACAAACATTTTAATTTTATGATTTATTTTGAATGCCGCTAGCGTTCCTTTTAAGGTTGCTGGCCTTTCTCGTACGACATTTGTTATTTTCTTTTGACCTTTTGTTTTTCTTATGAGCTTTTATAAATTCCTCATTGTTTGTTTTAGAAGAGACAAATAAGTTGAATGAGAATATTTTCAAGAGAGATTTATCCAAATTTGAGGGAGCTTTCTTTAGTTCTTGTGATAAGAACCTTGTGATTGATAGCTTTGGTTCTATTCAACATGTTTGATTAGGGTCAAGCTCTGTATTGGATAACTTTGGTTCCGATCTATAGGCTTGTTTGGGATTAGGTTATGCTACACATGTGATAACTGTGGTTTCAATTGGCGGTTCAATGGGGGTCCAGTTTCTTATTTGCTTGTTCCAAGATGATCCTACAGTTCGTAATCCATTGTTGATTGCTTGGATCTTAAGGATTCAGTACCTGGGTTT
The DNA here is from genome assembly GCA_024138025.1 of Combretum micranthum. Classification (NCBI taxonomy): domain Eukaryota; kingdom Viridiplantae; phylum Streptophyta; class Magnoliopsida; order Myrtales; family Combretaceae; genus Combretum; species Combretum micranthum. The sequence goes on along the minus strand of JAMXBD010000858.1, from coordinate 251,184 downwards.
GCAGGATCTCATCAAGAGGGTTACCATGCATCTTTATTCTCTGTCCGATAACTTAAAACTGCAACTCTACCAACATTCAATTTATATCAATTTTTCTCCTTGCTTCCATACAATTAAGAGGCGTAAACTGAACTTTTACCCCAATTCTTCATCTTCAATGAAACTAATGTCCGCTTACATTTCTTGATCGCAGTACTATTCATTTGTGTGTAAGTGGAGTCCATAAATTTCATGTTCTTCCTTCCTGCTATACATGTATTTATGAAAGTGGAATTGATTTTATGTCATTTTCATGTATTGTTTTGTGCCAAGCTTTAAGTTAGCTTTGAAATATGTGAAATCTTTTAAACTTCTTAGATGATGGGAATTTATTAACAGGTGCATGGCTTAGAGACCATTTATTTAGAATTTCATATTTGTGATTGTGTCTCCAATATGTGAGGATTTTAGCAGGTTTTGATGAATTACTTTGGCACCTTAATTTGCAGCATCCAGATTGGACTTTTCTGTTCATGTGTTAATTTAAGATTTACGTATTCAATATTCAAAATTAATTGTTAGTGCACTGCCCATGTTATTCTTATCTACCTGTTACAATTGTCCTTAACATATTTTTTTTTGAAGATGCGCATTTAATAAATTGTGAACCGTATATTTTAAGGTTGTTGGAAAAACGAAATCAATCAATATCCAATATCACAACTGAAAATATATGCATGAATTTTTTTTTTTTTTTCTTTTAAGTTTATATATTATGTAACTCTTTTTACTACATACTGTCATATTGATATTGGTAATTTTATTTTCCTATTTTTTACATTAACTTACCTATTTTTACGGATGATATTATCATAATCATCATCATTATTATTATTTGCAAATTGCTACATAAAATGCTAAATTTTTACTTAGTACCCCATTGGGTGTCACTTTTCTATTATAATTATAAGGAAAAAAAAATGTAAATTTTATAATATTTAATTATTGACACACATAAGCTTCTATAGAGTAAAATTAATTTTACGAGATTTATCAATTTTTTCCATTAATATAAAAATGTTTTTAAGTCCCAAACCCTTTTTCGATAAAAAAGTTTATTGGTTTCTTAAGATACAATTCATATTAATGATGTTGGACGTAATTACCGTTGGAGAAGCCGAGAACTCAATCCCAGTTGTTCAAATTTTACATTAACGAAGAAGGAAAAAATCATATTGCATATATCTAATAAGGAAGCATAAGTAATAGCATAATTCTAGCAAGAAAAATGTTCCATTATCATCTAGATAACTCTTGCTAAAAGTTCTTAGGATTTTTAAGATACTATGTTTGTATTTGCTTGAAAAATCTTCATATCCAATAATTTGTCTATTTCTAAATTAAATGCTTTCTCAATATATATATATATATATACACATATATATCGTTAACTGGTTGGGGTTAGATTGAATGAAAAATTAATTTTAAAAATTTGTGGGAAAAATTATGAATTTTTATATTTGCGCTTGTTATGCGGGTACGCCATCTGTTAGTATATAATTTATAATTCTACACTAGGTTAATATTTTTGAAAGTATTCATATCTCAACGACAAATATATGTTTCTACTTGTAGTATTGTATTACTCGCTTAAAATGCACTCCTTTAGAGAATTTACATTTATAATTATTATTTTATTCAATGATTAGCTTTTTTCTAAAGTATATGCAATTTTATGGAGTTTATTACATGTTTAATATACCTTCAAAGAAAAATTACACAAAACAAAATTATAAAAAATATATTACATAAATAATGTCGCTATATTGCACGAGGATGACAAGATATAGCTTTTCCTATGTATCGCACTATGAGGTTGTGACACACATGGTTAAAAAGTAAGCAGTTTACCAACAAGGAAATAGACAACAAGAGCAATCGTGAGAAAATGCCCACCCGATATTAGTAACAGATCAACTTAATAAGTACAATAGAATGGATTGGCAATGTCAAAGGATGTGGGTCGGACTCCAAGTCATAAGTCCTCTGATTTTACATGCATGAACACGAGAACGAGCAGCGGTAGGACTTTGAAGCTTCGCCAAGTTGCATCACGGTAGATGTGAATAGCAGTAGTTCGGGTTTTGGTGCGAAATTAGCAATCAGTAATGGCGATGGTGATGGGTCTTTGCGAGTTTGAATAGATGATCGATGACTATGATTATCCTATTTTGGTTGGTTTGTCCTGCAGTGTTGATCTTGAATGGGTGCTCGGATGGCTATGGAGGAGTTTTGAGGTGAAAGATGGCGAGAGAAGCTTAGAGAGAAAAGCTAGAGAAAGAATGGGTTTGAGAAAGAAAGTGGCAGGTTCTAGAGAGAGAGACCTTGGTAAAGTGCGACTAAGCTTGATGGTGGTAAGAAAATATAATGTTGATAGTGAAAGATGGTGAGAGGAGCTTATTTGCTCCACGTACAGTTATGATACAAGACTGTATTGCTTAGGGTATATGCGATACATGTATCGCATAGTGCAAGCACGATACAGCGGCAAACAAAAATTTTTTTAGATTAGGTCACTGTATCGCATCTTGTATATGCGACATAAAAAGAATTTTTGTTATCTCGTAACCAACATGCGATATAGCAATACTAATTTTATAATTTTTTTCTATAATTTATATTTGTGTAATATTTTTTTGAAACAACGGTAAACATGTGTTTTACCCCACTTATATATATATAAATTAAACCATCTATCTATCCGACCCACTTAAAACCTACCTAATAAAATGACTTGCTCATGTTTATATCGTATGTCACTTATTGAATTGTTATACATGTTCAAACATACTTTTAGTGTAATATTGTGCTTCCCTATACAAACATAGATATTTTACGTACCATGCAAGTAAGCTACTCGTGTCGTGTGCAATATATAATGGTGAATCGATGATGTTTATTGATCTTACATGATCGGTATAATATTGATATATCTAATCTCTACATGATCGCACGTACATTGTAGTTTAATGTTATGATAAATTTTGTAATGACATTTTAATATATACATATACTATATTATGCAACTACAAATATCCCAAACTATCATACCAACTATACTTTGACAATAAATTATTATTATTATTTTTTCTTTTTTCACCCTTACATCGCAAGATATTATTGTTATTTATTTTCACAGTGATAGAGCCTAAACTATAAATATAGGTCTTTTTTGCAAACCATTACACACACCAACAATAATCCGCTTCAACAATGACCGAATGCTTCTCGTTTCAAGAAACTCTGCGTTGTGTCTTAGCTTCACCCTAGACATTTCGACTTTTCACTCTTGAAACTTCACAAACCACGCAAATACTTATGAATATGGATACCAGCATTCATGTAAAAGCTGATAATCCAAGTCAAGATGATCAGTCTCGGGTCAAGATTGACGAAAGAAGTTTAGATGACATGGTAGGCAACAAAAACATGGAATCTCTAACTAGCTTTGGAGGGATTAAACATGTCACGCCTTAAAAAAGGGCCCAGTATGATTAATCTAAAGCTATCATACCACGTATGCACCCATAATATGAGAACCATCTTGCAAGTTAGAGTTTACAAGATTCTATTTGTTTATTAATATCTATTACTTAAATGATACATATACATGTAACAATTTTACTGGAATTCAACTATGGAATCTGATTTTCTACATTCTCTCAAGATCACAGAGAATCGGTATCTCCTATCAAATATAAAATTAGGGTTTTGATCATGCAATATATAAAGTCTCAATTGTTTATATAATTTATCTATTTTGCATTTTAAGTTCAATATAACCTATATCTCTATTTTCAATAAAGTCTAATGGAGAAACACTCTTCACATATTCCTAGTTCAATCCTAGCTAGCATTATTCCTACACAAACTGTTGGAGGGTGAGCAAACCACGGGCTCAGTGAGATAACTTGACCAAACCACACATCAAGCAATAACAAACAAGTTTAATTAGCAAGCGTATGCAATGTGACGATCAACCATATGTTCAAGTACAAGTTTGGATATCCGAAATCCAAACAGAATGTTGATTTAGGCCCTCTCATCAGGGTTGGAAGGAAGTCATTACAAGTGATATATTGTGCCTAAGAGAATCAGAGAATTAAGGAAGAATGAGTACCATAAACTCTCACAAATTAATTTAAAATATTTTACTCTTATCCTTGGAACAAAGAAACATCATTAAGTATTAGTCCTTTCATGTCGATACTACAAGCGGTGCACCTTTGATACCAGTTTAGTTCCCATAGAACCAAATAGAACAAAGGTGCTTTTGGAAGAACTAGGAGAATATCATTTAGAAAAACCAAGTGCGTCACCAAAGGACCAAAATGCTAATACATAGCATGGTCACCACTTCTTTAAAAATGCATAATATGAGTATGATGCAATACATGTCCATTTTCATTTATGATACAAATAGTTTTTAGTCAAATTTAAAGTGATCATACAGTTTACAGACAAATATCAACATACTTTATGCAATAATTATCATACAATAAATTATCACTTAAATTATGATAATTTGGCATTCAAGTATATACCAAGCATCATGTAATATATCCAATCCCGTATGCATATAAGTTAATATATTATTTCAAATGTAGCTATACTACAAATACAAACAATATGATAAAGTCAAAGTTACTCACCTGTCGTTTTTGCTATATTGTAGTAATATGCTACTAGAAGTCCAAGAATTATTCTATTTTTCCTATAAAATGAGATAATAGATATTTATTATTACACTATTGTTCATAATGCTTTCTGTTATACTTTGTGTCCTAAATTTAAGTTTCACTCTTTTTAATTCACTTTATTTTTTTAGGTAGGAGTTTCGAATTTTATAAGGATTAATCTCCTTTGACAAGATCAAAAAACTCGTGCAAATATATTTTCTGTAAGAGAAGTCTTCTTAAAAATTATAGGTACTGATTGTAATTGCATAGCCTTAAACTAGATCTATTAAATTCATTTTAATTCTGATTTAGCGTATGAATAGGTGTTTGAAGAGCTTGTATGACAATTTGATTAATTTTATTAATCTAAAAATTTTATCTATTCTATGAATATCGATAATAGTCATAGAATATTTTAAGTCTTGTTTTGTTTAATAATTTTATTATTAAGCTTTTATTCATTTATTAAGTCCTTTTAGTATATCTTAAGGTAGTTGGTATTTAGTATTTATTACTTATTTTCATTTTGCTTGTCTTGTTCTTAATTGACATTTATATTTTATTTAGGGTGTTTCTTTTATTCTAAATTTATTTAAGTTTTACTTTCATTAGTGCCCGTGTTGATAGTGAATTTTATTATTTTTTTTCTTTATCAACCTTATCTATTTTATGTTAATTGAAATTTCTATTTATATAGCTACATTGAATATTTAGTTCTTTAATTATTTTTCTAACATATTCATTGTTTCCTTGTGTTTGAATATATATCAAATATTTACTAAACTTAAATTTTATTTCATCGAGTAATTATAGAGTTTGTATCTAATAGTTCAGTATTTTATAATCATCATTATTATTATTTTTATATTGTTCATTAGTTTGATTACCTTATGGCAACTTATATTTATTTTCTAACATTTAGTTTCATCGTGTTTCTCTTTATCTCATTTTATTTTATTATTTTTATTTATAGGAATCACCTTATTCCTATTTTAACTTATATACATTTTCCATTCTTGTATATTTACCTGTATAAAATAATTATTGGATAATTATCATAATCTAATTATTTTATTTAGTTAGCTAAAGTGTCTTTTAGTTATAAATAGTTATTAAAGTCTAACACTTAACAAATATTTAATCTTAAAATGTTTATATTTATTTATTTATTTATTTATAAAATCTATCTTCTATTCCCTTACATATATATATATATATATATGTAATATGGATGAAAATAGATTTTGTGAGAAATTTGCATGTACGCTAACAACAAAACCATTGGCATTGAACCCCAGTTTGCCGGTGTACATGTAAATTTTACACGTTATTGTTACAGGATAAGCCGGCCTTAAAGGCTGCCTGCGTAAGGCTGTACGCCACCAGTTTAGACATTTATGCCACCAGCGTTCATGTAAATTTTACACGAAATAAAGTTTTATGTAGCTTTGTTCAGTGAAGGCTAGCTCGAATACATCGCTAACCTATTTGTTTGCGCCGCTGGTGTAGTGCCTGTGTAAGCACTTTTCATCATCTTTCTCATTTTTTTTTTCATTCGAACTCCTTTTTTTACATTGTATGTGTAATATACTTAAAGTTTAGAGATTTTTGAGTATTTTTCTAGGATTATTAGCTATTGTTTCTGATATATTAATACATATAACAACTTATCATCCTATCATGGGATTTCTTAGCTTCTAAACATATTATGATAGATAGATAGAGTTTTGGAGTATTTTTTTCAGCTTGTTTGAGTTGATGGGATGATGTTATATTCTTTCCTTGGTTGATCCGATCCTAGGATTAGTATAACATTAGTTAAACCAATGTTTTGTGTGATTACTAGCTAAAAATGAATTTAACTTACCTTTGTTTCTTGTTTCCTTAAGCTTATGTTAGTGATTCTTTTTGAAGCTTGTTAATGGTGTGTTGGTGTGTGTTTTGCACGTGTTGTTACTGTTGTTTTAAGCTGCTATTGTGGGTTGTTTTTGTGTTGTTTTAATGCCTTTTTTTTTGTAGTCAATAATGGGATGTATATATAAGTAAAATGGCTGCAGCTTTCATGGAGAAATTTTTGGCTAAGAGGAGTGAGTTTGCTCCACTTAATTGTATTTGTTTTGCATGATTTTAAAGGCATTAATTGTGATGCTTAGTTCGACACTTTTCATTGGTTTATCCTTAGTCAATCTTGATTTATTTGGTGCAATTTAGGAAAGTTTTTTGGGAATTCGGCTACTGCAATTTTGAGAATTCTCAGCCACCCATCTTGCAAGTTTTCTACAAAAATTTTACAATGATTATTATAATATTATTTAATTAATTAATTACTTTAGTTTTAGGATAGTTTATCAAGTTAAATAGATATATTTATGTAAGTTATTTAGGAGTTATGGCTCCACAAATTATCTAAAGCTTTTACAAATTTTTCTAGAATGTCTTTGAGTTCATATTTAAGTTTATAGTTTACGCGATTAAGATTTTCTAGGCCCGATAAGTTAAATTATGATTTTAGTTCCTATAGGTTCAAAATTTCCTAACTAGATCAATGGTGTAATCCAAATTTGTTTTTGTTTTTATCGCATATTTACAATACTAGCATTCATCTTTTAGCTATTATTTTATAATCAATAGGTTCTATAAAGGAGTTGTATTTTATTGGTTTTGAAATTTAGGGCTACTTCTAAATATATCTTGAGTTATTTGCTCAAGATTCGAAATCTTATCCTTGGTATCTATTAGGTTCAAAGAATATTCTATTTAGGTTTTTAAATGAGTTTATTACTAGTCATAGGTTTATTCTAGAGTTTTTATTTGGTTATATGTTTAATATCTATTTTACATTTGTTACTCTGTTTATTTTACTAGTTATAAAGATTCTTAGGTTACAATGGTTAAATCAGGATTTTATTCTTTATAAACTCAAAATTTTCTAACTAAAATATTGGTATAATTCAAATATTTAATTAAGTTTAGATTCTTTAGTATTGATTAGTTTTTGATTTTTTTTTGCGTATTTCATAATTCTAATGTTTTATCTTTAAACTATCCTTTTATAACCAATAGGTTCTAATTTAATCGTCTTTTATTGTATTTTGAAATTTAAGTTCATCTATGATTATTTGTTGAATTATTGATTCTTCATAGAATATTATCTTTTACTGTATAGGAATTATTTATCCTAATTATTAATAATAGTAAATTTTCTAGTGCTATTTTATAATTTTAAAATATTAAAGACAATTTGATAATCTTTGTATCATTATTAGAATCTTATTTCTCTAAGTATTGAACTTAAAAAAATTGATTTCAAATTTTATGGTAACAATAGGTTTATCATTATTTGTTTGGAAATCATAATTTGCATTTTCAAATTTCATTAGTAATGATTCTAATTTTCTTTCTATAATTAAATTTATTCATACTTTAATAATTTTAATTTGCAAAAAATTAAAAGTGATTTCTATAACTTTTTGTTATAGTTCTTCATAATTCTATATTATATTTTTCAAGAATTACTATAATTGGGTTATGTAAAATTAGGGGAATTACAAAACAGATTGCTTCTAAGCTTGGAACTGACATGGATAAAGGCCTCTCTACGTACGAAATTCATCTAATGCACAAGAGGCATGCTTTCTGTATAAACAAATATGTTGAACCACCTGCCAAAAAATGCAAGAGTTTTAATGTTGATGCATGCAAGGACAAAACTATTTTGATATTTGCGGTATGTGTAACTCTTTCTCTACTCTCTAACATCAAACAACCCAGCATCAAAACTGGATGGTATGATGATGCAAGCATCCTCTTTACTGTCATTCTAGTAGTTTTGGCCTTGGTGTTTGTAACTTTGAATTGAGTTGTCAATTTCGCAAACACTCAAGCTAGAGCAATGATACTAACATTGAAGTGGTGACGAATGACAGGCATACGTATATTTCCGTGTATGATGTTGTGGTTGGGGACATAGTGTGCCTCCATGAAGGAGATCACATACTTGCAGATGGTTTTTTTTTTTTTTTTTTACGTGGATGTTCCTTAAAGGTGGATGGGGTAGCAACAACTGAAGAAAGCAATCATATTGAAATAGAAGAAACTGAACACCCTTTCTTGCAGTTTAGATGGAGAGTGGCGTATGGATCCAACCAAATGCTTGTCACCGCTGTGGGTATCAAAACTTCTTGGGGTCGCATGCTGAGTTCGTCAGCCAAGATTTGGCAAAGAAAACCCCATTCTAGGTTCACCTCAATAGGTTAGCCTTGATGACCCTAAAGCTTGCTTTTGGAGTAGCCGGACTAGTTCTAATGACTTGTTCATGCGCTATTTCATCGGCAACACTTACGATGAGAATGGAAAAAAAAAAAAATAATTCCGAGGTAGTAAGATAGGACCAAACGATATCATCAAAGTGATCCTTCATATTACTACACTTGGAGTGAGCATTATGGTCGTTGCAGTCCCTAAAGAATTGCCACTAGTTGGATCTTAACCCTAGCTTATACAATGAAAAGGGTGATGCAACATAATATACTTATGCGGAACATCCCTGCATGTGAAATAGTGGGTACAGCCACGGCAATTTGCATCATGACAGAGCTAATGGATCTTTTTCGATTGAGGACAACAATAGAGAACTGCAAAAAGGCTGGACTAATAATCAAATTAATCACTGGGCATGATGTAGACACGATAAAGGTTGTAGGAGTTGAATGCAGGATACTTAATGTTGATGATGATGAATCTTTAGTAGGAAGTGAGATGTTTCAAACCTACTCACCTAAAGAGAGAGAGGGTAAGCTTGATGAAATTTGTGTGGTGTCCAGTTCATTACCTTTCGGTAGGCTTCTAGTGGTGCAACCCTAAAGGAAAAGTGACACATAGTCACAGTTATTGGAAGTACTAACATTGATACACTAGCATTAGAAGAGGTTGATATTGCCCTTTCCATGGGAATCCATTGCAGTAAGACTACAAGAGGCAGTTCACATATAGTAATTATAGATGATAACAGTTTTACCTCAATGGTGACACTTCTTAGAAAGGGCACTGCATTTACACCAACATTCAACAGTTCATCCAGTTTCAACTTCCAATTACTGTCACTATGCTCCTTATGAACTTCTTTGCAGCAGCTTCAATGGGAAAAGTCGCATTAGCATCATTTTGGATTCTATTGGTGAACTTGATCACGACATTTAGAGCTCTGGCATCGGCTAACAAGCAACCTACAAAAGATACCATGGATAAGCTACCTGTGAAACAATCAGAGCCACTTATTACAAGAACTATGTGGAGGAACATTGATGTGCTACTATCGATCGTATCAAATTATACAATTTATAAACCCAAATTAATTCCTTCAATCAAGCTAGGTAAGTATACCTATCTATAGTAGTATAAGATTAAAGCGGGTGTCGTCCACAAGGATCTAAAGAACAAGTACTAGTATTACCCCTTTTTCTACTATTTAGCCTAAGTTTTTGATAGGATCCAAAAGGCATAAACATGGAAGATAAAAAGGCTGTCAAATGTGGACTATAGACACATACACTGGCCATGTACGCCACCGGCCTAAAGGTCTACATTGTTGACGTAGGAACAAAAACAAGCCAGCCTTATACCAGCTTTCACTAAAGATTCACCGCCCTTCAATTGCAGACCTATGCACTACCATCAACGCCGCTAGCTTTCCCAAGTACGCCGCCAATGTAAGGTACTTAATCCACCGGTGTTAGTCAGCTTACAAGCGATAAAAAACATATAGAATCAAAAACATTAAAGCCGTTGAGTAAGTCGCCGACCTTTATCATTTACGCCATCGGCCCTCAAGCTTACACCACTGGCTTTCTTGCTGGCCTTCCCTATTACGAAACTAACAATTCGTAATTTTTTTCTTGTTTCATTTAAAGGCTACCAGCTTATATTATTCGGCAATTATGTTTCTTATTATGACCTTTAAGTTTCTTTTAACCTTACATATATTGCTCTTTGCTTTGTATTGAACATTGGAGTTAAGCGAATAAATTTTCTTAAGAGTTTCTTCCAAAGGTGAGAACTTTCTTGCGGTTCTTTTGAAAAGAACTATTCTTCGATAGTTTTGGTTCTAGTTAACGAGGATTAATTAGGGTCAAGCTCCGTTGTTGATAGCTGTGGTTCCGAGCGACAAGTTTGTTTGGGCTCTGATTACGATTGAATATTGATAACTGTGGTTTCAATTGATGGGTTCAATTGGGGTCTAGTTGCTTATTTGCTTGTTTTAAGATGATCCTAAGGTTTTTATTCCATTACTAATCGCTTGGGTCTTAGGGTTTCTAAACCTAGGGTTCGTGGGATCGCATCAATTTTCCTATGTGAGTATCAACTAAAATCACTAATCAACTAAATAAACTAGATTACTAATTCCTAGAATAGATTTTGAGTGCTTTTAGAAGATTAATTCAATCACAAAAGCATACCCTAATCCTAATCCACCCTAAACTTTAAAATCTCATGATAATGAATTGATTAACAATTATTTAGTTCTTGAACTATAGGGATTCCAAATTAAATCAACTACTCCCTTGAGTTAATTAATCCATAATCTTATACGAGATAGTGGAGATCTCTCCCTCACCAACATCCTACAAGATTGCATTAAAAAAGCATAAATCCAAGATTAAATCTTTAATTACAGGAAATTGAAGTTTTCCTATCTCTAGGTAAAACATGCAAATTCTCTATTCATGAGGATCTATTTTATTAGATGAAATTTCTTTCATTTAGTAAGAATCATACATGTGACAAATCCGACCACAATTCATTATTAGATAATTAAAATATATGAATAGATTCAAGAACATCAATATTATTAAGCAAACATCAATTAAGCACATCATTTGGGTTTCACAAGACAAAGGCATGAGAAATTTACTCCTTCATGGAGTTTACAATAAAAACAAAAGAATAAGAGAAGTAGATATTAAGTGTAATATAACAATTAACCCTTTTAATGTTTTGTGATCGTTAATGTTGGTGTGCACTTTTATCCTTAAAGCTCGTATTTTCCTCTCTCTAAGGTGTTAGAATATGTCTAAGAATGACATATCAAAAGACAAGACAACTATTTGTAGATATGCAACGAGGAAGTTTTGCATGGCCTCTTGCACGACCATACTCGAGGTCTTGCATACTGGGATTTCTTCTTTTCCTTCTCAGGTCAAGTTTTCCTCTTCAAAACTACTCTACACTACTTGTGCAGTACTTGGGGCACAATTTAGGATAGATTCTGTAGCGGTGGGTGCGGTATGGTTCGGTTATTCTTATGAAATCGAACCTAACTATACAATTCGGTTTGTTAATTTTTTGAACCTAAAAAAATGGTTTGGAACGAATCGGTATACTATTCAAACCGTTCATTATGAAAATAATCTAATAATATTTTCAAAAGCTCAAATAATGCTACTACCAATTAGCATAAAGATAAATCATTAACATTATAATAAATTTTATTTTAAAAATTAACATTTATAAAATACACTAATCTTTTTATTAATTTTATAATATTCTTATATATAAATTATTAATCGAACGTCATGAAGGATATTTTTTCACGACCTTTTTTTTTTTGCTATTGAAATTTAATATTAAAAAAATCACATGAACATGACAATAGATGCATATACATAAATCATTAACATTTTTTGAGAATTTTTTTTAATATATATTATACGATTCGATTTGATTTGGTATTATGAACCGAACCTCGAACCGAATATTACAAGTCGAACGAACCAATTAAAAAAAATTGAAATTTTGGTTTGATCCTATGCGGTTCGCGATTCGTTCGGTTTTTTTGTCCAGCCTTAGATTCTAGTCACTTTTTACTCTTCAACACTAGTGTCTGTATGACTATGCTGACGGTTGTGCACATGTGAAAATCATCATTTTTCTATACTTTGTCAAATCTTACCTCGTTTTTGCTTATATCATCCTTATATCTTTGAAATATCTTCTTTAAACTCTGAAATCAAATATTAAGCACTTACGTATCCTTTTCTTGATAAATTCACATAAAATCTATTCAAAATTATATCCAATCAGTACTAGAAATAAAGGCCTATTGACACTTATCAAACTTCTACACACTTAACTGTTTGCTTGTCCTTAAGCAAACAAAATAAGGACAAAAGAATCTATTATCAATTATACTCATTAGCAAATATCATATTACGAATTGCATTCTTTAATTCAACTAAACCAAAGTGACATCACTAGTGCCTACCGCTTAAATCTACCATAATTGTACTTGTACCTGTACCTGTCCTGGCATACCACAGTAAATTTTTTAAATTAATCTAAATAAATCAAACTATTACCCTCACCATTTAGTAACCACATCCAAGTTATGAAAGAAACACAAAGTCGAACAAAGCAAAAGCGACTTGGTTACATCTCACTACTTACTATAGTGCATATAAACAGTTCAACCACTACTTGAAGTACGACAACCTAGAATGAAAGTATATGGCATCCATCATTCTCTTAGGTTTTTTCCTCTTTGATTGAAATCTCTCCATTTTTTTTACCATCAAAGGGGGAGATTTTAGCCTCCATATTTTCCTTTTCCTCTGGACGGGTTTTTTCTGCTTTTTTTTAGCTGGTTTTTTTTTTTTTTTTTAATCAATTGGATATAAGAAGCTTGTATAGTTAATAGCAGGTCAGACTTTGCTCTTCCGAGGGACCAAAGCCTGCTCATACTGACTAAGCTTTCTATATTTAGTTTGGCACAACAATTGATTGATTTTTTAAAGAGATTATTCAAGAAGAATCACTAAGTATTGATTTCATATTCTCTTTTCACAAAAGGTTAGAAGAGCTCTCAAAGTTTTTGAAAAGTAAATATACTAACCAATAAGCTTAGAAATGCAACCATTTAACTTTAAACTAGGGACTTTGACCTCTTCCATAACTCTGGATTCAATCATTAAATACTAAGTAAATTTGCCACACTTAGATTTCATCATAAAATTTTAACTAAGTATACTAAGTTCAAAAGAGGTGAGTAAAACACACAAAGTCACTGTACTTTTATTTTAGAATACTAATCACAAATGAATGAGTATAATTTCAAGATTCTTAATTATATCTCAATTTTTAAGCTTAATTACAAACTTGTAAGTGGGAAGTTTGATCAGCAAGTGCATGGAAATTGTTAAAACATGTCAAGACCTAAATACTTTCTTTCAAACATACCCTTCCCCACCTTATCTAAGACATTGTTCCCAATGTCTTCGTAAATCGAGCACTAACAAGGAAAGAATAAAAGAAAGAAAAAAAAAAGGAAATTAGAACTTCCCCTCAATAGTTGAAAGATATCATCAAAGTGTTTCCATATTCGATCATGTGAAAACAAAGCCCATCATCAGTCTATTTGTGAACCCATCAAAGGTGATGCCTGTAGACAAATCAAAACAAAAACAACAAAAGAAAACTAAAAAGAATTTAGCTTATCCTTAAGTCTAACAAATAAGTCCAAAGGAGACATAAAAAATAAGAGCTTTCCCATAAGTAGGGAACTCATTAGTACAAACCAAAGTAGAAAAGAAAATAAAGAAAATGATGATAAAATTCCCTAGCTTCATCATCCTCATCCTCATCATCACTCTCATCATTAGAAGCACTGGCTGCCTCATCAGCTTCATCATTAGGTGCTTCCTCCTCTTCATCCCCTTCAACATCAGGCTCCTCATCAGAGGAGTCAGGAATAGCCAAGGCCTTCCCCTCTCTCCTTGGTAGTTCAGGATCAATATCTTTAGGAGATTTTTACTAGGGGGAGGATTCATATGTAGGCAAATCAGCTGGTGGTGGGAAAAACAGCTAACAAATCTCCACACGAATGCCCAAATTAAAGCTCTAAAGCCCTTGTTCTTTCTCCTCTCTTTCTGGTTCACCTTCCTTTCCTCTTGAAATTCTCTTCTTAATTTCTGAATTTCGCTTTCATAGGGTAGGGCTCGAGAGGTAGATGGAGCCAAAGGAGTAGACACTCCTTTAGGAGGAGTAGAATACCACAATAAAGTGGGTAAATCAATCAGCTTTACTAACCTCACAAATGAAATGGGCCATCAAAAATTTTGAAAGAGGGTATGCTAGGGTTAGGTGCTTGAAAATTTTCAAAACCATTGAGAAACCTTATGATATAACCCCTACAGTAAATTCCCTTTGCTCTTGGATCCGTCGCTTGTCTGTACAGAAATTTCACTACTTCTAACCCCACATTAATCTGCATCTTGTTAGCCATGCTATACAAATAAAAATTTTCAAAATTATTAATTACTCCATGGCTACTTTCGCACACCTTCCCGCAGGTGATAAACAACCCTCAAATTCACATTAGTTATAGATGAAGCCTTTGACTTTGATGGATTGTAACAAATTTGAGCCTCACAAAGTTCTTTCCAACATTTTTATGCTGTCATCTCACCTAGCCAAGTATCTAGTAATTCTCAAAATCCATCTGTATTACATTCAGACATGGAATATAACCTCAAATACTTACCAAACTTATGGGGGTAAATATGGTATTTTCGCCCATAGGCTTGAAAGGTTATGTCATGTGTAGTAAGCTTTAAAATAGAAAGGAACTCAAGAGTGACCTCCCTATAAGCTGGTTCATTGATTCCAAAAAATGTAGCTCATGGCACTATACTTATTAGTTCATGAATCTATGCTTTGATTCCATAAGCCTTGAGAATTCTCCAATCTAAATAATCCTTGTTTCCGAAAGTCATTAATTCTAGCCTCTTTCTTCTAAGTTTACTCCACTCTTCATTTGAGTATTTGGCAAGTACCTCTTGCACCACTTCTTGTTGTTGAGTTCTTAACCTCTTTCTAGAACGAGAAGCTGTTGCCTGTTATTGTCGAGAGGTTGTAGCTCGCTGCTCCATCTTCTTCCTAGCTATTTTCTTAGTTCCCAATTCTATAAAAATAATAAGAATCAGCACGAGTAATTCATAACTTAATAAATACTTAAAACAACTCATATTGGTGCTTAATTTCTATGAAAAGGATGTATAATTCTAACATAAGTCAAAAAGCATCAATACTTAAGGATAAAATTAAAGGGTGTTAAAGCAAACAAGCCAGCATAACCATTTGCACGGTCGTGTAGATGATAAGGTAGAAATAATAACATGGCAAAATTCAAATCATGAGGAATGCGGGAAAATGATCGTGCGTAAGATTGTGTATAAATACAAAAATAATGTCTGAACAAAAAACAACATGAAAACTCCATGAATTTCTACCACAATTAACAAATTCGCAAAAATCCCAAATTTAAACACTTTAGAACCCTAGATTTTCAAATTAAGCACTATAAGCATGGATAATGGAAGCTACTTGCACCAAATGATTCCAAAAACACTTAATTGCACAAAATTAGCAAAAGCCCTAAAAGTTATGAACCTTCGAAAATCGCATGAACCCTAACGTCGAACTGAAATCTACGTGTTTATAATGTATTTTGTACAAAACTTGTGTAATAAACATCAGCATGATAAAACAATAGTCCATGACAGTTAGAAACGCAACAAGAAAGCAATAATATCATGCACCAGAAACTCATTTAGATATAGTGTGAAGACAACATATTCAAATCAAAACTACATAGAGAAGAGGTAAAATGAACTTACTTAGATCTTGAGTCACAGATGAACGGAGTAGAAGTGAATGATGGAGTGTGTAGAGTGTGTGTGTGTTGTAGAGCAAAATTTTATGGGGAGGATTTATGGGGAGTGCATGCGGCTCGAGAGAGTGGATGAAAGAATGAGGGCAAAGAGAGAAACCAAATACACACACACACACACACACACACACACACACACACTGAACTAATATGCGCCTGCCTTGTCTCTTACATGATCGTGCTCGGGCCGTACAGAGCTCAAAAAACACGACCCGAGAACTTTATGAAGTGCTTTAGACACCTTTACCTCCTACACCATGCTTAGGGTCTAGGGCCAAAAAAATCAACTTGAAAGCTTCTTTCCATGTAAATCATAGTGTGTTACCTTCTACACAACTATGCTTAGGTTTGCAAGTTCAAAAATTTGCCCACTAGCTCCTTTACCTATGTGCCTCACTTCAAGCACTACTTATGCTCTAGTTTATGGGTAAGCCAATATTAGGAAAAACCTTAGTACTATTACTAATAATTTTTTTTAGAAATACCATATTTACCCCATAAGTTTGTTAAGTATTTAGGTTATATTCCATGTCAATGTAATGTAGATGGATTTCAAGAATTATCAGATACTTAGCCAAGTGAGATGACATCACAAAAATGTTAGGAAGAACTTTATGAGACTAAAATTCATTACAATCCATTAGCGTCAAAGGCTTCATCTAACCAATGTAAATTTGAGGTCGCTCATCACTTGTTGGCACATACAATGGGTGGGGGGTGGTGCAAAAAGCATGGATGGTTAATAATTTAAAAAAATTTTCATTTATAACATGGCTACAAGATGCAGATTAATGTGGGTAGAAGTAGCTAAATTTCTATACAGCAAGCAACGAATCCTAGAGCAAAGGGAATTTATTGTGTGGATTATATTACAAGGTTTCTCAAGGGTTTTGAAAATTTTCAAGCACCTAACCCAGTTGACCCTGGCACACCTTCTTCCAAAATTTTTTATGGTTCACTCCATTTGTGGGGGTTAGTAAAGTTGATTGACTTACCCAATTCATCATGGTATTATATCAAAGCTGAATTAGAGAAATACTGATCAACTATAATATAACAATAAAACCCTTTTAACATTTTGATCTCCGATGTTGGTGCATCACTTCATCCTTAAAGCTCGTATTTTCTTCTCTCTAAGGTTTTAGAATATGTCCACAATGATGTATAGATGAAACTAGGATGATTACACACTTATTAAATCTAATAATTTCATTTCAAACAAACGTGTAATACTTAACCGGTCACAAAATCACCGGGTTGCAATGCAGTATTTTCTGGAAAGTCCAGGTCGTGTCCATAGAGAGCTAATGACTAATCACTAGAAACTGAATTTTACCCTAATCTAAGCAATTGAAAGTTCAGATTTTTTATTAGTCTATGATAATTTAACTAAAATGGACTACAAATGATGTCAAGAACTAAAACCGTATGTTCTAGCAATAACAACGAGAGATATAGGTTTAGGAGATGCCGATAATATGAAATGCATTTATATTTCTCATTTGAAATGATTCATGCTTAAATTGATTAGTTGGGATTTAATTAAATTCACTAAGAATTTCTCACCTCTCAGAATAGCAAAATTTTTCATAGCATAAACTATCCTACCAAGGTAATTTATCTATGATTAACATTTTTAATAGCATTTTGCTCTCACCAAAATTACTATTCTAGTTAAAACTACAAATAAGCACCGCCAAATGACCTAAATTTGCAATCCTAACTGCATAAAGATCAGCAAAATCTTAAGTCTTATCACAGGCTTGCATATCCCTATCACAAATCTTATTCAAAAGCCTAAGTTTTACTTGTGTGGATCATTGAATCCCTCTCGAGTATCTTTAATCCTATCCATCTAATCTATGTTGATCAGGCACAAATTAAATAGATTACAAGTAAAGATAATTAAATTCCTAGTTAATCAATTTCAATATCAATATGATTCATATATAATTCCATCAAATCCATTCATACATATTCATAATGATCATTGAAGAACAACATCTCAATATACAATCAAGCAGTAAAAATGATAAAACAGAGATTGAAAACACCTTAAAAATGGTTTCTTTCCATAAACTGGAGTCTCCAAATCCATAATCCCACAAATATGGGCACTGCTTAATTGTAGCTAAATCCTAATTGCCTCTAAGTTGCTACAACATTAGGGTTTTAGTGCCCTAAGGGAAAAACAAACTCAAACATTTGTGAAACTCTCTTTTTCTTTCTTTTCTAATTATTTTCGAATATCTCTCTATCAAGAAAACCTTAGAATATATAAGCAAAACATTCAGGTGTTTCACCGGCAGTTACAATTTCTACGCTGGCAGCTTACAGGCGGTGTACATTACTAAAACACTTGTACAATGGCAGCTTTGGCTTCGGCATTAACGGTTTGCATTCTATGGATGACCTACGCCGCTTCAAAGCTGGTGGCGTAGGGTTTGAAATGCCGGTGTACAAATCAAACTTCAAAGGCTGGCCAGATTTAATGCAAGGCTGGCTGTGCGAGTGACAGCCTTCAAAAATTCAATTTTGTGGACGCTCTAAGCCATCTCAACGCCGGCGGCTTTAATTCCCAGAAAGCTAGCGTTGGATCAAATTGCAGAAGCTGGCTTTAAATTCCTCTATACTGGCAGTGTTGAGCCAATGCTTGGTTCTTGGTTTCTGATCTTCGGTACACACTGCCTCAAGGCCGGCGGTGTATAAGATTAGATTTGCTGGCCTTTGAATTCTTGAATATGTTCCATGTCAAGGCTGGGTTGAATGCCAGCAATGTAGAGGCAGTGTTAAAGTTTAACATTCTGATCATCCTCTAAGCCGGCTATATGCCCGCAGCGTATAATCCAAAAAGCCGGTGTATCCTCTGAGATTCTTCAATTTCAATTCAAATTGCCTTGTTATGCTTTCCTTTGTTAACTTTAGACCTGAAATATAAACCTAAATAATCTGAGTACCAATTCTAGCAATTTTTATGAAATTCAACACAAATTAATCACTAATTGCTTGTTAAAAGTTGCGTAAAATATGATCTTATCAATAGATGACTCTTTATAGATATGCAACCGATAGAAGTTCTACACGGTCTTGCTCAAGGTCGTGCACACCTAGATTTCTTCTTTTCCTTCTTGGGTCAAGTTTTCTTCTTCAACATTATTCTCTACACTACTTGTGCAGCAGCTGGAGCACAATTTAGGATAGATTCTAGTCACTTTTTACTCTCCAACACTAATATCTGCATGGCCATGCGAAAGGTTGTGCACATGTGAAAATCATCCTTTTTTTATATTTTGCCAAATCTCATTTCGTTTTTGCTCGTATCATCCTTATATCTTTGAAATGTCTTCTTAAAATCTTGAAATCAAATATTAAGGACTTAATTATCATTTTCTTCATAAATTCACATAAAATTCATACAAAATTATATCCAATCAATACTAAAAATAAAAGTCTATTAACACTTATCAAACATTATCAGCCAAGCTTTATATCAGATCGCTGTTTTATTGACTCTACAGTTCAAGGGGCAATCGATATTTAACGTGGATGAGAGGGTTAACTGCACGTTGATTTTCAACTGCTTCATACTTTTGCAGGTTTTCAATGAGTTCAACGCAAGGAAATTTAAGACCAAAAATCTAGTTCAAGGACTGTACGGGAACTGGTGCTTTTTGGGATCATTGGCAGCACTTTCTGGTATTGAGAGACTTGGATGGGAAAATTGGGGGGCTTGTATTGGAATCACATCTTTGACGTGGCTGACTGGGTGGATTATGAAGTATATTCCAGTTTGATGTGCGGCTTAGATTTCTAACAGAAAGAGCAGAACTTGTAACTACATACTTTTGTTCAAAATAGACTACACAGCAGACAACTCTCGTTTTTCACTTGATACAGCTTTTGTCTTTCATATTTTGTTGGCCAACTCATTAGTCCGTAATAATAATAAAATAGTAGAATGCGAAAACAGATATAATAATAACCCTGGGAAAGAAAAGATATACTACATCTACTTAGGATGTCTTTGTTACGTGGCAAATAAGAAGATATAAATTGGCAAGTGTGTAATTGCAAGAGTTGTCCAGCAGTTGAGACCACACCTTAACACAAGGCTAGAGCCAATCATGCCCCCAACTTCATATAGCTGATTCCAGCACCAACTGTTGCAGCATCAGCCAATTCATTGTCTTCGAAGTTCAACATGTGCAATCCCTCAACCCCATTAGTCCCAATTTGACAAGAATTACCCAACCCTGGGAATGAAATGATATTCTAGATCTATTTAGGATGTCTTTGTTTCGTGGCAAATAAAAAGATATAAATTGGGAACTGTGTAATCACAAGTATCATCATGCAATTGAGGCCAGACCTTAACTCAAGGCTAGAACCAATCATTTAAATTTGTTTCTAGCAACAACCGCTGCAGCAACCGCCAATTCATTGTATTCAAAGTTCAACCTGCACAATCACTCAACACTATTAGTTGCAGTCTGACAACAATTTATATCATGTAACCAAACGTCCTGTTTTTACCTACATCTACTTGGGATGTCTTTGTTTTGTGGCAAATAAGAAGATATGAATTGGAACCGTGTAATTGCAAGTGTTATAATGCTGCTGTGGCCAGATCTTAGGACAAGGCTAGAGCCAATCATGTCCCCAGCTTCATATATTGCAGCATCTGCCAGCTCATTCTCTTCAAAGTTCAACCTGTACAATCTCTCAACCCATTAGTCCCAATATGACAACAAGCTATATCCTGTAACAACATGCCAAAAGGTGCAGATGAATCTTATCTTAGATGAACATTCAACGAGATTCGCCCTGCAAGATTACCAAAATCCAGTCTGGTTGTATAAAGAGGAGGAGACATACAGAGGGTAAGGTAAAGCGATATCAAAGAGACTGTCGATTTCATCTGAAAAGAAGCAATGTAATTGCAACCTTACAAATCTGAAATCTACCGATTTCATTTCCTAAACGAGATTTTATATAAGATTGAACAGGACAGGATGGTATGTAGAAATATATATATATATATATATATATTGTATTTTTAGTTTCCGCTTTGTTATGACTGCATGTGCATATCGGGTGATTAATTTAATAAACATCAAACATGTATCAACAATAGAAATAACAGAAACTTCTTTATACAATATCTTCAACCTCTCAGTTGCTTTCTGCTCTGTCTTGCAATGGAACTTTCTGTACTGGCAAGTCAATTCTTCATCTTCATTCTTTAAAGTAGATCCTTCATGGTATTAGAGCAGGTGTAATCAGTTCAGCTCTTTTATCCTTTTTCCCCTTCCTGATTCTTGATTAGACTTTATTTGAATTTCAAGAAAAATGGAGAATAATTCAGTTAGTTTGGGAAGGAATAATAATCCCTTGTATCTTTCGGGCTCTAATAATCCTGGCACTATGATCACAAGCATGTTGTTTGATGGTCCTACTTTTATAGGGTGGAGTAGATCGATTAAACTAGCCCTAGGTGCAAAAGAAAAATTTAGGTTTATCGATAGTACTTGATAAGTCATTTTTACTCTATATTTTTCATAGGATTTTGAGTTTAATTTGCTAAGAATTTTTGAAAAAATCCTAAAAAAATCATGCTTTTGATAAATAATGTTGTTTTAAAGTTTTTAAAATCGATTAAGTAGTAAACAAGTGTTTTAATGCAGATTTGGAGCAAAAACAATAATTAAAACCAAAAATGCAGAAGTCGAGCCTTGAAAAGACATAGCCGAGGCCAAAACAGAGAAAGAAGACAATAAAAATTGGTTTATCGAGTCTCAAATGCGAGCCTTTGACATAACCCTCGACTTCAGTCGAAGCGATCGAGCATCATTATGAAAAAAATATATTATCGAGCCTCAAAGTCACGCCTCAAAACTCGATCCTCGACAATTATGTTGTCAGACCAATTCCTTAACAAAATTTTCTCGAGTCTCAACAGTTTGACCCCCGACTCTCTCAATTTCACCCTTGATAAAGCAATAGACAAAAACACACAGTTTACTTAGGAATTTCCTGAAGTCGAGCTTGACCTTGCTGAAATACAAGCCTCGACCAATAAAGCACGCGACCCTCGACAAGTGCTTTCACATATCATATGTGTGCGTGAAAAGTAACCAAATTCTGTTAGAAAGGATCTGCCGAATCTGCCACGTGTCAAATAAAGATGGTCATGCTTTTTATATCTAGTAGTCCATAAATAAACATGCAAGCGTGCATTGTAAAGTATGTGTACCAATAGTATAAATCAGTATTAACGTAGAGTAGACTTTTAAAGGATTTTTGGATAAAAAAATTTCCATTTCTTTTTACTTGAAAATATCTTCTGTTTTCTAGATAAAATCAATTTAACCTAATGTTTGTAATTTCTATGAATTTTTGAGCAATCAATTGATTCATCTTTTGAGCTTGTTTTATTTCTTTTAATTTGTAATTATTTTGATAAATCCATGGAGAAATAAACTCCTACAGGTTTGGGATTACGAATCTAATTCCTGATTTAGTCTTATTTCAAATGCGCTTTCAAGAAAATTTGATTGGGTGTTTGTAATTAGTAACTTGAAATTAACTTATGGTTTTTAAAGGAATGGTGCATTCTTTTAGATCCATGATTGATTTCAATTGAATAGATCTATGGTTATTAATGGAGTCGATCCTAACTACCTCTTGCTAAGGAATGGGTGAAGACTTTCTGTCATTTATTTTAAAAATTCATTGAGTTGTCTTTTTAATATAATGGATTCCTATTCTTTATGCGGATCTAATTGAAACTTCAGATTACTGGTTTTAGCTAGATCTAGAACTACTGACTTCGAGAGAAGCTTTATTTTAATTTAGAGAATCCGACGGTATAAATACACTATTTCAACAACTTTTTAAGAAGCTATTATTCTTAAGAAATCATTCTGATAAGGAATTGATGAAGTAATCCTGAGCTATCTTTTTCATAGAAGTTATAGGCTTATTTCTCATTTTACCCAGTAAACATTTGTGAATATTTCTAACTTAGTTTAATTTGATTTCCTTTTTGATCTTTTAAAATTTTTCTTTGGCTAGACAATTAATGGGATTGAGAGTATATTAGATGCCAATCATTTCCTTGGGACCGACCTAAATCATTTATTATGCTACATTTGATGGGTGCGCTTGCCCTGTGAGACTGTAATTAATGATTTAAAAAATATTTATAAATTTGAAAAACTCGATCAATGATCAGTGGAATTTAAGTTTTAAATTTCACATTTCACTGTTTAAACACAACAAAACAAAAACCACAAACCAATACTTGTGAAAAACCAAAACATAATCACATTGACTTACAGCATTGGACTCGATGTGATTATATGATTTATTGTTGGCTCTCAAATTTGATGAAAATAGAATCCCCAAAGCCTTTATGTAAGGAAAGTCATCGAAGGAGCAATGGGATGACATTAATGAACACTTTGGACTTACAAATGGACCATTACTCTATTAATTTCAATATGAAATTGTGAATATTAAGTAGAAAGCAACAGAGAAGTTGAAGATAATGTGCAAAAAACTTTTTGTTATTTCTGTTATTGATACTTGTGTCATAGTTATACAAAATTAATCGCATGACATGCATATGCAGTCATAACAAAGTGGAAACTAAAAATACAATATGTGCGCTTTCCACTTTTAAGTCAACTCTTCATTTGTTTCTTCATTCTCCAGACTAGATCAAAGCAGCAGTATAGTTCCTTCATGGAACCTGAGCAAGTAATTCCTTATTCATTGCTTCTACCCACCTTGGATCATGTTTAGCTTCTTTATAGTTGCAAGGTTCATGAATTGTTAACACAGAACACACTAGCTAGTGAAGCAGCATAATCTTTTGAATAGTAAACAAATGTGACAGGAGAAAACTAAGGATGTAATGAGGTAGAATATGAAGAAGTCGCATTACCTGAGCTATTATTCTGGACATTATGCGCAAAATCTGACAACCACTTAGGAATACATTTAGGTGTATTAGATTTCCAAATAGAAGATGACATTGGAGCAGTATGTGTATTAGAATGCGAAACCTATATACAAGATGAGGGTATAGAAAAAGATAAATCACGACAATTAATTTTAGAAAAAAAAAAACAAAGAAATAAAGGGACCTGCTCTAAAGTAACAGAACTCAACTTCAATGTTTGAAATGGAAAAATATTTTCGAGAAAAACAACATCTCTACTCATGAAAATTTGACGATTATCTCGATCATAAAGTTTGCACGCTCTTGACCTGGTAAATATCCCAAAAATACACATTTCCTTGCACAAGGATCAAACTTGTCCCCACCATGCTCAACACTGGAAGCATAACAAAGACATCCTAGTTATCCGTAGATCTGCATAACTAGGATCCTTGTTATATAACACTTGATACGGAGACAACCAATTCAAGGATTTCATAGGCATTTTATTAACCAAACAAGTGGCTGTTAGAAGAAGTTTACCCAAAAAATACTTTGGAAGATTAGAACACAAGCAAAGAGCTCTAGTAGTATCTAAAAGATGCCTATGCTTTCTTTCCACAACTCCATTTTGTTGTGGAGTGCAGGCTACACTTTTCTAATAAATTATGCCATGTCAACTGAAAAACAATTGACATTCTTTTGAAATAAACTCACCCGCGTTGTCTGTTCTAATTGTCTTAAGATAAGAATGAAATTGGTTAACAACCATCACCAAAAAATTCAAAATCATAGATACAGCTTCAAACTCGTGAACCATCATATATGCCCAACTACGTCTACACATATCATCCCCTATTGTAAGAAAATACTTTGCTTCAGAAAGAGACAATGATCTATGAGTACTTGAATGAAATGGTAATTGATGAAATCCAGCAAGCTGACAAGTACTAGAGTTTAGATATGTTTCAACAAGCCATGAAGAGATAATAGGTTGTAATGAAACCCAGGTACTAAAAGGACATTTTTAAGTAAGATCTTATGGTTAACAGAAACACTTCCAACATGTTAACATACTTGATATCACCAACAGGGTAATTTGATTCTCATTAGGTTTTGGGAGTGCCAGTTGATCAAAAAGAAGTATATGAGAAAAGGGTGTCATATGATAAGAATCATCCGTATCGAAAATGCATTCCCTCGAATTATCATTCTCACAAGAAGATGAAGCTAAAAAAGAGAGAAAAAAAAAAAAAAAGGATAGATACGGATCCATACCTGCAAAACTTGACATGGATCCATGCAGCAGCATATTATAGTTTGATCCTGGCCTTCTAGAACCTTTACTACTTCTTGACAAATCTTTGGCACAGAGTTTCAGATTCTTGATGAACATTAGAAGCTGTAACTCTGCTCTTTCCACTACAGCCAGAATCAAAAGGTGGGTCAATTCAAAACGATCTGCTATTGTATGACCCACTTCCTTTCTTGTCCCTCCTATCAACAAATTGAATACGCAGCAATATGGATCAAACTCGTTCTAACTTACAAATTCTTAATGTTTTTATCTTTTTCAAGAAAAAAGGTTCCATAAGTCCAAAAAGTAGTAGTTCAAGAGTTTAGGAAAGGCAGGAGTAGATGTGCCTCTATAAATTATGTATTCGTCTTGGGCAAATATACACAATCAATACTATAACATTGATCATTGTACACTATAAAGCCTCCACATTATAACTGCGAAACTAATCAAATGAGTGTTCCCATTTGTTTGAGTAGCACACTAATAGTTTTCTATTACGAAAATGTGTGGAGAATCCTGCTGTAGTTGTTCTGAATCAAGCTTTAGCTATAGCTTTGATTTTCTTCAGCGGAAGCTCCAATAATAATAATATTATTTTATTTCTTCCCAGGACACTATATCCATGTTATGAAGCTCTCTGTGTGTGTATATATATACAGTAGCTTTATTTTATTTTTTTAGTAGTCCACGTGATAGCTAATTCTACACGTGTCTTTTAGTAGAGCACTTAGCTAGAAGTAAATTTTTTTTTCCTCTTTCCTGTAAGCTGTATCAATAGAAAACAATTATTACTCTTTGTAGCAAAAACTAAAAGTAGAAACTTCAACTTTGGGGTCTGTTTGGATTGTCTGTTTTTCATCTGTATCTGTATCTTTTTTAAAATGATATGTGTAAATATCCAATTTGGATCTAAATTTATCTATATTTGTTCTATTTGATCTTTTGATGAGAACTGTCAACTTTTTTTTTTTTTTATCTATATTTATTTCTTGATAAATAATTTATTAGCAAAAAGTTTGAAAAAGTGTCTGTATCTGCCCAAAAAAAAACCAAAACAAACAGACCCTTGTTTTCTTCTTCTTCTCAAGAGCTTACTAGATGCTTGCAGATTGTTCTCCCTCAGCTTGTTTCACACATGAGTTTGATCACATTTACATATGGTATCAAAGCGGGTCATGCGATCTTCGCTAACATCTGGTCTTGTTTTTTAATTTCTTGTTGTGTCTGTTTATCATTTGTTCGATAGCTATGTCTTTTTCCAATAATCCTAGAACAAACATTAGTAACAGAATCTTCAATGGCTCAAATTTTCTTGCATTGAATAGCTCAATTAGAATGGCATTGGCTACGAAACTGAAATTAGGCTTTATGGATGGTAGTTTACCAAAATTTGAAGGAAATTAAGTTGATTTTCTTAAATGGAGTATGTGATAATTTAGTGAGATGTTGGTTGTTGAATTCAATATCTAGTGAGTTGTCACAGAGTTTTCTTTATGCTCAGTCTTCACAAGAGCTGTGGAACAAAATATATGATCAATATGGTTTAAGCAATGCTCTATTGATTTTTCAATTGCAACATGAAGATCTAATATTAAATAAGGAAATTAGATAGTGACTTGTCACTATAAGAAACTGAAGCGTTGTTTGGAGTAATTGCAAAGTTTAAATCCCTATCTAATGGGTCTTTGTGGAAGGTTGAACTATTGCACTTGTGATATAAAGGAATGCCTATTGGAGTATGAATCACAGGGGAAATTAATGGAATTTCTCATGGGATTGTCAAAGGTTTATGAACCTGTTAGAAATCAAATCATGTCCACCGATCATTTGCCTTCGGTTAGTGGGGCATTTTATTAGTTTTGCAAGTTGAAAAACAAAAGCAAGCGTCAAATTTAATAATTGGTGAGCAAAACATGTTTGCTTCTGTAATGAATAGAAACTATATCGGAAGTTATGGTGCGGATAGAAAAGATTTTAAGAAAGTGAGGCCAATTCGTAGGCTTTGCAAATTTGAGGGCATACAATTGACACTTGCTTTGACATCATAGGGTACCCCGAGTGGTACAAAGGGGAAAAGGTTTTCAAGAGGAATGTTTCTAAATCTAATCAAGTGTCTAGTGGTGTCTTTCATATGCAACAACCAATAAGTTCCATGGACACTCCTTTTGATCACGAATAGTTAATGCAGGGGCACCATCTATTGATCCTTTCCTAGTGCAATCAGTTTGTAATGAAATGATGAAGTCAATGAAAGACAAAGTGGCTGATGACAGTGGACAGGCGATGGTATTAACCTTTGCAGGTACTTTTATCTCACATGTTGACTTGTTTTCCTTGAATATTGAGAATAGGTCTTGGGTAGTAGACTCAAGTGCTAGTGACCATATATTACCCTATCCAACTTTCTTCCTTACTTTGTATCATTTAGACAAACTAGTTTCTATCTTTTTGCTAGATGGTTCCTGACAGTTCGTACACCTAGCTGGTACAATCCAATTGACTTCTAAACATCTGCTTCATCATGTTCTCTTTATGCCTACTTTTAAACACAACGTTTTGTTAATATCAAATTTTATTTTAGACCATCCTTTGATTGTGAAATTTGATCGCAATCTTTGTTTCTTTCAAGACCCAAACGCTCTTGAAGAAATTGCAATTGCTAAAGCAACTTCTAGATTGTATGAACTTAATATGGATTCATCCAATAGTTCTAGGTTTTCATTGAATTATAATCACAAACACTTTCCTTATTCCTTTGTTCATAATTGTAATGACCTTCATTTGATTCATGAAATGTTATGACATACATCTTTGTCTAAACTAAAACACTTGGATTCTTTTGAAAATGCTCATGTTGATGATTTCCTTTATGAGACATGTCATGTAGCCAAGATACATAGATTGGTTTTTCTACGAAGTGAAAGCATATTTAATTTTCCTTTTCATTTGGTACATGTGGATGTACGGGGTCCTTATAGGATCCAAGCTAGAGTAGGATAGCATTATTTCTTGACTTTAGTGGATGACAAACCTAGACTTATCTTTTGAAGTTTAGGTCTCAAGTTCTTATTGTTTTGGAGAATTTTTTTGTCTATGTGAAAAACCAATTTCAACGTTGTCCAAAGGCTATAAGAAATGATAATGGAGCTGAGTTTCTTTCTACAAGTTACCAAACTTTGCTTTCAAAGTTAGGAATTTTGCATAAAAAATTTTGTCCATATACTCGTCAACAAAATGGGAGGTTGAAAGAAAGCATCAACATCTTTTAGATATATCAAGAGCTTTAAGAATTCATACACATTTACCTAAAAGTTTTTGGGGAGATTGTATTCTTATGCCCACTTGTTTGATAACCGAATGCCTGTGAAGAAACTTGGCTGGAAGATACCATATGAAAGACTCTTTAGAGAAGCTCCAGATTATACCCATTTAAGAGTGTTTGGATGATGGCTTTGCAGTTGATGTTACACCTAATAAAGACAAGTTTGATCCTAAAGGTGTTAAGTGTGTATTTTTGGGTTATCCTTTTAGGGAAAAAGGATATAAATTATGATATGGAAATAAAAAATGTTTTGTCAGTAGAGATGTCCTCTTCCTTGAAGATAAGCTTCCTTTCAAGTGTTTAGACATATCTTTCACTTCATCCTTTTCCATACAACAACCTTATTTACATACTAATCCTATTTCCTCTAGTGATGATGATGATTTTTTGTTACCTAATCCTATTACTGATCAACATTCTGTTTCACCTCCTGCTACTATGTTACCTCAAGCCACTGTTTCACCACTTGCTTCTTCCATTTCTAATACATCAAACACCGTCCATCTTCGTCAATCCAATAGAGTAACTAAACCTCCTATATGGCTCCATGATTATGTACATACAATTCAACAAGTTGGTTCTTTTGCAAGTTTCACTTCCACCATAAGAAATGTCAAATGTTCTTTATTTTCTCCTACTTCTTTTACTTCTTACCCACAGGATTATATTAGTTCACTAGAAAATATGTTTACTACTAAAGAACCTACCTCTTTTATTCAATCTTCACAAGATGAAAATTGGGTTAGAACAATGCAAAAGGAATTAGATGCTTTAGAGTTCAATTGAACTTGGGAACTAGCATCTTTTCCACATGGTAAATGCAATAGGGTGTAAATGGATTTTTAAAATCAAGTATCATACTGATGGGAGTGTAGGATGTTAAAAAGCAAGATTACTTGTTAAGGGTTACAATTAAATTGAATGTAAGGACTAAAAAACACTTTTTCCCAAGTTACACATCTAACAACTATTAGAATATTGCTTGTTGTTGCTGTTAAGCATCATTGGCCTTTGTTTCAGGTAGATATTAACAATGCTTTTCTACTTGTTTCTCTTGATGAGGAGATTTATATGTTACCTCTACCTGGTTATTCTAAAGCTCAAAATGGTCTAGTTTGTCATTTGCTTAAGTCTTTATATGATCTTAAGCAAGCCTCAAGACAATGGAACTTAGAAATTACATATTTTCTGTAAGGGAAAAGATTTGTTTAATATGTTAATCAACATTCTCTTTTTGTTAAATTTGTTTGTAGTGATTTGTTGGTTGTTCCCTTGTATGTTGATGACATGAGCATCATGGGCTCTAATGTTGACTTGCTTATGGACCTTAAATCCCAAATTCATCATGCTTTTGGTATTAAAGATCTCAGTGAGGCCAGATTACTTTTTTAGGCTTGGAACTTTGCCATAGTGATGCAAGTCTTCGATTGAATAAGTGGAAATTCCTTTAAGATATTTTGATTGATTATGGTCTTTCTAATGCAAAGCTATATCTATTCCTCTACCTTCTGGCACTAGATTCGTTGATGATGGTGGTACACTTCTGTCTGATTCGTCTGTCTACAAGAGGCTTGTTCGTATGCTTCTTTATTTGACCATTACACGTTTGAGCCAATTTGTTGGTGCTTCTTAAGCTTGTCATTTAAAGGCTGCTTATCATTTGTTGTAGTACTTAAAAGGAACTATTGATCTTGTTTTGTTTTATCCTTCCACCAGCTCCTTGTCTCTTTGTGCTTATTCAGATTTTGACTGGGGGCGGCAGTGTTATGGATAGGAAGTCCATTTCTGGTTTTTATGTGATTCTTGGAGGTTCCCTTGTTTTCTTGGAAAACAAAGAAACAAAATACAGTTTTATCTAGTTCAACTGAAGCTAAATATAGATGCATGGCTAATGCAACTAAGGAGCTTCTATGGATTTCTTACATTTTGATAGATCTTCAAGTTCCTTTTACTTTGCCTGCTACTCTGTACTGTGATAACAAGTCAACGTTGCAACTTATTGATCATCCATGCTATCATGGGCATAATAAACACATTTCTATGATGTGCATTTCACTCACGCATCAAGTCAAGTATGGTTTTCTTCAAGTTGCTTATATAGCCTTTCTTAACAAAATCAGTTATCTTGGCTCAATTATCTTATGCTAAGTCAAAGTTAAGTCTTTTTATATTCCTAACTTGGGGGGGGGGGGGGGGGCGCTGGGGCTGTGGGTGGTTGAGGGAGAGGTGTGGAGTTGTGTATGCACACACAGTTGTTTTATTTACTCTTTTAGTAGTCGACATGACAGCTAATTCCACATGTGTCTTTTAGTAGAGCTCTTAGCTAGAAATAGATATTTTTTCTCTCTTGTAAGCCGTAATAAATTGAAAACAGTTATTGCTTTCTATAACAAAAACTAAAAGTAGAAACTTCAACTCTATATTCTTCTTCTTCTCGAGAGCTCACTAGATGCTTATAGATTGTTCTTCCTCAATTTGTTTCACACACAAGTTTGATCACATTTCTATACATGTTACATTATTCTAGTCCTCCTTTATTATTAATCAAGAAAAAAAATCCACCTCTATTTAATAATAGAGAGTTTTAGTTAAACTGGTTATTAATTTTAATTTATTATTAGTTAGTTTAGCATAGTTTAACATTAAAATAAAAAAAAAGAAAAATTTTAAATTTCTAAAGAACACCAATAGCGAAAGGACTCTGCTAAACCGAAACTAAAACTAAGAGAGTAAAGCTACCACCATTGAGTTTGGAACTCTAAATAGACTATCGATGATAAGCTGGAGGAAGGTAAGGATAATGTATAAGTAGTCTACTCACTTCCCTCACTTCGTGCACAAGTGAAATAAAATGAAATGTAGAAACTACTACTAGATAATGGAATAGAGTTATATAACGAGATTATTATTTATTGATTTTATGTTTTAATGAGGCTATTTTAAGAAAAACGAGTTTCAATATTGGTTTTTTATAGGTTTAGGTAATAAATTACTATTTAATAATTTTAAAATAGGGATTTCTTATGGATTTAAAAAGCAATAAATATCGTAGTAATTTTTTCAAGAAAAAGTAAAATTATAATAAAATTGCTCTCACAGATTGAGCCTTAAAAATGGACTTCCTACTTGAATATTATGAATATTCAACAATCTAACTACTATGCAACTCATTTTGGTTGATAATTAATATCTAAAATTCTTAAACTTTGGTCTTCATAGATAGAGAATGCCAACTCATCACTTCCTCAAAACCTTAACCCTCATAAAAATTGAATCGACCATTAGTTTTACTTTCCATTATTTTTTAACAGTTTGTGATTTGTTTTTCTTCCTTAATTGTTAAATTGCTATGTTCGTTCATATCTTTGTACTTGTTCTCCAATTCAATGAATTTTAGAAGATTGTGAAGCTAGTTAGAGACAAGATATATATATACAAGGAGCCTGTTTGGATTGTCAGATTTTTATTGATATCATATCTATATTGGATTAACATATGTAACTTATCTGTATCATCTGGTATTGGTTAGATAAGTTCAATTTGATCGTTATGAGTAAAACTGTCAGTTTTTCATTAGTATCAATTTCTTGACAAACATTAGTTTAAAAATGATACCAAAATAATACTAGAATGATGAGACAAACGGGAAAACATAGATGATGATAAGGAAATGATGGTTGGCATTTTTTTTTTCCAACCATATGCATGTGATATAAGGGATTTTGCTATTTTGTTATCTCTTTCTTCAAGGAAAAAAAAAGAAAAAAAAATCTCACTACTAAACAAAAGCTTGTGGTCCTTTCTTCTATATTGTCACTCTTATAAGGACTTAAGGGACCAAAAAATAGAATCTTGAACTGAAAATAATTGAGAGATATGGTGATTTCGTATTTGTGGATAACAACAAATGAATGGAGATGATGAATCAAAAAAATTAAAGAAGGAAAGTTAAAACAGAGAGAAAAAGGGCAAACATGTTTTGCATAGAAATAGCATAAGTAAATCAAGAAAAGGGGCTAAACATATATACATGTATATATATTATTAAGGGTCTCATTCACTGATATTCCTACAATTGCTAGAGGACTTCCAGATTGTATAAAGTTACAACTGAGGATTAGCTTTCCTTGCATGGTTGTAGATATATCTATATCAAATTCCATAGGCAAGGACATCTGAGATGGGAGGGTAGTATATCCTTATACATATTGGACAAATGATAGATAGCCCCATATCATGCCACATAGGACCTAAGATACACTTGTCAATTGTGTTATTTGAATAGTTATATCTATTTTCCACATACTAACATGCAATTATCATTTGTAGATTTCTTAAATGCTTTACACTTCTAAGACACTTGACTTGCTGTTAGATATCTACATGAAGGGAAGAGATCTCTAGCATACCTGTGCCCCTTCATTTGTTTCTACATTATAGAGATGCACTTTCCAAACAGTCATGTGGTAATTTGGAGAGGTCTCACGGGTCCCACAAAACTATAATACAAATCTAAACCACAACCATAGGATGGATCTTAAGGGGAAGTACCCATTGGGAGGATTGATGCCAAAGACTTTTTTGGGTCTATCTCAATGACACATTGCCTAGCATAGACTTTATTCACTACTTCAAGTGGTACTACAAAGTTACATGACAGTCATCAATCACTTAGGAGCACTTCTAGCTAGATTGTAAGTCATCTTTTTCTAATCATTGAACACATATTGACATGCACATTGTTTTCTTGATAACCTACTCTACTAGTCTATGATTGTGTAATAAGATACATTAGTATGGATATAGGGGATTAGAAGCATTGATGAGATATACACTCTATTGTGGGGAGTCATACACTAAAAGGAAGTGGAGGTATTATATTAATTGATCCAAATCATTAGGAAGCACCCTAAGGGACATCCGGCCCAAAGGAAAGGATGAAGTTAGAGTTAGACTTGTGATTAACCTCCACAATAGATTGATTTCCTAGTCTTCTTACGTATGATGTCGTATATCCTCTTGGAGATGTTATTGTAGACTCTCTTGCTAATCATCCTACAGTAAATCTAATAGTAGATTATCCTCCTATCGATTATTTGACCATGGATACACCATCAAATCCTCCTACATATTGTATTGCCCATGTGTCCACAACCAACATAGATGCACCATCATTCGAGCTAATGGATCATCACACACTAGATGTAGTTCCAACCCGTCATCCACTATCACTCTTATTTGCTCCCATTGAAGTGAAAAGTCTAACACCATTCAATATAACAGAGGGAGTCACATGAGTATATCTTAATTAGCTAATATGATATTTGTTTGCTAATCTAATTATAGTTTCTATAATCTATGGATCCCTACCCTGAGTCATTAATCTATTGCTTGTGGAATCTTGGCACATTACACTTGATGTACAAGGTTTGAGCAATACATCACAAGTTGAAGATAGAAGGAGACACAAAATGTAAAGAGGAAGCATAACGAAGCCTGGAGTTGTATAGACAATTTGAAGATGATCGGAGAGAGAGTTGACTAGTATAAAATCACAAACACTCATATATTGTGTATTTGCTACCCAATATTGATGATATGTATATATTTTTCTTCATATATTATCTTTGTAATGTTGTTATAAGTGGTTGCTGAAATGAATAGTCTAAATTTGGAAATTAAAGTTGTGGTGCGTTGTGATTATATGAGGTTGAAAAATGTAGTTAGAACTCTAGTGTTTAAGTATTGCAATATTTGGGAAGTGGTTAGTTAAATGTGATGATGCAGGTTTCTTGGTTGAATTAATGTATCGATGGAGTCAGAAGTACAAGTAATATCTACTAAATTGTAATTTGGGATGGATAACATGAATTATTTTCCATACTTTGGGTATCAAGTTACAGACATGCTATTTATAACTGCACCAAATTGTATGACATATGACATTTGATTTTACGACAATACTTATATAACTAGAATTATGTCATTGCTATTTATATAACTATGTGGCAAATTGATGAAAAGACAAATTTCTTTATATTAAGCACCGCCGATGTACCCGCTTTAATAAAAATAATTTCAAATATAATTTTATTTAAAGAAAATTGATAACACTTATAACTTATTAGCCAATAAGTTTCCTTGTAAAACACACCTCTTCCTCTTCCTTCACATAAAAAGACACTATCAAACGATAAATAAATGCAACAATGCTGCTATTCTTATACCACTTTTATTTTTTTCTTAATTACTACTATTATTCAATCTTAGCAAATTTAAAAAGAACTTAACATAATTCAAGATAAAGTCAATAATAGGTTGGCCAAAAAAAAAAAAAATGTCAATATATAATAGGATCCAAGTCCTCGTGAGTCACATAGTATGAGCATTTTTCTCAAATAGAGAATAACACATATTTAATTCCCTAATTTCTCCTCTCCAAAAATATATAGTGCTAAGAAGGGGGCAAAAATTTCAATAGTGCAAATTTTTTTCATCCATTTCTCATTTGTATTTGTAACTTGGTTACTCTCTTTTAGTCCATATAGCAGTGTAATTGCTTGAATTTTCTCTATTATAAAAAATTTCACTTATGTCAAAAAGAAAAAAAAATAATAATTTCCTTTCTCCTCAAGACCATTTTATGTTCTATTCTTTTTATCCAATTACACTATAATGAGTTATCTTCGTTTTGGCTTAGGTTTTGTTTAATAAAACGAAAAAAAAAAACAACTTAAGTTGTTACAACTCCTTAAAATCATGATCTTGCTCTTTCAACAAGATACATTAGTTGTGATGCTCCCACCTAATGAAATGTAATATGAGTAGTTGAAAAGAAGTTTAATACCCTTTTTGTTTTTATATTTTTTATTAAAAGACTTGAGAGAATAGTGAATGTATATTCGTAGTCTATATTTGGATAGATATAATTGAAGTAGAATTAAAGTTTAATTACAAACCTAGATTTCTCATATAATCCTCTATAGTTGGTATGGAACCGTTCTTGCAGTCATTACATGACAAACAAAAGTAAAATGGTATGGCCAGCCTACCATGAGATTGAGGCGCATGGTTTCTGTTTAATTTTATATGAAAACGAATATTCCTATATTAAAAAGCACTAAAAAAGGTCTATCCATTAGTATACAGTTGGAGTCAAAACTAAGTCCACTTAACAGTGTATAGGCCTCCATGGCCACTATAGAACCATACTATGAAATAGATTAAGGGAAATTTTATGGTTTCGTTATTAATTTTAGTAGAATCTATTACGTCACTATCTAACGGTTTATATCTTATACAATCATAATCGAATCATTAAAATAATTAATAGTTCAATTATTATATTTATTTTAATGATCAGATTGTTGACTAGATGGTCCCGTCAACAATACCATAGAAGCTTCGAATAGAATAAATAATGTTGATGCTTTCTCATTAAGAAGAAAAAAAAAAAAAAAAGAAAAAATATCTCTCATAACTTCACTTGGTATACCCATAGCTGCCAATTTAAATATCATTATTTTTTTTTTTCCTTACAGGCATATCATTTAAGCTTTGCTTGGAAAAATTAAAAAAAAAAAAAAAGAAATTTATTGAAAATTCAATGGTGCTAGAGTTGGACAATCAATGAGTTGCTTTTGAAGTTAACCATCTTATCATCCTTTTCTATGAAAAAGACACTACATATTATAAATAAAGGTAAATAATGTTCTTGTTTTTAATTTATTGAAAACTCATTGCACGAATACTTTCTTCTACAATAATGGAACAAAGAACTTAAAGAATTAATGAATAATTAGTTAAATTAAAAAAAAAAAACGCAACATTGGGCATTGTATATTATTTATCTCTCACTCTCTCTCTCTTTTTCTTAATAAGTTTTGACATTTTATAAAATTATTTATTTTTACTCAAGATAACACTGATTTTTCCTATTATCTCAATATTTAGAAGTTTCATTTTTACAAAAAAAAAAAAAGAAAAAAAATTCCTTACAAATATCATGTCCTTTAGTATCCTAACCGGCGATGAGATTTTAAAAATCTAATTTCCTTTTCCCTCAAAATTATTCCATCCTCCATACTACTAGGATCCAAAAATACTCTAATAAATTACTTGTTAGTATTATTTTAGCATTGGTAATTACAAATAAACTATTTGAATCGTTGTTGTGAATGCAACGAAAATAACATCGTTGTTCTTTCATGCAATAATATTGATTATTTATTATTATAAAAATGTTATATGACTTGTTAGATAGAAATATGCTATACAATTTCTTACAGTAAAAAATACCTAAAAGTTTTTCCAAAATGTCGATCGAAATTCTATATTTTGTATGCTTGTATAACACGCCATTCCTGCTCCCCACTTCCTTCTTCATATATATGTATGTATATATATATATATATAAAGAAAACTTTAGTAGAATTATTTACCTATTTTGAGGTGTCATTTATCTTTTCAATTCCTATAATATATGGACGCTGAAACAATTTGTGAAAGCAAGAAAACTTAATTTAATGATAAAGTGATAATATGGAAAACACACTCGGAACTCATATGACATTAGCACTTTTCTAATTTCTTCCACCGGAAATAGACTATATATCATCCCAATTCTCAACAAAAATTAGGAGCTGACAAAAAATAAATAAATAAATAAAAAAAGAAAATGAACCCGATAGTGGGCTTTTTTTTTTTTTTTTTCCACTTTCCCTTTCTCTGTTCTTTTAACAAAGCTCGGTAGCACTTACTTATATATATATATATATATATATATATTTCATTTGGTCCATGTATCTAGATAAATACCGATATTCTTACTACCATTCGGAAGTTTCACCTTACCAAAAGAAATTTTTTTTTTTTTTTTTATCTTTTATTAGAATCATAACTCTTTGGAAATCCGAGTGAGAGAATTACTCTTAAAATTTGATTTAATTTCCCCTAAAAATATTTTTATCTTCTATCTTATTATCTAAACACGTTCATCCAAGAGGATATTTGTTTATTTGCATTTAGTATTGTTAATAGGAAAAAAAAAAAAATAAAAGACTACTTAAATTGTGATGGCACATACCTAAAAAGATTACTGTGCATCTATTAAAATAATGGGAGAGAAACTCTTTCAACATAAAATGTAATATGGTTAATTGCCCCCAAAAAAAAAAGCGTAACACAATATCTTCATTCAATAGATCTTCTCATGATTGCTCCTATTATTTCTACCATTCATAACTTTCACTTTTACCAAAAAAGGAAAAAATTTTGTCCTTACGAAACCTTACAAAGGGGGAAATTATCTTAAGAATAGAACTTTCTTTTTTCAAAATTATTCTATCTCGTACTAAAATCCAAAAGCGCTCTAGAAAACAAAGAAACCATTTGAATTATAGATATGCATGCCCCAAAATTAAGATCACCATTCTCTTATTAATATGCAGCAATACTGATTTTCTATTCTTATGAAATGTTATGTCTAGTTGGATAAAAGTATGCTGTAAGATTGCTTACTATGCAATATAGCTAAGAAATTTTTCAAAAAAAAAAAAAAAAACTTATTGAAATTCTATGTTTCGTAAATTTAATAAGAAATAAGTTGCTTGTAAAGTACAACTTCCCCTCTATATTTTTTAAAAACAAAAAACTTTAATAAACTAGAAATAAAGACAAATCTTCCTATTTTTAAGGTGGCATTTATCTTTTTAATTAGTAATATCGTTCATTCTTAAAAAAAAAAATTGAAAGAAAAGGAAAAATCATTACAATTCAATGGTAAAATGGATAATATGATCGAAATATTCATAACTCATATGATTGCACTTTTTTTAATTTCTTCTACCGGAATAGAAGATTTAACTATCCAATTTCTCATACTGAAAATATAGAATTGATAAAAGGGATTATATATAGAGAAAGAGAAAAATGACCTCAATAGTGGATCTTGTTTTCTTGGTTTTCTATTTTTTAAACAAATTCAGTAACCTCTTCTGTGTTTCCTTTTTTTTTTTTTGAAAAAAAAGAGGTTTACTCTCTTTTACTCCATGTGGCTTTGTAATCTACCATATTTTCACTGCCATTCAGAAACTACACTTTTACAGAAAGAAAAAACTTTTTATTTTTTTTTGTTATTTTTATCAAAATCATGGGTCTTTGAAAATCTAAGGGAAATTACTATTAAAGTCTAACATCCCCGATCCTTAAAATATTTTCATCCTTCATTGTATTACCCAAGCACAATTTCATCCAATGAGATATTTGTTTGTCTGCATTTAGTATTGTTAATAAAAAAAAAAAAAAAACTTATATTATCATAATCTATAGAAACAAAACTAATACAAATACCTCTACTATCGAAGTGTTTCATGTTTTAATTTTTATAATCTAGTGATCCTACATCTCTACTAAATAAAGACATTAGCAAGTGGTTTTTTTTTTTTTTGACCGAAGACATTAGCAAATGTTGAGATGGAATGCACATGTCTTTATTTATTTATTCATTTTAATGTCACATTTATTGAATCAATTTTATCCAAATGTGCAATTAACAATCTTAATTTTGAAATTCTAAATTTATCACTTAATTGAAGTTTTGCTGACATATATTTTACCTGGACCAACTAGCTCTAGAGCTTATAACACTGTCACTGTCAGCCGATATGGATAGGTGACAAATTGTTTTTGCGGACACATATTTTACCTGGATTAACTAGATCTATAGCTGTTAACACTGTCAACCAACATGGATAGGTTACAAACCATTAGATGACACATGGCATTGATTCATTTATTTTATTATATTAATATAACTATCATTTTCTTATAACAACACCCTTTCAATTGGACACCAAGTGTAGAAAGGAAAAAAAAAAAAAAGAAAAGAAAAAAGAAAGACAAGAATTAAAACTTCAAATACTATCTCGCGGCATTTTAATGGAAGAAGGTGATGTGTATGGTGTATAGCTTGACTCTAAAACTTCAATATACATACTGGATTTTATTTTTCAGATGTGCTTAATCGATTAGGGCTAGGTAGGATTTAGTTAATCAAATTAGAATGCTGAAAATGACCTTGACCGTTTGACTAAGCAGGGGCAACAGTGGACTGATTAACCGCCAGCCAGTCTAAAAAACAAGTCAACAACCAACTAAAATTTGCTTAGCTATTGATTAATCTCAAAGTGCTGATTTTAGTGGCTTCCTATGTATGTTCCCGGATTTTCCAATACTGTGTTTTCTTGCCCTGCTCACCAAAATAGGCTTATAAATAGGGCTTTGGCTTTGGCTTTAAGTTGTCTCACAGCAATATTATGTTTTTGTGATTCACTTGTTCTCCTATAATGTTCTATATTTCAGGGCTGTTTAACGTAATTATTGTTTTTTCCCTATTAAAATAGAGTGGATGCGTTATACTTGATACTTCTTACCTGAGAGATTAAGAAAAATATCATTAAGCTACAAAAATATTAGTATTACATATTATTTTCTCCAATATGTATCCTTTTAACTGGTAGGAATTTCCAAAATACATTAAATCATCAAGAACTGGGGAATGTTCGTTACTTATTGCCATCACTTGCCATTATATTGAAAGACATTATTAACTGCAGTTTTACTCTCTTGAGAGAGTTAGGATAATATTAGGCCATTTTAAAGCTTTGACCACAAAAATATTTAAAGGAAAATAAAAAATGAAGAAAACTCAAGGAAACATGTTTTGCAAAACATAAACACACCCTTGAACTACAGTTATTGAAATATATGATTTCAGCTCTTCATTTGGGGAAGCTTAAAGGTTGAGGTAAAGATGGATCATCTCATCAAAATCCATTTGAGGGGAAAAGTTTAAATTCACTTATTTATTTGAAAAAAGAAAGAAAGAAAAATAAATATTGAAAGGGCTTCCCACATTTAAGTTTTTTAAATGACTTGCTTGATACATTAAGTAATCAAGGCAGACTTAAGAACTGCATTTAAGGATGTAAACTGCGTGAAAACTGGCTCTCTTGGATCATCTATACAGACATTGCAAGTCATAAATGATATATATGTGATCTAACAAAGTAAGCATGCATTAACATGATAGAAAATAAATCCCCTTAATAGATATTTTGACACACTGGCCTATTTGGATTGTCTTTTTTGGCGTCATTTTAATATCGTTTTCAAATCGAATAGATATCAAATAGATGCTAAACTGATACAGATATGATACCGATGAAAAATCAATAATTTTGCTTATAAACTGACCACACCGAACCAATACTGAATCGATACAGATCCAATACAGATAAAAATTTGACAATCCAAATAGTTCAAATCTCCTAGTTTCTAATAATAAATATGAAATATTAAGTGTGAAAAAAGATATAGATTCTTTATTTAATTTCTTCAGAAACATGAAAAATAATCCAAGAAATTGATTTATGAGAAATTAATACATAAAATGTGATCCAATGAAATTAGCCTAAAAGTCGTATGAACGTTTAGCTTTTATTAGCAATGAAACAAAATTGGGTTGTGAACTTGAGACAAAAATCCAACAAACAAATTGAATAAGCTGTAATTGGATCAAACCGTACCTACAAATCGTTAATGTTATTAGTTTTTAAGAAAAACGTGTCACAAGACCAAAAGTAGTAGTTCAAGATTTAAAAGTGAATTGAGATTTCAAAAGGCAGGAGTAGATATGCCTTGCTCTCTAAAAATATATATCTCTTTGGCAACAATACACAAACAATACTAAACATTGATCATTATAAATAAAGCCTCTATACAATAATTGTGAAACTAATCAAATACATGTTCCCATTTGTTTGAATAGCATCATCCTAATGTTATTACAAAAAATGTGTGGAGAATGTCGTGGTAAATGTTCTTAATCAAGCTCTAGCAAGCTTTGATTTTCCACAGCAGAAGCCTTAATAATAATAATAATAATAATAATAATAATAATAATAATTTGTTACTTCTGAGGACACCATATGCATGTTTTGTTATTCTAATCCACCTGCATTTAATATCACAGAATTGCGGTTAAATTGGTTCTTAATTTTGATTTATTAATAGTTTGATGGCATAGTTTGAACATTAAGACAAAAAAGAGAATTACAAATCTGTAAATAGTCCGGAAACTTCAAGGAAATGGAATAACACTGTAATGTAATAACGTCGCCTGTAGAAAATCATTTGGAATGGAATAAAGTAGAATGAGGGAGATGGAATGAAATGAAATGGATAGTG
This sequence comes from Combretum micranthum, assembly GCA_024138025.1. Lineage (NCBI taxonomy): Eukaryota > Viridiplantae > Streptophyta > Magnoliopsida > Myrtales > Combretaceae > Combretum > Combretum micranthum. Next base: position 208,929 of record JAMXBD010000858.1, on the reverse strand, counting down.
CAATAATGACAAAAATCATTTCTTTTGTTTGGATATATATTCATAGAATGATATAGAATGATATGCTATTTGTCAATAATACCACTAATAATAAATATGAATAATAATTATATTAAAGGATGAAAACGTAATTGTAACAATAATAATTATATGAGGGTCTTCCGTATTTTCAAAGTTGAATTGAATTTCTCCTTAAACAAGAATAGTTGATTTCTAGACATCTCATTTTTTACCTTCGAAAGTGTTTCCAAACATAAAAATGAGATTAGAATTTGGAATTGCAATTATATTTTGGATTCATTCCCACATATGTGACATAATAGGATTGCTATATATTGATTTTCTTTAAAATTTTAATGAGGTTGTTTTGAGAAAAATAAATTTCAATATTGGATTAATTTAAATTTTTTGGCAATAAATTAGTATTGAAAATTTTTTATAATAGGGATTCAAAATAACTTTTTTTAATAAAAAATAATTATATTGAAAATGCTATTATAGTGAAGGGTAAGGTTGGATTTCCTACTTCAGTATTATAAATATTAAACAATCTAACTAATATGCAATTCATTTTGGCTAATAATTAACATATGAAATTTTTGAACTTTGGGTATAACAACTTATCACTTCCCTCAAAACCCCAAACCTCACATAAATTGAATTTGAATTCACGTCCAGTTTTGAATTCTACTACTTTTTAATAATATGTGGATTTTTTTTTTTTTTTTTCTGTCTCCCTTAATCGTCAATTTGCTAAGTTCGTGCATATCTCTGTACTTGTTTTCCGATTCAGCGAATCCTAGAAGATTGCGAAATTAGTTAGAGACAAAATATATATACTAAAAACATAGATCATGATAAGGAAAATCGATGGTTGGAATTTTTTTCCCACCCAAATGCATGTGATATTGGGAATTTGCTGTTTTGTTTATCTCTTTCTTCAAGAAAAGAAAAGCTCACTACTAAACAAAAGCTTGTGGTGGTCCTTTCCTCTATATCGTCACTCTTATAATGACTTAAGGGACCAGAAAACAGAATCCTGATCATCAAAGAGCTGAGAGATATGGTGATTTCATTTTTTGTGGATAGAAGCAAATGGAGGAAAACGATGAATCGAAGTAAAGTAGGAATATTGAAACAGAAATCGAAAGGGCAAACATGTTTTGCATAGAAATGGCAGAGGGAAATCAAGATTTGGGGTTGAAACATATATATACATACATGTATATATACATACCGGATGTTTGTTTTTTCAAATGTTGTTTTAAAAGAATACTTACATAAATACATATACTTGAACTATTACACCAAAATAGTTGCTAAGTAGTAATTTGATTTCCAAATTATGAGAAGATAAGTCAAATTTTTGTATATACTTTTCTTTGTGGGGAAAAGTATGTATGCCTTTCCGGCTAGTCATTCATAAAACTTATAGATACGTACGACGACTAAATGCAAGAACTATAAGCAAAATAATATACTTTAGTCATAGCTGTCATGATTGGTTATTTTAGTATCGGCTTGTATATCCAATTCTGAGGTCATTGATCAGATCGCTTTTCAAAATTATTTAATTCACCGCCTTAAACTTTTTCAAACTAATTTTAACAAATGAACACTACAATTATTGACAAACTTAGAACAGATCTGACAGATGCATATGACTAGTACGAATAGAGGATTAAACACACAAAATTTTCATCATTTAAGGGAAATTGTTTTGTATAAATTTATGAGACTAGACTATACAAAAATCCTAATTATTATTTGGTTATTGTCATGAGTTTTGGTATTAGACAATAAATATTAAGAGTATTAGATAATTTGAAGAAAATAATACCATATAAAAAATAAAACAAATCTTTTTTTTTTTTTTTTTGGACATCTCAAATTAGTGGACTGTTCAAATCTTTTATAACATTTTTATGGTATATTTATTAATTATTTTAAACAATAAATAGTACAGAAATTCTTATTTAAAACCATGTATACCAAACGCAGTACAAGTAAATTGTGCATGTCCTGTATTTCTTGAATTGCATCGTCCTGTTCTTACAACTAAACACGATCTTAATAGCACATTATTAATTAATTTAAATGGACAAACAAGAAAGCAAATTAGGGCATGCTAAGGCACATTCTTCAAGGCACAAAGGAGGACATGAAGTGGGAGGGTAAAGTCTAAGAAGGCCACCCAGGGATGGTGATATTTCGGGCCATTTTAGCTGGTTGTTTTGGCTCTGTTGATATTATTTTTAAATTAAAATCAAGTACTCATAGATGATAAAGATACATAGAGAAATAAAATAAAATACAGTGGATACTAATTTAAAAAAAAAAACTATTTACAATATAGATTGAAATACAGATATACAACAGATAAAACAAATGAGTCAAGTGAAATTTCTATTTTTCGATGTACGGAATGTTCTGTTACCTAGAACCCTAGATATCCAACATCCCTTGCGTGGAAATTTACTTTCGTTTCTAACTAAGAAAACGTTTGACAAAAGATTAAAGTGGTGAAACAAAAAAATATATATATGCGTGTGTATTATGTGCAATCAAGCATTGATTATAAGTCCGAGAATAAGACTATTCAGAATGAGTTCATGTGCGAAACATATACCAATATGTTGGACACAACGTAATAGAGAAAGACACAAACCTTTGGAACATGAGGAGTGATTGGGAGCTACCTAGTTAAACTAGGGTTTGCAGGGGAAAAGCTTTGTCGGTATATTTACATGCTTCCCATCAACAGGTGAAACTGCCAACATGATCTGATGTTTCTCCCGATAGAGAGCGCGGTATCGCCTCAGATCATGCTGGCAGCTTTAACTGTTGGCGGCACATGATTTAACCCCCCCACGCTGGAAGATAAACGCCTCCGACAGGTGGCGCAGCGGCGTTCGAAGCCAGCCCAGTTGGTGGCTCTCTAGTGGTTTCCAGGCAATTTGGGGGCGCTCTTTAATTTGCAATATCTACCTTCCTCCTCCTGTTTTTGGGTCTCTGAATTATTATTAGATATCTATTTTCATCAAAATTTCTAAGTTTGAGGAGGATTGTGACTTGTGGGAGGATATAAATAGAGCAAGATTTAGTGGTTTGCCTTTTCTCTTTTTCTAAATAATATATGCAGAGAGAGAGAGAGAGACCTAGTCCTAGACCCCTTTTTCCCCCTCTTACCTCCATGATTTTTTTTCTCTTTAAAATAAGATAAATGGAATCTATATACACACATTAGTTGTCACAACACTACTCTTAAGAAATGGTAGGTAATTATGCGAATCATAATTTTCTAACTTATTTATTTGATATTATATTATTTTAAAAAGCATAAAAAGCTTTTTACTTCCTTTAATATTATTGATGAAAATGAACTTTTCAACGGTATTATATATATATATATATATATATATATTACTTAAGACACCATATTAGCTCAACGACTTTAAAGTTATTTATTCTATTATATTAAGCCAATAAGCTTGCTCCACCTTTCTTAGCATATACTTTTGAAAGATATATTTCATGATCATAAAAAAGAATCACCAACAATCTAATGGGGAATGGCAATCAAAGTTTACATATATGCCTGCGGATCCTATTTCTAATTAATTTTACATAAGGTTTGCTAGTCTATTTTATTAAGAGATTTTTTTTTCTCATTCTATAAAATTGTTTAAATGTCCTTTAGTGCTATATCAAGATTTACTTCAATTTACAACTAATAACAAATAAGGGTTTATTGAAGAATCTTTTTGGAATTTCGAAAAAAAAAAAGAAATTTCAGTTTCTACGTATAAAAATTTATTCCTAGCTCTCAATAAATGGCAATCAATAATTATAAGTGATAATAATAGATATCAATTTATAATTATCTTATTGTATAGTTCATTATTTCCATCACTAGTTGCAATTTTTTATTTCACTTAATTATATAATATTATGGTGCACGTAAATGCCCATGGACATCTGCTAGACAATATGGGGTTATATTGAAAAGTTTTACATTGATATATGCAAATTCAATAATTAAATCTTATATGTTGTTTTTGTATTCACATGACATGTATTTTTGATAAAACAAATATGATATGATTAGAATTTCTTTTTGGTATAAATTAGGTATTATTGGAATTTTATATTTTATCTTTACTTTTAACATTTTAATACGATTTATGGATAATTTTTCTCCTCAAATTGTTTGATCTTATACATGGTTTAACTCAATAGCTATTTTATATATAATTTATATTTTATTATGCTGTAAAACATATCATGAGCGCACGCCTACCAGTTCACAAACACAAGTATTTGGAGAGATTAGTGTCTTTAATTTATATTTTTTTAGAAAGTACTTATGTAGGTGGTTATTAAAAGGAAAGTATATTATAAAATTTATTTAGAGTAACTAAACAATATTTTCTTTTGTTTATGGTTATTTGGCAAGAAGAGATAATATATTTTATACACCAAAAAGGGAGAGCATGGTTTTAGGAATAAAACACAAGAAGGGACTGATTGACAAAAAACAAAAGGTATTGGGATGTACAATACAAATTAGAAAGCCAAAAAGACTGGCTAAAAAATAAAGTTGGAGAAGGTGTGCCTTGTGAATATATTTATGTATGTGGTCCCAAAAGTGATGCATATTGAATATTGTCACGCCCACGCCACCACATGCAGACAGGTTTTAGTGAGAGTTTCTAAAACTTCCGATGAGGACTTTATGACTTTATTGAGTACTCTCTCTCATGACCCTTGTGTTGGGTAAGCATCAACCATCTCCCAAAAGGAGTATAAAACACACGATACATAAGTAGGTTTTTGTCCATATAGGGGACCAATGCATGGCTATAATGTAGGTGTTGCATCCAAGGATCCTACAGCAAGGAAAAAGAAATTAAGAAAAGGGCATCTCTAGCTACTTACCAACTCTCTGATTCCTAATTTAATATATACATGTAGAGATGTATTCGCCTTTATTTATAATGTATTGGTTTTGAACTGATCTAAAAAGATATCTACAACTAGATTAAGTTGTGTTGAACTAATCCAAAAAAATAGATATAATACAAGATTCAGTTGTGTGCTGATTTTTGCTTCTATTTACTTATATAGATAATAATTTTATTCATTTTGTTGCTATTATTAGAGAGAAATGATAAAATATTCTAGTGTTTCCTCATTCAATTTTTTATATGTAACACATGAGAACAAATTTATAAATTATTTTTTCAGATAATATTTTGTTTGATGAAAAATCTACTTTAATCCATTAAAACCTTTTGTCTTATAAATTAATCAATGTTGTAGTGATACTTGACACCTCATTGGGCAGACTATCACAGCCTATTATTATTGAAGCTGCTTTTTTCGTTTTTGTGCCAAAATTAATAAGGTTGCTTAACTTAGGATGGATAAATTAGGGTTTTTCATTGTGGTCAAGAGCAACATCAATTATAAACAAATCCGTTGACGAAATGCCAAGTTTGCCTCCTAAGTAGGTGTTCAATCACTGTGAGGAAAAACCAAAAAAAAAAAAGGGAAATGTTCAGATGGAAGTTGAAAGAATGAGCTCAATTAAACTTAGAATTTTGTGTTTGCAAAGCTTGGATTTTACACAATTTAATTTATTTGAAGTGGTTTAGAAGAACAATAATTATAATTATATTGAATGCAATCTTCATTTAAACTTGATTAATCTTAAACTCACTATTGTAAAACTATTAAGAAGCCCAAATATAACTCAGTAAGCTATGTATAAAAAACTTGAACTCACGTTCAATGGTCTATAATAGAATTAAACTCCATTAGTATTGACTCAAACTTCATATAATTGTAGGTGAAGCAACAAGTTAGAATTTATTTATCAAGTGAATTTTTTTTTTCTCCCTCCTACCTAAACTCATTAATTATCTGATGTAATCGTCAACTAATCATCCATGTTGGTTTCACCTACTAGGTAAAAGTCGACTTCCCCTTGATTATCATCAACTAATATGCTTGCATATGTAGAATTTTGCCCATTGTCATAGTGGAGCCTGAAAAAGATAGGAGTTTTCAAATTCCCGTGTAATTAGAAGACTATTCTAGACACTAAATAACTCCCAATTGCCGAAATACACATTTGAGTTCAAAGCACACTTACTCACCATGGGCCATGTCTTTGAATTTAAGTACCTTAATTATAACTAGAATAGGGAAAAAGCCAACAAAATAAGTAACTTTAATAGGAAACCAGAAGAAGCCAGAAATTGAAAAACAAAATCTGTTGTGCCATAGTCTATTGCCACAAGTAAGATAAAGACATCACAAATATCAGTACTTTTAATTTCTGATAATTTAATATCTTAAATTGTATTTTTAATTGTTATTATCAAAACTTTTAATTTGGTTGTAACTTATGGTTAATTCTTTCAATTTGATTAAAATTTAATGTCCAAATATTCATTAAATTACAATAAATTTGAAATATAGAGACTAATTCCAATAAATAAAAACTTAAATACTGAATTGTTAAAAATTAAAAATACACAAAATATATTTTTATCTGTCACCATGTCTTGATGGCACTTGTACGGGCTCCATATATTGTCTTTTTGTGTGGGGTTGACCATTCGTTCTCATGAGCTACTATCTTTATTCATATTATAAAAAAAAAAAGAAAGAAAAAAAAGAAAAGAGAGAGAGAGAGAGAGAATTAGTCTTACTCATATTCCATGATGAATTTTACCAGCGTCAAAAAAATTGATGACATGCTCAACATGTTGTAATTATTAATATGCTATTAAAAGTTGTTAAAGCTTTGTACAATACGATCCTTCAGTGTTAAGCGAAAGTGAAAGCCTTGGTGTGCTTGACGGCTTGCTTACTAATAGGTTTTTTTATTGGCTCCAATTAGGCATCACAAGTTGGCCGATCATTAAGAACATTTTAATTTGTAGAAGACAGGTATCAAAGTTAGAGCACTATAGAGATGCAATGCTCCATGATGGTTACATTGATTTGGACTTTCCAAATATCCTAATTAGGGTTTTGGTAGTTTGGACAAAACTAAATACCAAGTTGGGTTCCACACAAAAGCAAGTGAACCAATGAAACGTGATTCCATTTGGTCGATGAAAAGAAATTCAAGTTTGGCTTTAATTGCGACTTTATTAGTATATGCTGGCTGTTTCTGGCTTTACTTTTTCTATCTACTTTTATACCTAATGTGGCAAAGAGGAGTTGGTTGGACGGCTTTATGAGTTAAAAAAGATTCAAACCAATGATAAACTGAAATAGTTGATAGGTAGACTTGCAATAGTTGATAATGATCCTAATAATTGTTACAATGGTTGAATTATATCTATATAAATATATGATTACGTATATTTAATTTATTTTCTTTGTTGGAATTGCATTTTCAACTCTCACATATCGCTACTCGTGACCTTATATATTGTTAATTATATTTCTAATCTATTATTAATATGCAACACAAGAAAACTGAGTTTTAAAAATAAAATTTTTGTTTCTAATTGTGAATTTTTGTTTAAAAATCATCATTGTGGATTCTATCTATAGAGATACAAGCTATTATATTAGATTTCTATCTCATAATTTATATTTTTAAAGGTCAATTTTCTTGTAATGATATATAAAATATATAGATAAAATCACCTCTTCAACTAAGCTAAGTATGCATCCTCATTATTGTATATCTTCAACATTCTTAAGTTTAGAATGTCCATATTCATATGTGTTGGTCCTAAAAGAGTAACCCAAGGGGGGACGAATTGGTTACTTAAAATTTAAACCTTTTTCTTTTAAAAATTATTCACAACCCCAATTATTTATTCAATAAATATTTAGCTTTTTGAATTCGCTTTTGCAATCACAATTCCAACTTATAACATAAATAATGAATGCACGAAAAATAAAGGAGAGTAGGCAAAGAAGAAATTGCACAAGCATTTATAGATGTTCCGCCTTGTGCTTTAGTCTCTCTTCCAGCCTATGCTAGGGACCAGTATTCCATACCGATTCGTTCCACTACATCCAATAAAATAATAAGAGTACAAATAGTTTCAAATATAATGGACCCAATTCCTCTGCTCAGCCTATCTAACTTACCAATCTAAGTACTGATTTACAAAGCTATTTGTCATTCTCTTCATACAACCAATCTCACCAAGGTACAAATCAAGTTAAGAATATAAGAATATAAAAGTTCTTCTCAAGTAAACTTGCTCAAAGCTACAAAGGAAATTTATACGAAGAATTGTAAGCTCTGGTCAGACACTCTGAGCTACTTTATGAGTTACCGTCTGAGTAACGCTCTGAAATTTGTAACTACGAACAAGTTTTTTTAAATAGAGAAGTATTTCCATTTTTTCCTTTTTCTTGTTCTTTTTCTTTTAAATATAAGCATGTGATGAACCTTTTATATGATGATTTTTCAACATTCAAAACCTTCAATACAATTTAAAGTTTGAATATTTTTACATTGGAGATGGAAATCTTGAGAGATATGCTCCAACAAAATCCTTGATATTTTTCTTATATATTTTGAACTTTCTTTGTTGGTATGATATTCAAATATTGCAATTTGAATCTTCAAATTCAGCAACCTTGATATCTTGAAGCTTCCACAAAATCTGAAGTAGATATCTATCTTGTAACTTGATAAACATATGAATATCATCCAAATTCAAAATATAGATTTTTCCCAAGATATTTGCACATATATCTCCAATAAATATGCACAAACTTTATCCTAATGGATATATCTATAACATCCTCTTAATTTGAAATTGAAATCTCCAAAAATAACAAATATGATTTACCTTATCCAAAATTCAAATTTCAAAATACATGCCATATCTTGTAAAACTTGGAACCTTATCTTCCATCTTCCATAATTTTCTCCCATTCTTTATAATAATATTACTTTGAAATTATAACTGACCTTGGAGTTGTTTGATCTGTAGAATCATCACAATTAATTAATTATTTTATCATTGCCTAAAACCTTGTTAAATATATTGAACATGACCACAGATGTAGGACTTGAAAATATTAAAATTATAATCATGTTTCCTGGACGTTGAATATTCTAAGCACAAGACCATATATTTGATGAGTTTGCTTATCCTTTAATTATGTAAACCTTGAAAAGTCTTCCTTCCATTGGTTCAGTTGTCTCGAATATCAAAATTTGAACTTCGTTAACCATCCAGTAAATTGATGAACTTCATGTTACCATCATAAGCTTTTTCACTTTAAAGACGGATATCTAATATGATGAAATTGCTTTGTTAAAAAAAAAAAAAAAAAAAAACATATATCTTTAAGAGTAACATTTCCACTTCAACAAAATTTAATCCCCATGGATATAAACCAACATTAGTAGAACGCATCGAATATTGCCCAAATATATTTGATGTATGGCGCTGAGCCTTTATATGATCATTTGTCCAACTTAATTCACCAAATAAAGTTTTCAAATTTTATATGTATCAAGTGTGCCCATTAAATAAATTTATCATATAAATCCTTATTTATTTTTTCTTGAACATATATACTTAAATTACCTACACACTTCATAATCATATTAATAAACACTTAAAATGTTTTGTTATCATCAAAACCAAATTAGAAGAACTAACAATATGTGCACTATATAGTCCTTCTAAATAAATGTGGTATTCAATCTAATCCTGTTTGACAGGTTAGATTTATTTTCATGAGTTTTAAGAGTTTAACAAAAGTATGTAGGTACAAATTGAACAAGACGGGAGTCTCTACCATGTGGACAGGTTAAACAAATTTTGATTCGGAACTTTCTCTATGATTCCTATAGCCATCCTAGACACTAATGTCCTTAGAAGATTTATGAGTTTCAGGATAGCATATGGAACATGCAAGGTTTTTCTTTACTTTTGTAGTTGAATTATTTATGTCTAAACTCATGATGTTTTTATTTATAAATAAACATCGCTTTTAAGTATAGATTATCACAAATATGCATACAATAAACTTTTGATATAACATAATGTGATGACAAAGTAGGACAAGCATAATTCATAATCTTGGATTAAATTGGGGATTTGAGATTGGTTTTACTATCTAGTTGAGTGTTTGCTCTAAAAAAATTCATTATAAGTATGATTGTACAGGTATAAAGTTAATAGGATATGACGTCCTAGCTACACTATATCATGTAGGTGCATGTTCCCAAATTCTGAAATCGGTATTTATTCCATAATATGCAAATATTGGTCTAAAACCTAAACCTTATAAAACCTATAGGATATAGCATAACTTATTCATTTTATGAAAGTTTTATTACATATTTATTATTCTAAAATTTTAGAGGTAAGTTATCTAATAACTTATCAATTTCTCTCTCTCTCTCTTCCTATATGTATTATGTATGTATGTATGTAACCGGTAAACTCATCAATCCCCTAATCTACAACAATTTAACATATATTTCTCATAAAGCATAACACATGACCCTAACAATATAAGTCCAAGCAATTTATCATAAAATATTTCCATAACATTGTAATATATCATAAGGCATAGGTTTGTTTGTTTATAATAAATAACTCTAGTAAATCTATTACAATATTTTTACACAAACTATTGCGACAAAATATTTGAAATTTTTTTTATTCATAAAAGGAAAAAAAATTATTTTTGTGGTGATTTACACTATACAAAATACAATTCGAATTATTTAAAATAAGCTAATTTAATTTAATAACAATTGAGTAATTGGTATTTGAAATTATAGAAAATAAAGCATCGAAGTCAAACTAATAATGAAGGAATATGAAAATAAATGAGTCAAGATTACTTTAGAGATAAAGAAATTGGGCGTGGTAGAAGGAAACGTAAGAGGGAGAAATGAGAAATAATACAGTAAAGTTAGTAATTAAGAAATGAATGATGTATATCCTTTAGGTTTTTAGTTTATACAATAGGTAAATAGCCTTAATCTTGAATATGTGTTGAAGTTAAAATATATCGTAATTTGTTATGTTTAATATTATTAATTAAGAATTTTTAGAGGATAAAGTAAAAGGTGCTTTGAAACTTCTTATCTGTTTACCTTAAATTACAAGTTCCTGTAGGCATAAGGTATAGAGATGGTGTACTATCTATTTTTATACCCAGAAGAAAGCAAGGTTCCCCGGGGGGGGGGGGTGGGTTTGTGGTGGTGGGGAAGATGATTATCAATTATCAACGTGAAAACTGCCTAATCATGTAGTGTACAGCAAGTTTCAAGGCCTAACAACACCATCTGCTTATCTTAAGTTATGAGTTACACCAGCATGGTTGATTATTTCAGTTATATTTATCAAATGCAATTATATGGATAAGCCATATTGTATAAGTTTGTTGGAATTTGAATTTAATTCACGTGCACTTGTGGGTTTAATGTATATGGGCATATGGACACATGCAATTGCGCAAAAAGTTCTTGTATATTTGTTGCAAATAAATTAAATTATTTAGCACTTATATTGGTGATCAATTAATAATATTATAATGAATCTTGTCATCTTTTATTAGTGTTAGGTTTAATATATACATATTTTATATGTATAGATACCTCGGGGTTAGTACTGAAACAGATGAGCTCTTTTAGTAACTTGGCCCATAATTATGATTCTTAGCTACATGTGCACTATATAAAAGGATATTGTGAGAGTTTACAAAATACACTTCATCATTCTCTCTCACTCTCTTATTCTATAGACTTCTCCCATCATTCATAGAAAGGAATTTGTGCACACAACAACTAGGAAATCATCTATCCACTTTTGGAATTGTTGTGATTTAACGGAACAAGGTATGCTTCTGCTTTATTCTATGTCCTAATTTTCAAACATGTTGATCCTGTTGTTTTTAGAGCAGGGATTTAGTTATGATTAAAATCCCATCAAAATTAACCTCATGGCATCCACTTTTGGAATTGTTGTGATTCAATAGAACGAGGTACGCTTCCACTTTATTCTATGTCCTAATTTTCACACATGTTGATCCTGTTGTTTTCAGAGCAGAGATTTCGTTTTGATTAAAATCCTATCAAAATTAACTTCATGGCATCTAAATATTAAAATATAATGGGATATCCATTATCTTGGAAATCATTTTAAAAATATACATTCCGTATAGATTCAAAATGGACATGATGTTATATCCTTCTGCCTATCATGAGACTACTACTTTGTTTACTTCACCGTATAGAATAAAAGGATAATTGAATTTCAATTTAATGGGAATGTAATAGAGATATAACAACTATTATAATATTCACTTAGCATAAAAAATAAAATAAATAATTATTGGAGTACAAGTAAAACATCTATAACATCCATTATTTTTATTGTAAAGAGATGATATTTATATAGATAATATTTTCAAGACAGCAGTATTTATGATAAAAACTAAGAATAAACTGTTGAATTATAATTCATGTGTGTGCAGATATGAATTGCTATTCATTATTTTGCATAATAATAATTCATTGTGAACTGTCATTCCACTCGATTAGACAACATAAAAGCAACTTTATGCCAAATAAGAAGAGAATGAGTAAATATTCCCTTTTAAGTGAATCTCACTTGAGCTTTGTATGTTAAAAAAATTAAATTTAAATATCTATGCAAGTATTTCTATCTCAGTAGAACCAAGCAACTATACATTGTTGGAAAGGTTTCAAGGTCTCATAATTTGAAGCTCCCCAGTAGGCGACAATTAAGCAAGCAACCTAACTAATCAATGAACTTGCATATAGTACGAGTCACTTGTAATATAATTATTAAGATTGCCAACTAGGAATCATGACAGCTAGCTTAAATTATATTATTACACAACAAAGATTAATATAGAGAGAAATGATTAAATTAAAAAGCATATCTTAACACCTATAATGTCGTCCTACAAATCCTTTTTAATTCGTGTGCAACCAAGCATGGGGATGGGTTTCTCTTTCATCCATCATGTTCCCTAGGTCCACTGCGAATCCACGGGCTAAATAATTAACACTTTCTAATTGCAAAGATTATGTCCGCCGTCCACATGGGGGCGAGCTAGGTTGGCTTGTTTCCATCTTCCATGCATTTTTCCCCCTCTTTTTTTGATGTTTTTATATTGTTAATTAGTGTAATTAAGTGAATCACATGTTGCCATGTTGAGGTAACTTAAATGATTGGATCCATGTGTCGTAGTTGTCCTTCTATCGGCAATATCAATGATATCTATTGTATTGAAAATTGTGACTTTGACGTTTTAACCTTGTTTTGATGCTCCCTCATGAATAAGAAATATGAAACACACACACACACACACATATATAAGGTATATAATATATATATATATATATATAACATAAGGGGGCTAGCATTCCATCTTAAAGGAAATCCTATGTTTTGTAAGCGAAAAAAAAAAAGGCTATTGCAATTCAAATTATTTTGTAAAAGTAAAATTATAAGGAGCATCAATGATTCAATAGAATGTGGTTGGATTCATGGATATTTTCCCCCAAGAAGATAGAAGTAAATGCCGAGGTATGATCCCCAACGTGTAGAGTCAAGTCAATGACAATGAGGAGCTACGGTACTCGTGGGATCGAAATCCTCATGCTGTTAAGACTTTTGTGGGATAGAAGCTCTATAAGAGCTTTTTGCCTTAGGTACTTGTGAGGCCATTAATGAACTTACCAACCCATTGAGTCGATGATGAGTCTGCTAAGCTATAATCAAGTATTCCCTATCAACACCTTTTACTTACAGTTAGTGGGATTGATTTCTAAACTCATTCATTTATCACTTATTTTTTAGCCTCTAAAGTTACTTATTTCTTCTTTGTCTTTAGGTTCATCTTTTTATATGTCTTTAGCTATCACATATTTATAAGTACAAATTTTTTAAATCAAATTTTCTAAAGGCCTTCTTTATTATGATTTACATCAAGGATGCATGATCATGAGGTGACTGAGATGACTTTTAATCGGTATTTTCTAATAAGATTTTGAGTAGTGTAATAGATGCGATGGATATTGTAATTTTCAGTAAATCTATCATATGACACAAGCGCAAATGTATAATATAAAATAACCATTACATAAATATAAAAAAAATTATAATGCTAAGTCATCTTCATGAAGAGTCCAAGCGGAAATTTCAGATTCATGTCCTGTGTTACTTATCGAAGGAAGAACAAACATTCATCTCTTAGAAATCTAACAAACCTAAATGAAAAATCCAGATGCAAAACTTAGGCACGTGTAGGATCGTCCAACTCCAAGCACAAAATGATTAAGGGGTTATTTGGTTTGTCTTATTCTGATTATTTTGGTATCTTATTTGTATCATTTTTAAATAAATTATTTGTTAAGAAACAGATACAAATAAAAAATATATATTTTTACTGATAAACAAATCAAATAAATCAAATATAAATAAGAAATACATAAGATATAAATAAAAATCATACAATCTAAACAGGCTTTTTGATAAAACATCAAATATTATCACTTTGAAGTGTATCTAATAGACATGGTTTGTAGAACACAGATACTAAATTGAGAATGGTAGTTAATCCTTGATTAGTCTACGCATTATTTCATAAGTCCTTTTCGTGGAATATCTTTCTCCCAACTCCCTGTTGTACACTATCATTTGCTAAATGAGAATCTCATTTTCCAACTTGATTTACTGGGATTTATGCCCTTCTCTCTTAATGAAATTTGTTCTTTTCTTTGCCGGAATATATACATACATATATATATATGTGCCCACTAGCCTAGAATGCACACTAGAATCACAGTCGGAAAAAAATGAAAAAAAAAAAATAATTTACTTTCTACTCACCTCTCTTTAAAAAATTCTATGGTTTTATCAATTTTTTTTATTGATACCGATCTCATTAGTTATCTAACGATTTAAATTTTATGATCATATTATTAAAATATTTAATATATCAAATACTATATTTATTTTAATAATTATAAAATTGACTAAATAATCCAGCTGACAAGACAGCAAAAATTTCCTCCTATTTGCACTGTAACAATTTGATTCAAATATATTAATATCATCCCTTGAGATAACTTTGAAAGCCATCCCATATGGTGGCCAGCCATGAAGACATGGACGCCACATAACACCTACCCCTTTGTTCTCTTCGTAGTCTCTTGGCACATACTGGCTACCTGTACATATCCACATGCTTCTCGAGTGACACAATATATGAAATTAGGTAATTTTAAAATTCCAATTTGACGATTAATCTCTCTCAAGAGAGCCAGTACTAAGTTAATCTTATTGTAAATGTGAAATAACTTGTCGATGTAATTTTCCTTAAATTCGAAACCTCGAATAAATAAAGAATTCGTTCCTGTGTAAACATGTTATTTTATGGGTGGTTGATGTTGATAAAGGGATAGGTAATTTGAGGTCTCTGTAGAAAA
Organism: Combretum micranthum; assembly: GCA_024138025.1. Taxonomy (NCBI): domain Eukaryota; kingdom Viridiplantae; phylum Streptophyta; class Magnoliopsida; order Myrtales; family Combretaceae; genus Combretum; species Combretum micranthum. The sequence goes on along the minus strand of JAMXBD010000858.1, from coordinate 193,451 downwards.
GGTAAAATAAATTAAAGTTAAAAGTCGTTGTCATTTGAAAGATTCAAGAGCTATGACTTCAAATAGAACTTGTGATAATATACACAAATATATTATAGGTTTAGTTTTCAATAGATTGCGATATTGGTATAAACCTAGAATGGAACAAATATAAATTATAAATATATCTTCTTATTTATGCTCTATATCCACTTAATTTTAATTTCTTATTTTTATAATTGCATGTCTAGATAGACCTTCCAACCTTAACAACATGCTTTCAGATTCTATTTTTTTCTATTTTGCTAATACAATTTTATTATTTCTTATTTTTTATAACTCAACACATTACTTGATCGGAAGTCTAGACACCTAGTCATTGGAATCTATGTTGGTTTAACAATTTGATTCGTTAAAATCCACTAATTTCACTAAGACCATCTTTTATAGTGACTTACTTAAGAAATTACTTAACATATCACATCAGCATCACTCTCCCTACTAAAGTAATTCACTATTTTATCTGTGAATTACTTAGGAACTTACTAGATATAATTTTTTAAAATTTTTATGGGTCTCATATCACGCAAATTATTCATAACTAATATCAAAAGTACAAAAAACAAATAAATAAATAAACCTGAGCAACTAACTTTTTAGGTTGCTGACTAAACAACACATCAAAGTTAAGCAACTCCACTAAGGTGTTAAGCAACTCATAAAGGAGTTGTATAATATTGGTTCCCATACCAAGCAACTCCAACAAATTGCTCTAAGCTGTTAAAAGGGACATCTTCATCAACTTATTATTTCGTAAATCTATTACGATTATTGGTATTGCTAATCCTATAAATATAATTATGATGAAATGCCTACGTCCCAAGAGAATTTTAAAGATATTTTTAAAATTACTAATTGAATATTAAGTAAAGTAAATTTATTTATTTTTTATATTTTAAACATAAATTTAGAGATTGTTAAATATTCTATATGGTCAAAATGGTTCATTCCAACCCCACTTCTCATCATTTACAATTATAATCTTAACCAATGAGCATTTACTAGTATCTTTCTAATGATGATAAGAACGGTATATTATTCACAATTAAAGCATGATTATCATTTTAGTTCTGTAAAACAATTATAATTTCTTATTTTACAATAATAATGATTTTGTTGAATAGCTATTTTATTCGAAATAATTAAACCCTTATTAATTGCTAAAATCTATATCAGCTTTTACTTGTTACTCAATGGGAGATCAAAGTCTAATCACTTGGTCGTTGGAATGATGGGATCTATTTGTTAAATATCACATATTTCATATAAATCTTAACAAGAAGCATCTTCACAGGAATGACAAAACACATTAAATTATAGAGTTATTAGGCAGTCAATGAAATAGCCAATTCTAAAGAAATTCTATAGTTTCGTGGTTAATTTTAATAGATCATATTATTGATTTTTTAATGATTTAAATGATATTCAATAAAATCATACTATTAAAATAATTAATATTTTAATAATTATATTTATTTTAATAATTAGACCATTTATTTAACATTCCCATTTACTGGCCATAGAAACTCTCAATCTAACGATGTTATCAAACCCGCTCACTAAACTTAAAATTTTTCAGTAAATATTATATATAGTCAAACTTACGTTTATCAAATTTCCAACCACATCCTCATCATATACCTTCATACTCATTAATTAATAAGCATTTATGAAAATATATTTGAGTGAGTAATTATTTAATGGGTCTGTTTGGATTGTTTGTTTTTCATCTGTATCTGTATCTTTTTTAAAATGATATGTATAAATATATTCGATTGGCATCTAAATTTTATCTATATTTATTCTATTTGATCTTTTGATGAGAACTATCAATTTTTTTTTATCTATATCTATTTTTTGATAAATAATTTGTTAGAAAAAAGTTTGAAAAAGTATCTATATCTGTCGAAAAAAAGCCAAAACAAACAGACCCAATACTTCCAAACTTTAGTTGTAAAATTTGAAAAATAAGTTATCATTTACATATAATATTTAATAATTTAAGTGTAAAAATACAACACGCATTGTTTTCAGTTTTTTTTTTTTTTCTTCATAAATTATGCCACTAGAATGGAATACATTTGTAATGGGCTGACGCTTACCTGGTTCAGCTGAGAAATAGGCCTATTTTGAGCCAAAAAGATGTGAGTTTCAAGTTCAGACATTAAAGGCCTTGTTATAAATTGGGCTGAAATTGTTGGGCTGGTATATAAGAGTAAGATAGCAATTAATATAACAAGGGCTTTTCGGCGAAAAAAAAAAAATAATAAAGAACATAACAAAGGTTTTTAAGAATGGTCCAAAAAAAAAAAAAAAAAGCAAAGTATTTTAAGCTGCTGTCTTTAGGAAAATACACAAAGTGGCATAAATGCAACATGTGACTATAAGAAGGAAAATCTCACTTTTCTAGTCAGACCGAAGTCGATCTCTCTTATTAGAATTTGATTGGAAAATAGTAAATATATTTATTTGGATTGTTTGATTTTTTTATGTACTTTATTTATATCTGATTTGTATTTATATTTTATCAGTATCTTACTCATATCTTATTTGCATTTCATATGTTTATCTGTTTATGAGTAAAAAAAATATTTTTTTATCTGTATATATTTCTTAATAAATATATATTTGAAAACGATAAAAATAAGATATAAAAAACGATAAAAGATAGATGAAACAAATATACTCATAATAATCCTTCTTTCAAAAATAGAGAACAAATAACTAATACTATCCACTTTCACATCAACTCTCTACGTATAAATTCCAGGCCTCACACATTCTTCTAATAAGTGATATTAAATCCCATTACCTTGCGGGACATGATCCTATCCAAAATTAATCTAAAAATAAAATATGAAATATAATAGTAACTTAAGAGGGGAATGATGAAAAATAGAAACTATAACATCTCGTGTCGAAAAGTAGGCAACAAAATAAACTAAAACATGAGGTGTCCGATTACACATCAATTTTCGTGACGTAAATCTGGGGTCGACATAATTTCAACGCAATTATATAAATGAAGATCTGATTTGGGAATTGCGAAGATGTACCAAAAACATTAAATAAGTGAACATCGCAGAAAAGCAGAGGGTTCACATTCCAATAGTGAAGCTTGAAACTCAAGGACTTGAGGCACTAAATTCTTAATCACATTTTACTGGATTTTATTTTCTCTTTTAATTCGCTAGAAATTTAAAATTTTGTCATTAACTCCCAGTTCCTCCTCTCCCCTCTTTTGGTTAGTTTTAACATGGAAAGGGGGTCGGGAAACTTTTACAGTCCCGTTATTGGATCGCACTGTTAGTGTTATTAAAAATTAAATTGATTATAAAAAAAATTAATGTAAAAAAAATCTAAGGAGTTTGATCACCGAAAAAAAATCTTGACCGTTTATTGGCATAACAGGATTGCTCCTACTATAACTGGCACGGAACTATAAGATTTCCCGTGAGAAGGGTTTAGTTTTTGGTTAAGAAACATCAATTAAAATTAAAAGAAAAAGGAAAATACTGAAAAATCACGTAAAGAAATAATGAGGTTAGTACTAGCGGAAATAGAAAATTATACAATTTTGCTACTCACGTTGTCCTTTTCTTTTCCTTTTATTATTGTTATTTTTTTTTTTTCAGGGGTGTTCTAATCACAATTTTAATAGTCTTAATCTTTTAATAAAGACATAAGAGAACCAAACCAACCCATAAATTATCTGGATTTAAGCAAACTTTACTCAAGTTCAACTTTGTTACTCTCAAACTAAATTCAAGCTTCAACTATTCTAATAGTTTATGAAATTGAACTTAACTAATGATCCTAACTAAGTCCCACATTGTTAAGAAAAAATAAATAAGAAGAAGAAATCCCTTCAATTAAAAGTTTATAAATATACAACCAAATAACTTTTTCGACATATTCATTACTTATGTTATTAACAATAACACATTTAATGTTGTGAATAGTATAATTTATATAGAATGTAATCTTCATATTGTTTTTCTTGTTTTCTTCTTTTCCTTTTTACTTTTTTTTTTTTATTTTCTAGGCTGATCTAGCTCGATCTATTGGGTCACACTGGGTGGTATCCTTACTCAACTCTTCATATTATTTTTCTTGTTTTCATATTTTCCTTTTTACTTTTTTATATATTTTTTAGGTAGATCCAGTGGGTTGCATGGGTTGGGATCCTCCCGCCAAAACCCAGCAAACCAATGAGTTAATTGATGGGTCATGACCCGTACGATCGTGTCAAGCCAGGTCACAAGTCAGACCTGACCTATATAGAGGTCTAATCTTGATTATATTAATGTATAGGTTTAATTTAAAATGAATTTAAGTATCACTATTATTTTAGTTAAAATGAAAAAAAAAATATTTTCAATAAAACAAAATTAATTAAGTTGAGCTGTAAGTGGTATTTTTGAATAGAGCTTTATTTTTCAGTTAATTTCTGTTATTGAGTCCCTTGAACCTTTAGTTTCTAAGCAAGTTATTCCTCCAAGTCATATGCACCAATGCATGTTCTTTTGAGAAAATTTCCAATGACTCAAATCTAGCTAATTACTTAATAGTAAATAACTTTGATCTTGTCCAGGTTACCAAGTTGTTATTTGGATGCATGAAGCTTACAAGAATTCGCAATGCTCCAGTCCCTGAAAACGTTGAAATCTCACCTATTCTAGATGGATTCTGCAAAAAGGATCATATTTATTTGGTCTCGTTCAGGTTTCAAAGTTTCTTGTGTATTTGCTCAGCAATAAAAGTTTCCTGAACTTTTTTAAATAGTTTCATAATCATTTTCTTTGAATAATTAAATAGTATCATAATAATATCTTTTGGTTAATAGTTTCATAACCAGTACTTTTAGTAACAAGTAATGGTGAAAGATATGGGCATTGTTTCAATTAGCATTTTTCATGGCCGTTGGCAATCATGATTAGTGGCTGTGGTGTCACCTTCCACAGTTACTTGCACTTTTTTTATTTGTTTGTTTATATTTTTGGCAAAGAACAATTACTTGCACTTAAAAAGCTATCACTCAATGCAAAGCCGTGATAGTGTTATGCTAACGTTTGTCAAATTTTGGAACTTCTATTACTCAATGCAAAGCCGTGATAGTTTTATGCTAACGTTTGTCAAATTTTGGAACTTCTATTACAACAAATAATGGGGAAAAAGGTACAAAAGCAAATTCTATGAAACAAAAATGTGCCTATTTGCTACTGCTATTGCTGCTGCTATTGTTGCAATTAATACTTTTACTTTTATGAATATCTTGGAACAATAGGAAACTCAAGATTAGAATTGTCCTTCATAGCCCTTGATGAGGTGAAAGCGGTGGGAAATAGTAACCTAGAAAAATGAGATAAATATTGGTCAGTGATATTTTAGTGATTTCAAGTCCTTATCTTGAAAGAAACGAGCCAACATGAAGAAACCATCACCTTTGGCAATGAGTTACATTGATTTTAAGGCAAATTTCTTTATTTAGTCCCTCAAAATGGTAATTTTTTTTTTTTTTTTGGAGAAAAGTTTTAGATGTGTTATAATTTTTTACATACAGTTTCATTTTGTATGCCATTTATGACGTTGTATGTGTCCTTTTTATTTACTTCGTGTTTGTTAGCTTTAGGGTGTTTTTATTTTTTATGATTTTCGGGTTCTATATAATAAATATCGCTAATTTCACCTGCGTCTTAAAAAAGGGCATCAATGATGTTATATAATTCCATAAATTTATTAGTGCCATTGGTGTCTTTAAATGGTGCAACAGCCATGTCTTAAGAGATATCTTGAGAAATATAAAAGTTATTGACTGAACTCTTAAGTGTTTTTTTCTTTAAAATAGTTCAAAATTATTAAATATTATAAACAAGCATACAATGAAGCTTTTTTTACATCACATTTCCAGTCATCTCTGTTGTTTACATATATACTCTTTAATTGATGAATATTTACCACAGCCTTATTAGTATTATGATAGTAACAATGTATTTGAGGATTAAAATTCACATTACAAGGACATTGACGACTCCAAACTTTAATCGTGCAATTTAACAAGCTAAATATTTATTATTTATGGTACTTAATTTAATTAAGTATAAATTTAGTATGATAAAATCACCTATTGCTTTTCATTTGTATCTATACCTTTATCTAATTTGTATCCATAGTTGATTATCTGATCCGTATATAAGTAACTAAGCCTTCCATCCTTTTTCCATCTATTTTTTACATATATCCAGCACCAATTTGACACCAAATAGATGTTAAATAGAGGAAAAATATACCAAACAAATGGACCCAAGTGACACCTAATCTTGTCAATATTATTCCAAAATTGTTACAGCTAGAATGGGATAAATTTTCAATGGGCCTACTCTTATCCGGTTCAGCTGAGAGATAGGCCTAATTTGGGCTACAAAAATTGTGAGTTTCCAAGTTCGGACTCTGAAGGCCTTATCATAAACTGAGCTTAAATTAAAAAGTAAGTATACAGATGACAAAGCCTTTTTGGTTTGCCCTACCTCTAGCACGCCGTGCTTAAAAGGGACACACAATGACATACTTAATGATACAACATATGACTACAGGAAGACAAGCGGTGACGTATCTGCTTACCCATTCAACTTCAAAAAAGACCAATTTCAACTGTTAAATCTCACTTTTCTATGTCAGACCACAAGTTTTATTTTATTTTATTTTTTTGCCTTTATACGCTTATATAAACGAAGATCTGATTCGAGAAGTAGTGCCACTACCAAAGATAAAATATACGTGACATAGAGTAAGTTAAAAAAGATGGCAGAAGAGAAAAGAGTTCAAATTCCAAGAATTAAGCTGGGAACTCAAGGACTTGAGGTATTAAATTAGTAATCACAATTTTTAGGGTTTATTCTCTTACGACATTCTATTACAATGTTGGAAATTATGAATTCTTCTATGTAACAAGTTTATTATTATTATTTTTCCAACTTTTGGTTCGTTTGAAGATAATATTTTAGTTTTTGGCCCAAAAAAAGAACAAAATAATAATGCTGTTGATAATAATAATAATAACAACGGAACTAGGAAATTATGCAATTTTGTCACTCACAAAGCCCTTTTTCTTTTAAATTTTTAGTGACAATTTTAACAGTCTCATCTTTCCATTAGGATTGTAAATGAATTAAACCAATTCATATGTTATTCAAATAAGCTGGCATTTATATGAGTTTAACTCATCTATAGTTAAGCTAAACTCTAGCTTGAACTACCATGATAGTTTATCAAGCTAAATTTGAAATTCCTAAATTTTGACTCATGAGCTATTTATCTTAATCAATCTCACATACAATTCTAAGCCTAAGGATCAATATCATATCAAATACAAGAAAGACGTACGTTTTAAATTAAAAAAAAAAAAAAAACTTAAACAAACTTAATCAAGTTGAGCCCAAGCTTATCGAGTAGCACTTTAGGATGGAATTAAATATTTAAGTCAATTTTAAACTCAAGCCTAATAATATAGCATCCAGTAAAGTCCTTTAAACCTTAGTTTCCAAGAAGGGTGTTTCTTAAACAAAAGAATTATATGCATCAATATATATTCTTTTAAAAAAGTTTATTCAAATTTGGCTTATTACTTATTAGTGCATAATTTTGATCTTAACTAGGTTTCCAGGTTGGGATTTGGATGCATGGGTCTCACGGGAGCTTACAATGCTCCAGTCCCTGAAGACAATGGAATCTCAATCATCTTAGATGCATTTGAAAGAGGAATCACATTTTTTGATACATCTGATATTTATGGACCACAAACAAATGAAATTCTACTTGGGAAGGTAATATTTTAATTTCAATTTCGCAAGATTTAAAAAGTATATATACAAATATAGTGCTATCTTAAAAATATTGAAAGATTTCTAACATTATGCCTAATATTTGTGTGAATATACAATTCTTGATTCTTTTTTATGCTAATCGATCCCTTGTATTTGATTATCATTAATTATTGAAATTGAAACCAATTAGGTAATTTTAATTTAAATAAGATGATGAGTTGCCTTCAAAAACAATTATAAGTGTTAATCAATGTAAAGAATAGGTACCTTTTATGAAAGAACTTTTTATGAATCAAATAAGAAAATAATTATTTTGCAATAATAAATGGAAAATGATAGTTCCATTAGCGTGAACCAAAGGCAATTTTAGTATTTCATTGCAATGATTGTTATCATGTGATATGTCCTTTAGGCCTTAAAACAACTGCCTAGAGAGAAAATTCAACTAGCAACAAAATTTGGTATTGTGAAAATCGAACCTGAAAATGTTCAAGTATGTGGAACCCCTGAGTATGTTCGACAAAGTTGTGAAGCCAGCCTGAAACGTCTCGGTGTTGATTACATTGATCTCTACTATCAGCACCGCATTGATACAACGGTACCTATTGAGGAAACAGTGAGTGTTGAATCCTTTTTTTTTTTTTTTTCCTCTTTTACTTGTGAAAGAACAAAGAACTAAGGGTACAGTACTGAGTTTACACTAATTTTGGATATTGCAGATGGAAGAACTCAAAAAACTTGTGGAAGAAGGAAAAATAAAATACATTGGCTTATCTGAAGCAAGCCCAGAAACAATAAGAAGAGCACATGCAATTCATCCTATTACTGCTGTGCAAATGGAATGGTCTCTTTGGACCCGGGACATTGAGGAAGAAATAGTCCCATTGTGCAGGTAAATTGGTTGAGCATTAACATTTAAATAGAAATTAGTTTTTTGTTTTAACAATTTTTAAAGTTTCCCATGTGCTTTTTTTGCAAACCAAAAAAAAAAAAAAAGGATTTCATTAGCTTTTTTAATCAGTTTTGTAACCGACATTGGATAATCATAATAATTTCCCCTAACGGTGGAAGATATAGGTAGTAGCAATAGGCAGCTAATGTTAAACTATATCTGAAAATGTTTTCATTAGCATTTTTTATGGATGCTGGAACCATGATTAGTGGCTGTTTTATGTCGTTACCTTTTACAATCACCTGCACCTAAAATTTATTAGACAATGCAAAACCTTAAGAGCACCATGCTTATGTTTAATAACTTTAGAGGTTTTATTACTACAAATAACACAGGGGAAAAAAGAACAAAACGAGAGAGAGAAGGGGGTTTTGGGGGACAATGTCTAGGAAAAATTCTATAGTCCTACCATTAATTTTGACGGAACTGATCTCATCGCTATCCAACGACTCACACCATATCTAATCATGATTTAATTACTAAAACAGTTAATATTCTATTTATTATATTTATTTTAACGGTTAAATTAATGGCAATACTGCTCCATGACTGTAGAAGCTATCCAATGTCTACGAAACAAAAATTTGCCCATTTATTGTTAATATTTTTTCATTATTGTTATAAATAATTTATGATTATCTTGGAACAACAGGGAACTTGGGATCGGAATAGTCCCGTATAGTCCTCTTGGTCGTGGATTCTTTGGTGGCAAGGCAATCACCGAACCCATACCAGCAAGTAGTTTTCTGGTACATCATGAAACATTTATATCTTCTTGTTAACTCTTTTCATGTTTCTTTAATGGCTAGATTAGTATCATATGCTACTTTATTTAGGAATTACCGAATGAACATACCTTTTTTGTCCCCTTTTCAGTTGTCCCAAACAAGGTATCAGGGAGAGAATCTTGAGAAAAACAAGATTTTATATACTCGAATGGAGAAGTTGGCTTCAAAGCATCAATGCGCCGTGGCACAACTCGCGCTTGCCTGGGTTCTGCATCAAGGGAGTGATGTTGCACCTATTCCTGGTGAGAAGATTTTCTAGCTTTGACATTATCTAGGGATTTGTAAAAAATGTGCTACCTCTAGAGGAGATTCATTAACCGTGGGCTTAGTATTAGGCAATAATAAATGAAAATTTGATAGATCACCTAGTTGCAGATATAAAGGTACAACGTGAAGTTACAAAAACTCTTTTTAGATTTTATTTGTTCACACCTATCAGGAAGTGATCTATCTCGTATAACCCTAAATGAACCACTCCTATCTCTTTTGCTATCAATCTAGCATCGTACCATTGTATATGCAAATCTATCAAAGGGTTTTATAATTATATAACAAGAAAATGTCAAATTTGGTACCGAGCTTTAACCCAAAAAAAAAAGTTCAGGTATCAAATTAGATATTTATCAATTAGATGATTACAAAACTAAATTTAACAATTACTTGTGCATCGGCATAAATTCATTTAATCTATATTCAACTTAGCAAGTCCTTTTGTCTCCATTTTATTTAGGGACAACCAAAACAAAAAATCTGGAAAGTAACATTGGTGCCGTGGAAGTGAAGCTAACAAAAGAAGACATAAGGGAAGTTTCAAATGCCATACCATTTGATGAGGTAGCTGGTGATAAAATTAGTGGAGTCTTTGTTCACTACACATGGAAATCCGCTGACACGCCACCAAGGAAGATTTCTACTTAAGGAATTCTAAGTTTCTAACACTTGATGAGAAGCCAATCCGAACTGTTGTCTAAATATATCTATTATTATTTTCTGTATCTTTCTATGAAATGTTGGCTGTTGCTCCTAAAATAAAGAATCAAATTTCCCTTCCCCATTCTCTTTAGTTTCCTTAGTGTCTTTTCACTATGGTTTCAGGTTTGTCTTTGTAATGCCCCATTATTAATAAGAGCTTCTTTTGGCTTCCAAAAAAAAAAAAAAAAAAAAAAAAAAAAAAAAAAAAAAAAAGATCATAGAGTTCAATTACGTTGTATAGCACTATCAAAATTTGTATTGATAATTACAATGCTGGAAACAATCTTTTCCATGCTAAATTTATAATGATATTATATATTTGGGTTAATTGAACATTTTTTTTTAAAATAAGGAATTAGGGTATTGATAACTATTTTATGTATCGAAAAAGGTTACTGATAAAAATTGTACTGAACTTTTGTAAAAAAATAATTAAGTACCTGAAGTTTTGTTTTGAACAATTTAATATTTCAACAAAGTTTTTGTTGATTTTTTTCACACCTAAAGTTTGGTTAATTTTTGTACCTAAACAAAGTTTTTGTTAACTTTTTTTATATTTGAAACAAGCTCAATAAGGTATGAAAAAGGTCTGCAAAAAGTTCGTTCATATACCAAAATTGTCAAAACCAAACTTCAGGTGTGAAAAAAGTCAACGAAAACTTTGTTGAAATATTAAATTGTTCAAAACAGAACTTCAAGTACTTAATTGTTCTTTTCCTATTGAAAGATTGATTATTTCGAATGAAACCCTAACCTAAACTACGAACAAATAAATACATGAAGGTTGAATATGTCGATGACACTAATATACACTAAGGGTAAATACTAAAGTCTTGTTTTAACTCATATGGTGTGTCATTTCTTCATATTGTTTTGCTGTCCAAAATTCTTGTATGAGTTGATTATAAACTCTTTGGTGTGTTATTGGATGTATTGTAATTATCTTATACCATGCGATCAATGTTTGCAAACATTTGATGTTGTTGTTTGTGTCACTCTAGGCTTTAAATCAAAAGGTGACTTCAATAAATAGTTATTGCTAGTGTCGTGATGGCAAAATCAGGTAAAATGTGTTCTGAAACTTCAAGTTAGTAGTTCAATAGTGCTCATGGACCGGTGTTGTGTAACTATGGTCTTTAGGCAAGATGATCTATTGCCAAGACAAGCCAACCATGGGAGGTTGTTCTATATTTGTCCTAGATACAACATGGTGTTATGTATGACTTCATACACTCCTTCAATAAATGGCAGTTTGTATAGTTTTGATGCTTCATAAACTAATCTTTTCATATTTTACATACAGGATGATGGTTGCAACCTCTTTCAATGGGTTCAATATAGTTGGGAGATCAATAATGGGCTTTAAAAGCAAGCAATGCTAGAAAATTGTGGTACAGAAGGGTATAACAAATGATAAAGCAACTAAGGTGCAATAGGTATAAGCCATAGGATAAGCTTGCCATGATTTGATAAGTATTTTTTTGTGAAGGTGTCACACCCTATAAGTCACACTAGTAATATTGATGCCTACCAAGGCCTTTGAGAAAATTTTCCACAAGCATCAAACTATTAAGATACTCTATGGCGTGGATATTTTAAAAACAGGATCTCAAGATTATCAAGATAAGAAATTTCGCATACATAAAAGTTCTTTACAACAAAACTAGTGTAAAGTTTTCATACAACTCAAGATAGATCATATAGCATAAACATTACATCTCAAAAAATCAAAGTAAGATTCTATAAAAGAAGCTATCTCCACAAACTCTCAAGCCATTGACTCTCCTAGACATCATCATGGGTTGGTTCCAAATCGGGAACCAACCTGACCCGTCACCGGCGGTTCTTGAACCGGGAACCGACTCGGGAATGGCGGGTCTATACCGGTAAAGGACCCGTCGATTCCGATGGGTCCTTTCGATCCCATTCCTAAAAACCACATGACCCGGCGATTTTGAAACTATTGATTCAGGATCCGGCAGAACCGGTGGTTCTACACCATAAAAAATAAAAAAAAAAGTAAGAAAAAAAAGAAAAGAAAATTATAAAAATTGTAATTATAAAATAAATATCTAAAACTATTTTTGCATAAATAATAAAAAATTTATTTCCTATTCACAATATTTAATATGTTATTATTAACAAGACAAGTAATAAATACATTTGAAATCATATATTATTGAATTTATGCAGACTTTTAATCAAAATAGATTTTCTTTCTTAATAATGTGTGATTCGTTTTTTGTTATTGAGAATTATTTATATCTTGAATATTTTATAGTGTCAAATTGCTAATATAACAACTAAAAAAGTATAAGTGATTGTATATAAATAAATACATAATTATAGAATTTCTTTTAACTAATGTTATGAACAATTATTGTGAGGCTCAATGTTATTTCAAGTTAAAAATTTATTTTGCATTTTTTTTGTTAAATTAAGTAAATTATTTAATTGATTTTTTTATTTTTTTCATGGTTCTCGGTTCCTCTAGAACTGAAACCAAACCATGGAAACCAGCGGTTCCTAAGAACCGAGAACTGGACCGGCTCCCACAGATCCTGTTTCGATTCCACCACTTTTGGAACTGTGAACCAGCGACTCGGGTCCGGTTCCAGACCCAACTGAACCGTGATGATGTCTAAACTTCCCCTTAAAGCCCACTATGGCTCCTATCCTCACACTTGGATCTACTTTAGAGATCCTAAAAATCATATAAAATTTCTAGGAGTGTGAGCACACCAAGCTCAGTGAGATAGCAAAATTTAGACCACAATTAAAACAATATCAATCAAGTTATAAATTACAATCATATGCAATGTCACACTTAAACATATGAAATGCACAGTTTGGATGACCAGAATCCAAACCAATAGAGATTTACGCCCTCCCTTGGGGGTTAAAGGGACAAGCTAAGTATCCCATGTAGAGAAAACTGAGAACAAAGAAAGGGCGTAACTTCTCATTTCGTTCCACAAATACATTAATATTTATTATTATATATAAAAAAAAACCTCAAACTACTCCTTAACTAGAGCTAAGAGGGAGGATTTCTTTTGTTATAAAGATACATATATATAATATATATATATATTACCACATGACCACCACTTCACCTTAGAACCATTAGAATCCCCCCAACACCTTAAAAGCCGATTCTAACACGGGTAATGCCCTTTGATGCCTACATAGTTCATAGGATCGAGCAACCCTACGATGACCCACTCAGCCTCTCCCATTAGTGACAAGGCATCATCGTGGATTCGGAATATCAACACGTAACATAGATACGATACGAATGCAGCGTGCTGCTATGCAATGCATGTCCAATTATTAATTACGGATTAGATAATCTAAAGTTGGTTTATCGGTGGCCAAGCAATGTTCAGACAACCATCATGATCTCACTACACATCAACAACAAGAAATTCATTATCACTTTAATGTTAAGACTTAGCACAAATTTGTACACCATACAACAGATAATTTCCCCAACCCCATACACGATTGATTTAGTCATATTAAAAATGCGTGCAACTCCATTACAAGCATATCAACGTGATAAGAATTCGAGTCATTCACCTTTACATCTTGTTCAAAGATAGTAGTAGTCTTCAGGAAAGTCAAGGTCTTGATCGAAAGCTCCTATAGAACAACAAACACATATCACCATCACATAACAGAGAAGATAGAACTCTTGATAAAAATCTTGATAAAACTATAAATGTTCTAAATTCTCGTTATAAACTTCTTAACTTTAGCTTTGCACTATCGTATTCAACTAAGGTCAGGTCGCGAGTAACATTGCTACTCAAAACTAAGCTTGTTTTATAACAACTAAAGGTTGAGGGTCACTTAGGAAAGAGTCACAAGGTACTTGGGTGCAAGAAAACATGTTGCATCTTAACAAATTTGAGGGTTGAGAGCTAATAAAAACATGCATAGTTCGCGTCGAGGGTAAGTTGAGTGCTCGACCTTATGCCTCAACTAAAGCTATGCTTCAAAACTTCATTTTAACTTTAGCCTCAATAAGCATTAGCAACTGTGGCGGGTCACGTCAAGGGCTCGACAGTAGGTCGTGACGGTCACTAAGTATTCTTACTTGAATATTTTTAAGGCATGATAAGCTTTACATCTATGGAGGGCAAGTCCAGGGCTCGACTTTAGGCTGCAATAGATAATATTCATAAAATTTTTACCTCTTGATACTTAGACTAAGCTTACCTTCGATCCACTTCGAGGGCAAAACATAAAGAGTGATACTAACAACCATCAAAGCCACATTAAGAGCAAAACTTACACATCGACAACAACAACAAAATACGTGACTCTTAAGCAACTCTGCCTCATCACAACTATTTTAGATCAGGTTCTATATCAAAACATGCAACCAAGCATTCTAAGACAATGGCTTCTAACCACAAGCTGACCCAACAGGGGGCTTATAATCTAAAATATGTATCTAGGTCATCAACGAACTTAGAGGCTAGCTTACTCTTGTTTTATTACATGTTTAGCCATTCTTTATTTTAGATAAAACTCAGAAAACATTTGTTTCGACTCATAACACAAATTTATCAAAACTCCAGACCTCGATAAGTTCAAAAAGCAAGTTTTTTTTTTTTTACACTTCACATAAAAACCAGGTCCAAATGACTTGTTTCAAACACATATGATAAGCATTGTTCAGTTTAAACTTAAACAACTTCTCAAAACATATTCCTATTTGTCATCGGCATTTCTTATTAGATCAGTTTTGTTTTTCATCTTTCAAAAACGTGCTTTCTGCTAAAAATTTCATTTTTACTGTAAAAGAGAAAATAACTTTGAAAACATATTAAAACAAGGATATTTCCTGTAACTTCTTGAAAATAGAGTAAAATGAAGTTACCCATTGCTCTTTAGAAGATTGCTTTGCTTTTTCTTTCCAAAACTTAGATCATAAAGCACGAAATCATAGTTTTCGGGGAATCTTTCAAGTTAAAATGTAAAGTTTTGAGACAAACAAATTTTGAATGGGTGAAGAAGAGTGCTTTTAGAAAGGTAGATATTTTAAAATTGGCGTGATTAGTTTCTGAGAACAGCAATGCTTAGTTGGTGTGAACTTTCAAATCACTACCTACCTTTCTTTTTACGAAAATGAAAATAAGTATTGTTTAATATGAGATATCATTTTAGCATTTAATGAAAGAAGTTATGTTTAAGAGAAAAGGACAGTAAGTCCATACTTTAATGCTTGTTGTAGCCGGCTTGCATTAAATATTGGTACTTTTAGAAAAGATTAAAATATAGAAAAAAAAACTTTAAAATCTTTAATGCATATAAGACAAGTCAGACTTTAATAACTTTATGAAATAGAAATCAATTAATGAAAGCCACAACTTTTGATGAAAGAAAAACAACAGATTTAATTATCAAGGGATTATTAATTGCATATTGCCAAAGACATTCAGTATTTCAAAATTCTCAATTAGTTTTTGGATTCCTTTTGAATTATTGCTATTACTTATTACTAATCCACCTATGGCAAAACCATGGGGACGATAGAAGGCTTGAATGTGCATGAGCCTACTTATGCTAATATTAGTAGAGGAAGTAATGGAGAGAGAGCATGTAGAGATGTTAAATGTATGCACATGATGCTGAAAAGTATATAATGGATGCTTTTCAAGATCTAGTTAGGGATTATATTATACTTGTTTAGTCATATGAGGTAACCATGTGTGGGTTTAGTTTAGATGTCGGCATCAATGCAATTTGGTTTTCTATCTTTATGTACAGGGTCACAAACTCAATATGTAGTCATGGTGGTGTGTCTATTCACCACCCTTTTGGCATATGTAATATAAAAGAATAATTGTGAATGAAGTGGTCATGTTGTATTTCCAATGCAAAACTTCTTCCAGGTGCAAATTTACATTTTTTTTTTTCATTTTAAGCTGATTGTAGAAGACTTTTGTAGTGCTGAATGAAAATGTTTTTGTAGATTAAGTCAGATTGTAAAAAACATTTGACTTTTGAATGTGTTCAATCGTCTTAAACTTTGAAGCTGCACCTCTAATGAAAAGAAAGTTAGTTTTGGATAATTCATGCATTGAAATGTCAAAATAATCAAACCATAAAATGGTCACAATCAGTTGGAGGAAAGGCCATTGAAAGATGCACACAAAGAACCATCTAGATAGCATATTAGAAAAATTCTTCATAGAACAAGTCAATTTTGTTGAGTTAGTGATCAGCCTCATGAAGGCAGGTCAATAATGGCTACTTGATTTCTTCTATTCGTGTTGGACTTCTTTGCTATTGGTCAATAGTTGTGATAAATGTGTAAGATTACACATTTATCTCCACTAAATCTACGCGAAGGCATGCATAAATCATGTGTTTTAATTGGAATGATAGCCTAACATTGGTAAAATGTATGCTTGCAATCAATTGTATTGAAACAGAAAAAAAAAAATCAAAAAGAGGGTGTTTCAGCTTGAAAGCTTGGCAATTTCCAAAATCTGATGATGTTGGTTGTATTTAAAGGGATTTAAAGAAAACATTATAGTATTGTTATAAGTTTGGAAGCACATTTGAGCAATGAAAAAGGATATTGTGAAGTGCATGATGGTTATAGGCACTTGCTGATAGTGATAGTGGATTACTTGATTGCTTTATGATCGAGTGGTTACCAATGAAAATTTATAATTTATCGATGAATTTCTATCACTTTTAAAGCTACTAGTTTAAATGAGGTTTTGAATAGAAATTACAATAGAATCATTAGTAGAATAGTTATAGAATTGTAGAAAAATTTTAGATCCAATACCATGAAGGTAGATAACCTAAAAGTATGGACCTGTAGAAAGTTGTTATATTGTAGAGTCTAAGTTCAATTTGCTTATCAAGCAACAAACACGAAGCAACTACAAATCATACACACTAGCTGAGCATCCATCACACAAACAAAGAGCTCTTAACAAGAGCAGCCAAGCATATCCATTTCATAGCAGCAGTGAGCCCGAGCAAAATAGTAGCAATCAACAAAACAACACAAGAGCAACATACTCCCTATTCTAAACAGGATAATTTTGACACTGTTTAAAAAATTATGAGCATCTCTCTTAGATGAGCTCCTATCCAAATGAGTCAAAATGTTACTGAAGTTAAGAGAAAGATCTTCAAGTGTTATGTTTTGAGTTTTGTAAGATTCTAAATGTACTAAGGTAAAAAATTGTCATGAATTTACAGCACATGCGGTAGTGGTATCTAGATATTACAAGTTTGATAAGGCTTGGTAAATGGTGGATATTTCTCTCATCTGAGATCTTTTTGAAGTTTTATTTTTTCAGTTTTGAAAAATTATGAACATATCAAGGTTAAAAATTATTTTCAAGTTACTACATGTGCAGTATAGTGCCCAGGGTTGCAGCTCAACACATTTTTGGAGATTGTACATGTCTCTCTCAACGAAGCTCGGTTTGACTTGATTTAATATCCTATAGTAAGAAGAGAGAGGGCTCTAAGACTTTTATGTTTTTGGTTTTGAGAGATTCCAAATGTATCATGTTTAGATTTTATTGTGAAAGTTATATAGTGAACTAAAATTGCAACAGCAGGAGCTAACCTAATAGCTTAGCAATTTGTAGTAGGAATTAGAGGCACTTCAACACCGACCAAGCTTCAACAAATCCTATAACCGAACTGCTATTTCACTTTATTTGATCTAACGATCAAATAACAGCAGCTCCAATTTATAAATTGCAAAAATGTCATTCTAATATTGTCTTTCATGTGCAGGTCACCAATTTGACTTATTTAAGTAGCAAAGCTAACTCGCACATGTTCCACTCCGAGCACTTGTTTATACTATATGAGTGTGTCATATTGAAACACCCAATTCTTCCATTGATTGAAAATGTAATCCTCCACTAGAAAATATTTCGCATGTAATAAAAGCATATTTAGTTAAGAAGAAATTTAAAATGACCCCTTTCAAAGTTGCTTGGAGAATTTTGAACTTGTCGAAGATTTAAGCATCAGACAAATGCACTATATGGACTCAAAATAGCAATTTTGGGTTGTTTTTAACTTTGCATGGACAATTAATAGTTACACCCAATTTTGAAACTAAATTTTATCAAAAACTCAATGAGTCACAGGGTACTAACATCTCATTTAACAACAACACAATTCAAGCACCACTCACACCATACTACATGAAACAGTGGCATCACTGATGAGTACTTAATTGCAGAACTAACAATATTACATCATAATACCAAGCCTATACATCATTGCCAATATATAACACCATAATATTCATTTATGTGCTTGTAAGCACTTAAATATTAAGACTGAACAATTTTGCACATTGCAAAAACAAAAGAAAAAAAATGACATAGTAGCAGTACTGTCAACCATGAAACATGGTCACCTACACCATGTGCCACTACCCAAAAAAGAAAAAAAAAAAGTACCCAGCGACAACAAGTTCAGTGGCATCACACTAATTACATAACAAACCAACACAAACCTAACATCAACAAAAAAACTAACTATATCATCCAAAAAACAATAGTGGTGCATTTCAATATGTGGTGCTACTTCCTTCTACTCTCCTAGGTTAAAACAAAGCAACCACCTTCATCGTTACTTGATTCAATCCACAAGTACACTGGACCAATATATAAAAATTACTCATTGCTATGCGGTCACTCCTTCATTTTTGGGGTATGTTCTCCCATGCGCTCTTCGATTGTTCATGTTTCTCCTTATTTGCATTATCGAATGCTACTTGTAGTTGGGCCTGCCTCTTAGCCATTGTCATCTACTCATGCTTTGTTGGCACATGGATATCACATTTGCACTTATATCTCACACCCCTTGTTGATACCCTGCTTAGATTCTGACATGGCTGTAAAAGAAAAAATGTATACTTATCACACGGAAATGACATTATAATGTGCATTAACAAAAAATTTGGTTTTAGTTTCTGTAACATATTACCAAGCCTGGTCTAGAACTACAAGTAGTTGGTGTTAATGTAATATTTGTGGTTGCTTAGGCATCGTCCTCTCTTAGCACCTCTGTTTGTCCCTTTTGTTGCTCTTGTGTGTGCTCAATTTGTGATGATAGGACAACTTCCAGCGAGATTGCAATGTTCTGCACAAAGGTTACACTACAATTGATAAGGAATGGAGACATCCATGTCATAATGGTCACATCTCCATTGTTTTGCATGTGCACATCTGCATCGTTTGCACCATCATTCTAAAATACGATGGGTTAAATAAATAACAAGCATGATATGAGGTCATTATAGTAAGAAATAGTCTTCTTTGCAATCATATACTTATTTAAAGATCTATGTAGGCACCATGAGGTATGAATAAGACATAAACTATAGAGATACACTTGTAAGACTAACCTGGGTGGAGATTGTGGGTGTGTTGGATCCCTCCATAGTCAAGCTACTAAAAATTTGATTACTTCCACTTTGTAATCACACACACACACACAATTTACAAGAATCAAAGTCCAATCATAAATGCTAAGTATATTAGAATCATTCAATGTGGACTATACACACCTTGCTTGAGAGTTTCGATGGACAACTTCTCGCATAGTGGTTCCTCTTCCCACGTGTCTTACAAGTTACGAGACGATGTAGCCGTTTTTGTGAGCTACTGCCTTCCCCTTCTTCTTTATTTCGCCGGCACATGCTTGGTCTCTTAGGCAAATTTTTAGGAAGTGGGGCCAACATCTTCTCTATGTTGGTTCACCCCTAAAACTTCTCACTTAGAAGTGGAAGGATTACATTTGCATAGGCCTTCTTGTGCATTTCATTGGTGTAACAAGTGCTTACATACTCATCAACATTTCTCCTAAGATTAACAAGCATGCGTCAATGAAATCCCATTTAGTGCCCATAAATTACATGTGCACATGGAATTGTGCATGTCAACCACATATGCTTTTGTATCCTATATAACTTCAAACTCTAGTTGACCATTAGGTAAGGAGTGGCCTGTGGAAGTTGCAAACTTATTTCACTTTATTTGGGTGCATGCACGCAATTTGAAACAGTCTAACCATTGTTGACCCTCCTCTAACTTGCTAGCTATTTGACTCATGACCTGTAACATGTACGAAAGCATCATATTTCATCATGATCAATTGAAGTTTAATGTTACTAATCATTTAAAGCACACGAAAAGAAAAAGCATCAATAATGACTTACCTGCTTGTGTATACATTTCATCATGGATATGATGGACATGTGCCTTGCCTCAATGATTGTTGCACTGAAGCACTCCGACATGTTTTGCTGTCAACGTCACATTTCAGGTCATGCTTGAAAAAGGCCTTGCACCAATGTTTTGGGCTCCTTCGTAACATGTCATCCATGGCAGCTGTCTTTGTCTCCCTTAAACTTATAATGCATTCCTCAAACTTTCCTTTGGCGCTGATTTGCAAACTTTCCAAAACAGTCTTTGTAAGTCGCTTTCCTTATGCCTTTTTTTCTAATTTGCAAAAAACTATCTTGCATAAAACTGGTGCTCTACTCTGGGCCAAACCTTTGAGATGGTAAGCACAAGTCCCCACAATTGAAATAACACACACAAAGAAAACCATAAATAATGCATCACCAAAACAAGAAGATGATAAATAATGAAAACATACTATTTTATTTACCCTTTGCATGTCACTTATGATGGTAAACAAAGACAATGTTGAAATCCTAACAATTAGATCAAACTTTATAAGAAACCACAACCAAGTCTCTATGTTCTCATACTCGACATATGCCCAAGCAACTATATACATCTAATCATTGGCATCATGAGAAACTATACTTAACAACTCCCTTAAGGAAGCATCCATCCAAGCCTATGATAGGCCTACATCCTTCAACAAAACCAAGCTTGCAAGTATCCAAGCATATGAAAATCCTCTTGAAGTGTAGTGGATGTGTTGGAGTAAGTCAAGCAACAACAATCTCAACCTCTTTTTCTAAGCCCTTTGAAGCTTTCCAGAGTACCTGGGCATAGTCCCACAATTTTTCTATTTCGATTTTAAACCTCCCATTGATACACTATAATGCCCATTCTATTGCACATCTATATTAAGTATATTCTACATTTACCAAGAGTTCTTCTTTTTATAGATGTTTTATGTTTATTGACATTACATTGGGCATGATTCTAAATCTGGACATGAAATGCTTGCCTAATACTTTGTAAGTGACTAAAATACTCTAAATCCTTACCTTAGTTAGAAATTAAATATAAATAGTTTAATTAAATAAAATAAGTAAACAATAGGGTAATATTATAAAATTTGACATAATTGAATTAGTAATAAACTAAGTTGAAACTCGAGATTTCAAATATCCTTTCAAATTCAAATTTCTATAACCTAAACTTTAATCTAAATTCTAATTCCTTAATCCGTATAAATTTTGAGTTTCATTATTTGCATAAAAATATCAGTTCTTAAGTCCAAACTCAAATCAAATATCAATTTGATATAAACCAAACTCCTAATTAAATCCCTATTTTAAGTTATTCATTTCTAATATATAAATTCTTAGTTTATTTCCTAAGCACTTTAAGAATTAAAGATATCTATCTGAAAGGTCAAACCTAATATCTTTACTTTAAAATATCTTTAAATTATTTTTATCCTTTCATTTTCCTTTTGTTTCCCTTGCCTTTTCCTTTTTTTTTTCTTTCCTTACTTTTTGCTTTTCTCCATTTTTCTCTTTCTCTCTTTCTTCTCTTCTTTCTCTCAAAATCTATCCCAAAATCTCAGTTTCAACAAGAATTATAAGAGAAATTAAAGTGAGGAAATAAGATAGACGACAGAAAGTAAGATTATGGTATCTTCATCAATAAAAAAGAAAAGTAGTTAGGAAGATCAAGAAGCTCATGTTAGCTAGACAAGTTGTTGTGTTTCTTTGTTTTGATTATTGTTCATGCATGAGAATGATGAATTAAAAGTAGATATAAGTAGGATTTGTGATAAAATTGGAAAACAAGAGATATATGAACATATATGTCAAAACCTAGGTTAGTATATACATGTATAGGTTAGATATTTAATGACATGATTTGAAGTTAGATGAAGTAGAAATATATTTAGGAATGTTTTTTAAACTTGAAATGGATTTATATATTGTTTGTGAAATTAATAGAATAAAGTATGTTGTAGTTAAGGAGTGAAGTTTTGAAGAAAAGAACAATGAAAAACATGACAATCAAACATATGGCACTTATCAAGGACGTAGTGGAACTCGTGATAGCCATGTTTTCTTATAATTTTTGAAAAACACTTGATCATTAGGGCGATAATGCTCGTTATGCTCTTAGATTGCAAAATTTGGGCCATCACGGCATAATCAAAGGCATGATCCCTCTGATCACACCCTTTATCACAACCGTGATGAGCCTCTAATGACCATCACACCCTTCATCACGGCGGTAATGGAGGGAGTGATTTGCCTTTGATGACAAAAAAAAAAAAAAAAAAAAAAAACACATAGAGAAAAAGAATAAATAAATAAAATAAATAATAAGTAATATATCTATATGTTTGTTAAAGTTTATTGTTTGTAGAAATTATTAAATAAAAATATATTTTTTAATATAAAGTTCCACTTAAATAAATGTAATTGCCTATGATATGTTAATGAAATGGAATTATTATATGTTAATGTGTGATATGTATACAAGCAAAATATGATATATTATGTTGTTTAACATGTTTTGATGAATGTGTTCCTATATGTATACAAGTATTATATAACATTAATTATAAATGTTAATATATATTTAGTGAAACTAGGTTGATAATTAGTAAATAAGATTAAACTAATATAATAAACTTAATAGCTATAGCTTGCTAGAACTAAATAATTAGTCTCAAAATGAACTACTGTATATAAAATGAACTTAGTTAATAAATCTAAGTTCAACTTCACTTAATGAATATTAATAAGGTAAAATGAACTAGAATGATTGGGTTTAATCAACTTGGCTAAGTTAAGTAATATAGACTTAACTAGTAATTGACTTGAATATAACTGCAATATAATAAGCTAGATTTTAATCAATAAGAGGAGTTTGTTGTATCTAAAATATGTTAGGCTATGCTTTGACCAATAAAAAGAAAAAGATGATTTGACAGATAATGGGAAATTGTCTGGATCTTGGCGGAGCAATTCTTGCAGCCATGGCGAGGTTCTTACTTAGTATCCAATCAAATAGGTTTTTAAAATGAGTTTAATGTAAGTAGATAATTAATCTAATTTCTTATATGAATTCAATTTCTTAAATAGATATTTGCCTTTGAACCTATCTTCTAATCTATCCTCTGAGATGACTTTTGAGTTTCTATTTGGATTACAATTCATAAAGTACGTAGTAACTTGCGTGTTGATTGTTATGATAGACATTTAAAATGAATTAAAACTTAAAGCCGACCTTAATAATTGAATGTTGCTTGTACTGTGTCGTTTAATCTAGTTTAGATAGTGACAAACTTATCTGGAGTCGAACAGTAGTTAAGCACTTAGGCTACCTCTTACCATGATGCAATGATATGCCATGATGTAATGACAATTCATAAGTAGCTCAGCGAATAGCTAATGAGGCAAATAGTATCAGCATAACGTCTATCTTGATTAGGGAGAAGTAATATAGGAGGGCTCACGTTTATGGGACTAGTTAAGCCTCACTATAGTATGGATTCTGATGGGTAGAGTGTGTGCAATGGCTACAAACCCTAGATGAAGCTATTTTCTTTTTCAGTTAGATATATAATATAAGTATCGGCTGCTTATATCAATCTTCTGAGCAACTGCTGTTACTCAGGACTCCCAGATTCCTACACTACAAGAAATTTTGGCTTTAGAGACAAAAAATTCTGTCTCCTAAAGAAATATCTGTCTCTAAAGACTTTCAGAAACAGATTTTCTGTGCAAATTTCTGTCTCAAAAATCATCATCACTAATTCTTTTAATGACAGATTTATTTTCTGTCGCAAATTTGTCACTGTTTTATAATTAGTTATTTTTAAATATCCAATTAGTAAATATTAAATAAAATTATTCCGTCGCAAATCTATCTCTGATTCTAAGACAAATTATTTAAAAAATACACATTTGCCTCTTATTTATCCTTGCTAGGAGGTCACCCATCATAGAATGCTACATACTAAGCACACTTAACATTGAAGTTTTCACAAGCATTGAACCGATAAACCAATTTGTATCTTCATGAGTAAAGTTCCACTACTGTTTATTTAAGAGATATCACAATTTACAATATATAACTATAAAACATTTTACATATCTTTTATAATTTATTCTTATTTTATAATTTCACTTTACCTATTTATTAAGGATTTTTCATTAATATTTTATTAAATAATAATAATATTAATATATATAATATATATATATAATGTTTACATTTATAATAATTATTTTAAATTATATATTTATTATAAATATAATATTTTCAGTAGTATATTATAATTTTTTTCCAAATATGATATTATTATTAAAAAATATTATATATTATGTAAATATAAATAATGTTATACATATAAATTTATATAATATTTAATGATATGTATTATAATTATACTTTTTACATTACTAATTTAATATTTTATATTAACTTAATAAATTGTATATTTTTAACTAATGTATTATTTTTTGTTTCATTTTTGTAACACTTAATAAATTATAATATAATATAAACAATATAAAAATATATTTTTCATTAATATATTAATAGAATAATATATAATATCAATTTAAATAAATTAACTAATTATATAATATATATTTTATTACTTAAATATACTATATTTTTACATACTATATTATTTTTTCCCCAAATATGTTATTATATTTTAAATAAAGTACAATATGTAAATATAAATTGTATGAAGATATATAATAAATTTTTTATATTAGAAAACATATGAATAGTCATAATAAATATATAATAAAAAATTATAAATAATATATATATATTTTTTATTAATATATTATTAAAATATAATATATCATTTATATATTTGTATATATTTAAATATACTAAGTTTACATTTTATATTAATTATTTTATTTTACATATTTTATTATTGAAATATAATTTATTTTTATGTAGTATTTTATGATATTACTTGTATATAACATATTATATTATTGTTGTACACTATTTTATTAAGTTGTATATTTGATTTTTTTTAATATAAGTTATTATGTAAAAGAATATATAATAAGATATAAAATAATTTATATTTTAAGTACTATTTTTAATTTATACTTTATAATATATAAATATGTAATGTAATAATAAATATATTATAAATAAAATATATATAATTTGTTGTAAATAACATATGATTATACATATTATAGTTGTTATATAATAAAATTAATTTACAAATATAATATATGTCCTTATTATATAATGCACATTTATATATTATATTAGATATGTATAATTAAAACTAAATTTTAAACATAATTATTTATATATACATATATGTAATATTTTAGTTTAGAGACAAATTTGTAACAAAATTTTAAAAAAATAGAAATTGGCACTAAAATAATTTATTTCCCTCTAAAATTAGAGACAAATTTTGAAATAGCTATGAATTCTTAATTTATATTCTAATGTGTTATTGAAATGAGATATGTGTGTGTGTGTGTGTGCATGATAATATAATTAGTATATGTGTTAAATATGTGTTATTTTGCATGTGTGTAGTATAATGAAATTAATATTATTGTATTATATGTATTAATGTATGTATGGTGTAATGAATAAGTGTGTCTTTTGTAAATTAATATGTATGTGTTATGTTTAAAATTTAATAAAAGGACTTGTGAATTGTTTAACAGTGATGGCAGAATTTTTACAAAATTAAAGTCTACTTTTTAAGCTTAAATCAAACTCAAATGCCTTTCAAATTAAACCAAATTAACTTTAGGTCAAATATACCCCTAAAGTCAAACTTTGGATTAGTATTGACTTCATTTTGGACAAATTTTGGACCCTTTTGGCAGCCCTAATCCTCTCATACGAATTTTTCTTTTATTTTCTTTCTTTCTTCCTTCCATCTCAAAACCCTAAACCCTAAGCCAAAATCAATTACAAGCTTTTGGATTCAAACATTACTCCAAGCCAAGACTTAATCATGTAAGTTGAATGCAAGCTTAATCTTTTTATTTTATGTTCTATCTTGTATTTGTTTGTAAAGCTTAGATTAAAATGAAGTTTATGTACTAATTGGTGTTAGATTGATTTTGTGCATTGATGGTAGTTTAAATAGGATTACATGGCTAGAGGAGTTGTAGTGTATATTTATGAGTGTTGACATGTGAGGATGAGTGTATTAGGAAGATTGAAGGATTGAGTTGTTGAAGTGTGGAATTGAAGTATGATTGGTGTTTTGATGATTAGAAGTAGAATTCATGTTGTTTGGATAATGTTTAAAACATATAACAAGCTTTGGAAAGTTTAGATTAAGTTTGGAGAATTTTGAAGTGAATAAGTTTTGTAATAAAACAGGGGAAACAAAACATTTTCGTATAGGCTTAAATTGAGCGTATGCCGGCAACTGGCACTTCAACGCCGCCCGACATAGAGGTGGTGTTGGAAGTGAACAGAATAAATTTTTTAAAACCGCTTGAACGCTGCCGGTTTTCACTGGAAAAGTCTCCCAGTATTTACTTTTCAAAATGTACGCCGGCTATAAGGGTTCCAACACCGCTGGCTTAGGAGTGGTGTGGAATGAGAACAGAATCATAATTTTTAATGCCGGCTTAAGGCCGTCGGCGTAGGATCCAAAGCTATCGGCATACAAGGATACGCTGCCAGTATCAGGGTATTCACGGGCGTGGACCAACCCCGTGCACCTCTTGGAAATTTTTAAAAATTTGGAGTTGTATTCTACACCGGCTCAAAGCCATTGGCATATAATGAAGGCTGCCGGCGTATCTTTGAACGCTGTCAGTGTTGGCAGTGTTGAACTATAGTGTATTGTGCACCGGTTCAAAGCCGCCGGCCTTTACCTGCACTTTTCATTTTTAAAAACTTTCTTCAAAATTTTTCAAAGCTTGGTATATGATCAATTAAATATTTGTTAAGTGTTCTATGATATAATAGGATGTTTAAATGCTTTATTATGACCTTGTATTAATTTATTTGAATTTCTTTGATTAATTATATTTTCAACTAGTTAATTAGTGCTTAAACTAAGTATGAAATTTAATATTGTCTTAAACAGTGATAGATCCTCGCTCGGCCAACCCCATTAGTTCTTGAGCTATCTCAGGTACGCAGTAACTTGCTTTTTTCTTTGCTAAGGTAGGCATCAAACCAAATTACTTTAAATTAAGAAAATTTTATTAATTGATGAGTGCTGATTTTTCCTTGTTTGCCGTTGAATTTGGTTCGGAGAGCGGCACCCTGCTTAGATTGGGGCAAGGTACTTTCTCATTAATGGATAGAATTATTTAGGAGATATAAGTATCCGAGCTACTCATATCAACCCCCTGAGCATCGTGATGCATTACTCAGGATCCCCTAGTATTACGGGCTATGCCGGAAGGTGGGGCTGCCTAGTTTGTATGAACAGTAGGGACCACTCAGGAAGGTGGACGTAATACTAGATCCTTGTTGCCCGAAGTTTGAATACTCCTATGATGAAAGACTAACGAAAGATTGAGTAATAAATTATTGGTTTTTGTATTTCACATCTAGATTAAGCATGTGTAAATCACTATACATTTATATTCGTTACTTGTGTACTGGGCCTTTGGCTCATATTTTAACCATTTCAGGCGATGAATCCGACGAGTTTTACATGAGTATGGGATATGGAACCAATTTCGAGGATTTTCTTGATGATATGGAGGACTAGGAATAACCTTAGACTTGGTGGAATCCAATTTTTGTAATAGAATAGTTATGTTAGTCTTGTGGTTGTATTTAAGGTTTTAGTTAAAATGCATGTGTGTAATTTTG
This sequence comes from Combretum micranthum, assembly GCA_024138025.1. Classification (NCBI taxonomy): domain Eukaryota; kingdom Viridiplantae; phylum Streptophyta; class Magnoliopsida; order Myrtales; family Combretaceae; genus Combretum; species Combretum micranthum. Next base: position 164,836 of record JAMXBD010000858.1, on the reverse strand, counting down.
GTAAGGCTTGTAAGAAGCCTTTGGATGTAATATATGTGTATATATATGTGTATATATATATATGTACTTACCTATGTAAGACTTAAGTTACTTCTTTTGCAAAATATGTTGGTAATGAAGTAGTGTAATTTTGTTTAAGGTTTAGAAAAATTATGATTTCTATTATATTATCTATGTGGAATTAGATAAACAATTCCTCAAACAATTCTTTCAGAAAACCTTACATATAATTTTATAGGTTATATGTGGTTGGGAACTGTTATCGCCTATTTCAAATATAGGGGTGATAGTGGGTCCTTACAAATTTGCTACGGAAAAATTTCCATCGCAAATCAATGTGTAATCCGTTGCAAATTTCGTCGCAAAAGCATATAAAAATTAGAAGATTATTCATAATTTATGTCATCACAAATCTATCGCAAATATGTCTCTAATTCATTTTTTTAGAGATAGAAATTTTTCCGTCGCAAATTTTCTATCTCTAGAGACTAGTTTTCTAGTAGTGTAGAATCTCATTTAAAGTGTGAGTGCTCCAGTATTAAATTATTTAACTTTAAATTAAAGATAATAAAATATTGATTGATGCATTGTATTAGAATAAGTATATGTGTCATCTCGTGTGTACTTGTATTATTGTTGTATTGGGGTTTGGCTTATTATTGTTATCTTTCCAGGTGATGATGATGATGGTGATGTTGATTATGACGATTGAATCGGATGTATTGATGACTTTGAAGGATTTAGATGATGAGTGAAGCAGATTAAGTTGATGGCTGTATTTTATTTTGTTTAAAAAACTGGATTTATCTTTTAAAGTCTGTATTTTCTTTAAGGACTTAGTTGAGAAGTTCACATGTTTTGTAATGAGCTTTTAAGATTTATTTTACCATAAAAAAAGGTATATGAGATACCTAATGGTAGGGGTAGGCACAGATTGGTTTGGTTTGGTTTGGTTCGGTTTGGTTCGGTTTTTCCTAAAACCAAACCAAACCATAATTTACGGTTTGTTTTTTTCCATCCCAAACCAAACTATTAAGTAACAATTTGGTTTGGATTATAAATTTTTTAAACCATTAAATAACGATTTGGTTCAGTTTGGATTACATTTTAAATCAAAATTCTAACTAATTTTTTTTTTTTTAGTTTTTTTACATTTATGTAGATTCTTAAATATTTATATCATTTTACAAAGTTGATATTATAAACCATAACAAAATATTTATAAATTCATCATACTTTTAATCTATAGTTCTCTATAAAATCAATTATCCTCCAATAAAATACATTCACTAACCAATACATCGTAAGTCATAATTTATGATTTTTAATATAATCATCATTGTCAATTATCTACCAATAATTTAGCTAAAATAAAAAATCATCTATCAACAAAATTCATCAATAAATAAAATGACTAGCTGACAAAATATATTAAACAATTAATACATAATGAAAGTTTATAAACGAATAAATAAATTTCATACTTTACAAAGTTAAAAGCTATTAAAAAAACAATAGTTCATCATCAACAAAAAATTACATATTATGAGCTTAAAAAAGTTTTAAAAAAGACAAGTTGATTTTAATTAATATTTATCAGATAATAAATATAAAATAAAATCATATAAATATATAGTAAAATATTATTATATTTTTGTAAAACGGTTTGGTTAAGTTTACGGATTGGTTTGGTTTACCTTACAAACCAAACCATAAATTTACAGATTGGTTCAGATTTGAAAAATTTCAAACCGAACCATAAAAAAAAAAACCATATTTTTTGTTTAGTTTGGTTCGGTTACGGATTGCTTTGGTTCGGTCTGTTTTTTTGCCCACCCCTACCTGATGGTATAATTTTGTTTAATGAAAGTTGATCTACTCGTATGAGTAAAAGTTAAAAATGTTTTTATAAATTTATTTTTCATTGATGTTAAATCCAGTTATTTATAAAAACTAATTAAACAATTTCAGTAATTAAAATCTGCTAGAAAATGTTCAACATAAATAATATATTTGAAGAAAGCATGAGCGTATAATACACAAGTGTCATATGTGGCACTGGACACATCCTGATGAAATTTTGGAGCACTATAGGGACCCTTTTATTGGAGAAAGAGGGTCAACAAAACTCTCAATGCTTGTCTTTAAATGTCTTGACAACCCATTCTATCGTTCGATGTAAAGATAACAAAATCACATCCTTCACTTTTGCACTTAAACTGAACCCGCCTCTTGTCGTTGAGAGTCATCTTCAACTCTCTTCAATCTACTACTGAGTACTTTGTCATAGAGTCTTTAAATTGTTCCTGACTATCGGACACCATTCCGACAGCTATATGTGGAATTGGGGCACTTAGATCATAATGATGTTGACTTTTTATTCTCTTATTAGGCCTTACATGACCATCCTCCTCCTCACTAGATCTGGTATAGAAGCCACCTTCATCATCTTAGAAATTCATATCACCTTCTCTATCTACAGCCTTTCCATGACCAGCATCACTTGGCTAGGACTGAGCTCTTTTTGCATTATCCTTGTAGGCGTCAAATACTATATCAGTGTTGACATCAAACTCTCCTATGCAATACTTGACTTCGATCATGTTGTGATGCTAGCTTGAAACGTCTTGGTGTTGATTATATTGATCTCTGCTATCAACACCGTTTTGACACGACGATACCTATTAAAGAAACAGTAAGTGATAAATCCTTTAAATCTTTTTTATGAAAATTACTAGAGGAGCAATCAGGTGATGCTATGGTTTTGGGTATTGAAGATGGAAGAACTCAAAAAACTTGTGGAAGAAGGAAAAATAAAATACATTGGCTTATCCGAAGCAAGCCCAGAAACAATAAGAAGAGCACATGCAGTTCATCCCATCACAGCTGTGCAAATGGAATGGTCTCGTTGGACTCGAGAAATAGAGGAAGAAATAGTCCCACTTTGCAGGTAAATTAGTTTTTCATCAGCTTTGTCAATGGAAATAGTTCTTAGTATTAATGTTGCCAAAGTTCCTCATGTGCTGGCTTTGTGGAAAATGTTCTCTAAACTTATTTTAATAGCTTCTATAAACGAGTCGAGTCAAGTCGATATAGTACCAAACTCGAGCTCGACTAGAATAAAAATCTCAAAGCTCGAACTCGAACTCGATTGAGCTTTAATTTTTAAGCTCAAACTCAACTCAATTTAATATTCAATAAACTCGAACTCAAGTCAATTAAGCTCGATTATTGTTTTAAATATTGATTTAAATATGAAGAGTATTTAATACTCGATTCGATTTAATACTCAATTAAGCTCGATTAAGTTCGTGAGTTCACCGAGCTGAATATTTAAAGCTCAAACTCGATAGCTACTCGGGTAGCTCGAACTTGAGCTTGACTCGATTGTAAATTAGCCGAATTTGAGCTTTCGCCGAGTCGAACTCGATTAACCCGTGAGTTGTTTCGACTCACTTACAACCCTAATTTAGTCATGAATCATAACCAAATTCTTGGAACTATCAAATATTTTTATAGTAAAATCTTCTGATATTATTTTTCTGTCAATAGTTATAATTGCTTTATGATTGTCTTGAAACAATAGGAACTTGGGATTGGAATAGTCCCCTATAGTCCTCTCGGTCATGGTTTCTTTGGTGGCAAGGCAATCACAGAATCCCTAGCAGCAAGTAGTTTTTTGGTACATCATGAAACATTTCTTTTTCATGTCGACTCTTATAAGTTTTGCTACTTTATGAACTATCAAATGAGCTTTCCTTTTTCTTTTTTCCCTTTCAGATGTCGCATCCTAGGTTTCAAGGAGAGAATTTTAGGAAAAATAAGATTTTATATACTCGAATGGAGAAGTTGGCTGAGAAGCATAAATGCACCACAATACAACTAGTACTTGCTTGGGTTCTGCATCAAGGGAGTGATGTTGTGCCTATCCCCGGTGAGTAAGGTTTTCGAATTTGACATTATTTAGGCCCCGTATAAGATGCATCAGCTTTGAAAAAGGATTCATCAATTGAATACTTGGTAGCAGGCAATGATGAACATGAATTTGAGAAATCAACCACCCCCATTAATGAATAGTTACAAGAACTCTCAAGGGTATAATATATTTGTGGGAGAATGTTAAATTTGGTACTTTAACTTTGTATAAAAATTTAATTAGTACCTCAACTATAAAATAGTAAATTTAATACCTAATAAAATATTCATGGATATTTTAATTATCTCACTAATACTATTTGTTCTATTTCTGTCCTAAAAGAAGTAGTCTATTATTATTAGACATATTAAGAAAAGAAGCAAAAAAAAAAATCAATGGTAAGTTGTCTCTTCTAAATCAGTAAACAGAGTAAATGATCTTAAAGAGGTAAAAATAATTTAAAAAAAGGTACAAAATAAATGATCTTAAAGAGATAGTAAAAATTATTTTAAAAAGTTTAATTGAGTATTAAATTGACCACTTCAAATCTAATAATAATTAATCCATATTGGGATAATCAAGACAAAAACTGGCTTCTACCCCATTCTAGCACCACCCTAATAACAAACTCTTCTTTTGGCAAATCTATCAATCCGTTTCATTCACATAATTATGAAGTAAATTCTAACGATTACTTCCTGTGCATTCACATAAACTCCTTTCTTTTTCTCCATTTTCTCTAGGAACAACCAAAACGAAAAATCTAGATAATAACATCGGTGCCATAGAAGTGAATCTAACAGAAAAAGATATAAAGGAGATTTCTGACGCCATACCAATTACTGAGGTTGCTGGAGATAGAACTAACGATGCCTTTGTTCGTGTCTCGTGGAAATTTGCTAACACACCACCAAGGAAGATTTCTGCTTAAGGAATAATCCCATCACTACTTGATGAGAAACCAGTTCATGTACTATTATTTATTATTATTTTCTAAATAATTTTCGGGAATGTTGTTCGAAAACAATGAAATATAATATCATCTTATATTATTATCAAAGTTATGATGAGACATTTAAAACTGAACCACAACCTTATAAATAAATAGCGTAAGAAACCTCCCTTTTCATTTGCTCCGATGTGTTCTTTTTGTTCAGAAAAAAGGAAGAGGAGAAACCAATCGCCATTTGCCAAGAATAGATCGATAAGATTTGGGCACAAAAGAATTGGTGGGTTGCTAGTAAATTAGAATTAGCAATGTTCTTTGATGGTTATGTAACTTATTTTTATAGGTTTGGTGACTAGGTCTGTCCATTATCTTTTTCTTCTTCTTTTTGGTCCATTAGATATTATTTTGGGATCCAGTCTAAACATTGTATTTGGCAAGAATAAGATGGTAAAATGATGAAAATGGACATACATATAGACTCCTCTGGTGAAATTAAATACCTAAAAAGTCCCTATAAAGTTGGGTTTATTTACAGATTATTTTAATTCACTTTTATAAAATTACAAATTAAAATTTTTTTTTCCAATGCATAAAAAATTATTTTTGAATCCAACTCTCTTATATCACATTTAGTAGCGGGAATGAACCAAGAATGAAATCATTATTATGGTTTCTATTTCTATTCATATGTTTGGATGTTTCAGAATCAATGATTTCGTTTTTAAGGAAGGATTTGATTCCATATAAGGTAAAATGAATTTATCATTTCATCTTCTATTCCATTCTAATATATTAACCGTGTCTTTAAGAAAGAATTCGAGCATATGTAAATAAAAAAGTGCAATTTACTAACATGATAATTGGATATTATTATTTATCTACATGTTATTCGTAATTACACCATAAAGAGCATAACTTAAATATCCTTACGGCCTCAACAAAGGAAATGATTAAACCCATTAACCATCCAACTAACCCATAACATTTATCACCAAGTTAACGAGCCTTAACAATTACATATTATACGAAATCTTATCAATGTGGGACAATGGAAAAAAGGGAGAACTAAGGCTTTCCACATTCAAACTCTCAAGTTCATTGGACATTGAAGCTTCTGTCTCGGACATATACAATATGAAAAACTGAAGATCCTCCTCAAGGATAAGAACTTTTCTTCATAATTAATTACTATTTTGCTTGTATACGAAAAGTTAAAGAGAAAACCATAAGATTTAGTTGCTACAGGCATTTGCCACAATATTGAAATTAAGAGACTAAAAACCTCATTAGCTAACCTTTGGATTTAGGAAGAAGAATTCGTTGTGAAACCCAAATGCAACAGCACGTACTGCAATCAAATTCTTATTAACTCAATCTACACAAAATCGAATGGAACACTCTATAAGTAATAGATAATCAGTGCACACATGTCCACTGAGGCAATAAAGGCTGAAACCAGAAGTCATCTATTTGATAAATAAGCTAATCAAACAACTACCATAATCCTCAAGACGTCATAGGAGATGTACATATACGGGAGAGATGTGAAGTTACTCTCGTTTACTTATAACATAGCAAAGGAGTCAAAGGGTCCTCTGTTTCTCTACTTAAAAATAGGATAAGGTATTCAACGAGTTGTTTTGCACGCTTTATACTAATAATATATATTTTTTAAAAAAAATTATATAGTGTTAATTTTTTTTCCGCCCTAAAGACTCCTCCTTGCTATGTTTTAAGCGTGGAAAATATATATGTATATATATATATATATTTATTTTATCTTTGAAAAATAACACCCATTGATGTGTTCCTACTTTTACTATTTTGTAATACATGAAGCTGTGTGGTGTCAATGTCTTCTCCTACTCCTACAACCCCCTCGTATGGTGTTGAGGAACATCATCGGTAATTTGCTTAGAATTACCTACCCACTTTAACAGGAAAGAAAGAAAATTAAAATGAAGAAAAAGAAACTCAATTATCAAAGCTGACTCAAATATGGGAAAAAGGCCTCACAAGTGTCTGAACTTTTAATTTTGATCACTTTAATGTGTAATGTTCTAAAATTACAATTAAATTTTCCGAACTTTATGAGTTGTTAAATTTGGTATCTCCATTTACTTTTTATACTAACAAACATTGCTTTTCACAAACCAATAAACAAAATTATTCTAACGCCCCCACATAAATGTTAACATTTCTGTTTATGGCCAAAGTGCAACAAAAAAAAAAAAAGAAAAGAAAATTGCTTCTTTCAATTTACAAACACTCCCCCATCAACTATCTTTACCAACACATCTCCCTCATGTACTCTTATTTCACTTCCATTTATTGTCATCCCATCTAACTATGGATCAATTTTAGAATGAAAATTTTATCTTACCACTTAGTTCTTACTCTTAATAGTATTTACTTCCAATTACGATCCCAATCATCCACTTCTATATATGCAAAGTGACGGATGAAGAGAAGACAAGTCTCTGCCACAAGGATAAGCCTCTGATCATCTTCATGTTCTTGTTATTTGCGACTCCATTTCCATTTTGTAGCATATACTCACACTATGATGTTTAAATGTTACAGTTGAAGGATTCGTATAAATTATATCTGTCGATTAGATATTTTATCTTTGAAAATAACGTGATATACACAAATAGGTATGTTTTAAAATTAAATGCATGTACTGTCTCTTTCTAGATGGTCCATGTTGGTTCTTATTTCTATAATTTATGATGGTTTTAAGTGATTCTAGGTTGCTCCTCATGTACGTCTTTGTTGTGTTTATGATCTTTGACTGATTTTATATATCCCAAGATGACTTTTGTAGATGTCACCATTTAGTGTTTGTTTGACCGGCTAATTTACATGTGTTAAATAAGTAGCATGTTTCCATTGTATAGTCTGTTTTATTACAATTGCAATGGATTAAGTCACCAACATCATATGCTAAAATATGATAGAGAAGCCTATTTATATTCATTACTAGGGTAGATTTATAAATGACACTCTTACATTGCATACATAAGTGGAAAGCGTGTTGCTAAATGGGTTGACATTGGTGAGTTTTCTTTTGATTTCTTAAGAGCAAAGTTGACTGCAAAACTTAGATGTGATGACATAGAGGAACTCAGATACCACATTCCTAATACATCTTTAGTTGATGGTTTAAGAATTCTAAGTAAAGAGACGAGGGATCTTGAAATGTTGGATTTTGTTGTAAAGCCATGGAAGTAGAGGTATATGTGTGCAACATGTTGACTACGTAAGTGGGTCTTCTATAGTTGAGGATTGCTCAAAGTGTGGAGGAGGCATGGGATGAAGGAGGTGATAGCAAGGATGATGTTGAATTTGAGGATGAACATTCTGATAGTTTAAATGAGGAAGAAAACTAGCATGAAGATGCTTTCCAATGAGAAGTTGATTGAAGCTAGGAAATCAATGATGGACTTCAAAAGAGAGTTATGGCTGAAGAAGGTGAACACCAATACTATGCCATTTCATGGGGCAGTTGGGTTGGAAGAGATGGTTAACAATGAAGATTCAAACACAAATTATAGGGAGGATAAGGTGGTCGATGATTTCATTTCAGATAGGGAAGAGGGTGATGAAGTGGAGTTTTCTAAGAAAAAGAATGATTATAAAATTTCTGATTCCAATGCAAAGGAAGTTCAGTTCATTATTGGTATAGTGTTTAAGGATGCTAATGAGTTCAAAGAGGATGTAATGAGAAATACAATTGCTAAACAAAAGGAATTTATATTTGTCAGGAATACATATATGCAAGTTAAGGTGAAATGTGCAAGGGATGATTGTCCATGGTTTCTATATGCTTCCTTTGATAAGACAACAAATTCATTTCGCTTGAATACTCACAACAGTTGGCATACATGTGGTATGTCTTTTATAAATGAGCGTGAATAGAACAGTTTAAGTAAAGGTATTATTGCCGACTATATGGGCATCACCTTATGTCAAGCAATTTGACTTGAAGGAATTAGTTAAGGAACATATGGGCATCAATGTAACATTGCATCAATGTTGACGAGTTAGAGAAAAAGCTCATGAAGTTTTAATGGGTTCCTATAAGGATAATGCAATATTATGGGACCATTCAAAGGAATTACGCAATAAGAACCCTAGTTCTACTATTTTAATGCAGGTCTAAAGAGATGAAGATAGAGTAAAGCCCAAGTTTGATAGATTGTATATATATTTCAAGGGCTTAATTGATGGATTTTTAGCTAGTTATAAGCGAGTAATTGGGTTGGATGGATGTTTTCTTAAAAGAGTTTCTACAGAGGAGATGTTAGCTGCCATAGGAAGAGATGCTAACAACCTAATGTACTCGATTGCTTAGGTAGTGTTAAAATTAGAGAGCAAAGACACATGGTTGTGATTTTTATGCGCACTAGTGAAAGATCTTGACATAGAGGAGACGGATGGTTAGGAATGGACATTCATTATTGACTAACGAAAGATAAAGACATTGCACCTCTAAAAAATATTGCTGTATGTATTGATTAAGTTGAAGTTATGAGAGATAAAACACTTTTGCAAGGACTATTACTAGCTTTGAAAGAACTTCTACCCAAGTCAAAGCATTGGATGTGTGCAAGGCATATTCATGCAAACAAAGGCAAGAAGCACCATGGTGTATTTTTTTAAGAAGCTATTATGCTCCATGGCTAATGCCACAACAATATTGGACTTTGATGATGTAGCTATGATGATGGTAGGTGTTGATCAAGAAGTTTGGCGAGACGTGATAAAGACTGAGCTAAAGCATTGTTTTAGAGCTTTGTTCAAAATAAATGCACGTTATGACATTATTGAAAACAATCTTTCTGATACGTTTAATGGTAACATGGTAGCAATAAGGTGTAAGTCCATTATCGCTATGGTTAAGGACTGGCGTATTTATGTAAAGGGAAGAATCCAAAAACAACTAAAAGAGTATGCAAAATGGACCAGGAATATATGCCCAAGAATTGTAAGCAAACTTGAGTAGAATGAACAAAAGTCAAGGTTGTGCCAAATGTATTTTGGTGGAGAATCGGAGTTTGAGATTCAATATGATGGATAAAGATATGTTGTAGATGTCAAGAAACCAACTTGTGTTTGTAGAGAACAGGACCTCTTTAGGATCACATGTTGCCATGCTATATGTGCCATTATAAATTTAGGTTGTAATTTAGAGGATTATGTTGATGAGTATTATAGTAGAGAAACATTTCGAAAAATCTATACCTATACCATTTTAGCAATCAGAGGGAGAAATTCTTGAAGCAAACCAGTGCTCTTGGCCTCGAGCCTTTGCCTAAGCGCTCTAAGTAAGGGGACCATAAAGAATAGGAAAAAATAAAAAGAATTGGAAAAATCAAGCATGGGAAAAATATCAAGAATAGGTAGATTAATGACCTACACACAATGCAAGTAAAGTGGACACAACCAAAGAGGTTGTCATTTGTTTGAAGATTCCATGCCTTGCTAGATTAAGAAGGTAATATTATCTCTCCATGTGTTTTTCTTACTTCATTTTTTTCTATTTCCTTGTGACTGCAACTAATTGTCATGCTATATTTGAAGCGTTCGAAGCAAGTAGATGAGTATAGAAAATGAGTAACAAATAGAGGTACAATCTATGTTGCAATTTTTTTTTTTTTTTTTGCTCCATAACTTCTTGCATTTGTATTATTTTATCCTTCATTGGATTGCTCACGGGTTCAAGGAATAAAATATCAATTCTATCATAGTGGAGTTGGTTCAGAGGACATTTCAGATGTGCATGACATTATTCAATCCTATTTTTTAGCACACCATTCCTGATCACAGAGGAGCAAGCTCACTGCCAGCCATTACAACTAATGGATGCGAGCCATGAAGTCAACCATGTCACGATAAACGTGGTAGAAGATGCACACTATGATGAGGACAATTTGCATAGAGATAAGGAAATGGAAGCCACCTACAAGTCCAAGAAAGAGACACTTAAGTATAAAATGGTTTCATACATCAAAAGGAACGAGTCTTAGCTCATGGTGACATCATGTAAAGACTACTAAGATAAGGGCAAGGGAAAGGGCAAGAAGTCTGATGAAGTATTAATCGTCGACGAATGAAGTTTGATGTAGTTTGCAGTGAAGTGTTAGATTAGTCTTTTGCTTAGTTTAGTTTCAATAGTGCTTAGGTAATGTAGAGTGATGAAGTTTAGACAAGTTGTTAGATTGTTTTTTATCTGGTTTGTCATATTTACTTGCTTTGGAAGGGCTGTCTTTTGGGGATTTTTTTTTTCCTTTTTAAAAGTCTTTTGGGGATGTTTAGTGGGAATGTTCTAATCATTACAAAATCAAAATGTTCAAGTTGATCTGCAAACAACCACAACTTTACTTCTTTCATGTTGCTATTTTGCTGCATACAAGAAGTAAATGTTAAGAATAGAAATATCGATATGCAATTCACTCTGTTTTCAACTTAATACTTACCATTTTTCCAATTCTATTGACTCTTATTTTAATTTAGCAGTTATAACATGCCTTTTTTTCTATAGCTTGCTTTTGATTTGGTTTGCATGATTGTGATTCAACAATTCCACTTTTTAAGTAGCACATGTTTATCCAATCTTGTTGTTTCTTAAAAAAAAAAAAAAAAAAGAAGTCTTCTAGGAAAATTCAACCATTTATGTTAAGAACAACAATATTGATATTGTCACGCCCCATAGGGTACCCTAAACATAACAGTCTGCCATATACCATATAAGATTCCCGAAGTACCGCCTTAGTACTTCGAGAGCCTCATATAGATGTAAGGCGTACCTTTACAACAATAGAGTACAAGTCCAAATGAAGATAAAAGCTTAACTTGGCATATATTAGCAATAGGATATAACTCATGAGACATAAATAAATATTACATTTACTAAGGGGCATTCCCCCGCAAAAGAATATTCAATGGCCTTATACTATCATCCAAAGTCTTAAAAGTTTCTTATGGAAGTCTAAACAAACAATTCCAACTTTTAGGGGAAACTCCTAACTTCTGTACTTGTACAGCCGGGTCACGCCGCCTAAGCCACAAATGGGGTAGCTACAAAAGGAAGGGACTGTAGGGACGTAAGCTAACTAGCTTAGTGAGTGTAATCTTCCATAATAACATTCATGTCACAACAATTCAACCAAGTGATTAAGCAAGCAAATGAATGCACCAAGCACATGAGTTCAACAAACATATGACCAGCCGGAAATCATATGTGGATGGACTTGCACCCTCCATCCCGAGTTAGCAGATTAACGAATACTGCGGTACTAACTTTATGCCATTTATGGTTCATGGTTAACCTACGATTATTCGATATCATTTATGGATCACGATTAACCTACAGTTTTGATATCGTTTATGGATCACGATTAACCTACAGATTTGATATCGTGTATGGATCACGATTAACCTACAAATGCTAATGCTCCTTCCTCTTATGATATGCACATGTCAAATTTAGCATTAGTCCGAGTAGTTGATTAAGTCATTTTACTTAGGTGATCAACCAATTTCTCAAACAATCCATCATAGCTAACTACTCAACCAAAATTTATCACCCAGTTTCGATATTCTTATTTTAGGTTCACACATCATCATCAACATACAATTTCCCATTATTCCTCATCATTCATATTCCATTCATTTGGCCTACATTCTAGTGCACTAATTATCAAGCACATACAATAAATGAATCGGGAAGGGAAACTCACTCCGCCATAGGTTCGCCTTTCTTTTAGTAATAATAATCCGGAGACAAAGAGTCAACGTCTGTGGGTTCACCTATTTATATAAGAAATACCCTAATAAGTATTCTACCATCTTAGGTTACTAAAACTCTAAGAAAACTTAGTGAAATCGAAATTCGTGTCATTTTCGAAGTCCCAATTTAAAATGGCCATAACTTGGTCGTTTTAAGTCGGAATTTCGCAAATTTTATATCGATTTCTATCTACTTCGGAAGAGCTTTCTAAATATGAAGTTTAAATCAAGTTTTGAAAATATCTAAGCCTCGGAAATGAGGGATCAGATCTGTACAGCGGTTATGTTGATTTCGAAAATGTGATTTTCATGAATGCACTTGAGATTCCTAAATGAAAAATGGAACTAAATGCCATGGTGATGATTTTCCCTATCATGAATGTCTTGATATGAACTCTTAAGTGTCTAAGGTCTTATAAATTTTTTAGAGTTAAAGAATTTAAATAAACTTTTTCTTAGAAAACCATTTCATGCTATTGTTTAGCAAGTTAGTTTACTACACTTGGTCACACTTACTTGTTATAAGGATTTTCTTTAGGAAAACTCCACTTTGTTTAAAGAAATTTTGATCCTTATATTAGTTATATCCTAAGGCCTTTATTTCTTTAATAAAATCTTCATTTGTAAACCTTTAAGTGGGTCTTTTACTAGGGAGGTTCCAAAAATCTGAATTTAGAAAATTTCATTTTCAAGTTGATTCTTTTAGGAAAAATGCATTTTATATTTAGATCTTTAAGTATTTATTTTACCTATACCCTAAGGACTTCATTTATTTAAGAAAATACCATTTTTGAAGTTGGAAAACTAGTGTTTTCTAACCATCTATCCATTATTACGAATTTGGTTTTCAAGACTTTTAACTCAAAATTTCTATTGGACTTCATCTCTTGTTTCAAATATTTTCTTTAGTAAAAACTCATCTAAACTCATGAAAAATATTACCAAACATTATCTATCACCTATAAGCTTCATTTTTCTTGTAAAACACATGTTTAAAAGTTGGTAGATGGGTTTTTAAACTAGGTTTCTCAAGTCATCCAAATTTACACAAGTTCATTTCTTGAAAAGTGTTTTCCTTTTTGACTTTATTAACTCATCTACCTATAGATCTATATACTAGAAAGGTTATTTACTAAGGACAAAAGCATTGAAGACCATTAATGCACATAAACTCAAAATAGATGAGATCTTAAATGCCTACATGAATATGAGTAGTAAAATGGTAGATCTACTATATCAAGTGCTTAAATAAGTTTTGAAAACATAAAAACTACATTTTTATAAAAGATCTTTTGTTTAAAACACTTTTTGATGAAAAATCATAAAGCTTATGCCTTGAAAGCTCCTTGAAATACAAGATCTACTAGTGATGGTTTGGTATTCTTGTCTTTTGATATTTCCTTGTTCCTACCAAGAGATCATGGGGACATTTGGTTGGAATATCCAAGAATAACCTAGCCATTACAAAGATCTAAGGATATAGAAAGCAACTTCTCTTACCTTAAAGTAAAAATAGAAGACAATAGAAGAAAAAGAAAGTTGTGTGTGTGTGGGTGGGCATTAAAGCTCACGGCAAAAGAGGGTGTGGGGGAGAAACTTTGAGAGCTTTTTACCTTTTGGAAGTTTTGAAAATGAAAGAATGAGGTAAGAGAAAGGAAGTGTAGCTTATATATTAAGTGGAATTAGGTTAAATGTGACAAAAAGAAGTAAAAAAAAAAATTTGCACAAGGAGCTCATGGGGGGGGCCATTCACGCCGGCCACAATTGCTTGAGGGGGAAGGGAAAATTTGATTTTCTTGATTGATTTGCTTTTGATTTGAATTGTGTACAATTTGTCATAAATTGTATAGATTTTTAAAAAAGACAAAAATTCTTTGAAATGAGATTGATTGAGTGATGATAAGTGTTGCAAATATAGGATGTACAAATAGGTAGTAATAGGTTGTACTTGTGAATAGTAAAGAATAGTAGTCAAAACAATTTAATTACCGGTAGTAAGAAAAATATGAATAAGAAGGTTATAACTGTATTTTTCGTAAGCCGAAAAATTATGAAATTTATATTTTTGAAATCCTTATTTTATTTCGATTCAAATGAGTATTCACAAGTAAATTTTTGAAATTCTAGTTCCGGAGCATGCTTTTCTATAATGGGTCTCGAGATGACCCGGAATTGAAATTTTCTCAAAATCTGATCTTTTCTTGGTTTGAAATATAATCAAGAACCATATTCAAAATTAAATTTTCTTATAAAAGCATCTTAGTTGGAAACCGAGGAAAAGCCGGAATTAGGGCTCCTAGTTCTCACTCCAGACTTAAGCTATTCCGGTTTAGGGTTTTGGTTTCCGGTTCTTGAGTTATCTTGGTTACTTGAAAATCCGGGGTTTACAGATATGCTATTCACTTTGTTTTCAATTTAGTACTTGCCATTTCTCCAATTTTGTTGACTTTGATTTTGATTTAGTAATAACAATATACCTTTTTTTTTTTATGTAGCTTGCTTTTGATTTGGTTTACATGATTGTGATTCAACAATTCCACTTTTTAAGCAACACATGTTTTGTCATTTCTTAAACAGAATGAAATCTTTTAGGAAAATCCAGTGTTAAACCAATCTTGTTATTTTTATCAAGTTGTCCCAGCCCATTTAAGCAAAATATGTTTTCCCCTTTTTATCAGGTTATTTGGCTTTCTAACTTTCAGTTTTATTAAGATGTATGCTATTAACATTCTATTAAATGTTTGATTATCAATATGGTAAATTCAACATTTTTTTCCAGAGGGAGTTTTGCTAAAATAATTCTTATTGTATATGTTTGTCCTTAATAATCCATCATTCATCTTTTCTATCATGAAAGGACTACATTACAAAGACTACTTTGATGCATCTTAGAGCCAAAAACATAATCTATTACGCCTGTTTAAGCATAAAAAATTAGAAGACCACAAATTCCCTTGTGAGTTTTATGTATTAGAACTATAATATATAAATAAATAAATTATAGTGAAGGGAAAATTTGTCGTATATGGTTAAATAAGGGGTTTTATGGTCTATCTTAAGATGGATATTAATATATATTGTTAATAGCAAATACATTTAATCAAGAGGAAGTTGTCCAAGAAGGATTTAAGGATGCACCTTTTAGGACACCTTAAGGCCGCTAGCCTTGACATGTAAGCCACTGGCTTTGCCTTCTACACCACCAGTGTTGGGTGCCCTTTTGAGTTTCTATGCTGCCAGCCTTTGTTGCTAGCATACGATGCTCAAATTATGTTGTTTTTAGGGTTTTCCATGTATTATAAATAGCCCCTTAACCTTGTTTTCTTTTCATAACCTATCCTAAGCTTTTGGAAACTCTAAACTTCTCTTAAGACTGTGACCTTTCTTCAAGGAAGATCAAGATTCAAGAACTAGGTAAGTTGTTTCTTTTCAATCCTTTAGCGATCTAAAAGATTTATCTCTTCTGAGTTTTCTTATTGGTTTCAAAGAGAGTTAATTTTGTAATAATTTTAGAGAAACCCTACGTTTCATTGTTGAAGATTTCGTGTTATGCGATCAAGGAGGAAGGTATGTTTGAACCTAGGATAGTTATAGTTCTTATTAGTTTAAGGATTTAGATAACCTAAAGATTATGTTTATCTTGTGAAAACGAATTTTGAGATAGTTTTACTTTATGTGATTACGTGTTTCTATTGAAGTTAGGTTTTTTGTTCCAAAATTTGTTTTGCAGGTACATTCTTACCTTGTTTGATGATTATGCTTGTTAGGTAGAAAATATTATTAGACTAATTGCTTTTCGGATTTAATTAGTTTGTTGCTTGTGCTTGGCTGGGTTTAGTAGATCGGGAGTACTATGTTACTAGGATAACATCCTAATGATCTATGTATGTCGTTGTCTCAAGTGGAGTCGTGCACAGAGATGATTTTGGAAGTTTAAGAGTGGTATGAGTACAGTACCTGGATGTGTGAGGAGTACCCAATACCAATATATACATATATAAGTATTTTCTACGTATTTGTTTTCATGGGTTCATGAGTTACTTCGGTTTTATGACTAGTTGAAAATGGTTTTAAACTGTGTTGCTAACCTGGCTAATGAAAGATAATAACCTATGATTGTTACATACGTTACAATGTTGCATGTGGAATTGCGTGATGTTTGTTCATACATATGTGTTTGTGGTTTGGCATACTGAACCTTGCGCTCGTTCTTTTATTTTTCAGGAACAAGTGATGATCAAGCGATTTTTTATATGTCTAGTTACGATGTGTTCGTAAACTATGGGAATGACGATAGTTGAGTCAATTTCGCTGTTGATTTCTAGAGGAGTAGAAGTTTGTAATAGTTAGAGTTGAAAACTTTATGAAGTTTAATTAGTTATCTTAACTATTGAAGTTTGAATATTAGTTTTTATGTTTTCAGATGTTTAAAGATTTTCTTTTCATATGACGTTTAAAAATGAATTGTAAATTGGTGTTTGGTTTAAGCCAACCAAGTTGTTTAGTAGTTTTATTATGATATAAATATTTTAGAGGTACCCTTATATATGAGATATTGAAGTTATCTTATGCTATAATCATGGTTTAGTCGAATCATAGCCTTAGCATGTTCTTCTCTAGTGAGAACACGTGGAGGACAGTTAATGCTTTTAGTTTAGGGTGTAATAAAAACATTACATTACATCTTATTATACAACCATAAGTTTTTTTCATAATGGCTACTGCTAACAATCATATTTCAAAAAGGCACAAATTTAAACCCTACCCCTTACTAGAAATACAAAATTAAATGGAAAAAAAAAAAAACTTACACTTTAGACCATCTAACACTACATAATGCAGTTAACGGCAGCACACATCAATGACTACATGCACACCGCCCCTTAAAGAAAAGGATAAGAAAACGTACTAACAAAACAAACACAATAAGTATGAATTTTTCAAAGGTATATCTACCTTCTGCATCTGTCTTGAAGTAGCGCTTAGGTCACATGTTTGTCGTGGCCTACTTTCAAAAAGATCATTAGGCATTAAATTTATCAATTATCATACAAATACAAATTAGAATCAAAACATCTATAGACAAGATAAAGACACAGAAAAAAAAAGAAAAAAAAAGAGAGACAATTCAAACATATCTGATGGACTTGAACCATATTAACCTGAAATTTTGGGTAGATTTCACTTGCTTCAAGGTAAAATGTTTACGATAATAATTGTATTATCCAAAGTGGAGTAGCGATCCAAAATGATGAGGTAGATTAGGTGTGATGTTGCTTTTGTGTGTGTTTTGGGTCAAGAGATTTATGACTAATAGTTATTATGATGTAGGTTGGTGTATTAGAAGTACATACAATTGACTCATATTAATGGTATGGTATGGTATGAGATGCTTTTAATATCAATTGCAATAGACTAATAGTGCTAGTACCCAATTTGATAATGGCTTTAGAATGCGATGATAATGAGTATGTACTCTTAGATGTTAGTAAATACCTACACCATTGTTATTTATGTTAAGAAGTTATGAGACACTCCAATTTCTAGATGATAGGAATATGTTGTGTAATTTTGGTTGTTAAACTACATTAATCTTAAAGTATCCTTATGGGCTTGTGTTGTTTAGCACTTCACTATCAAATAGACTATTTTGCTGGACATTTGCTCACTCGGTTTAGGTATTAAATAAAGCAGACTAAAATTTAAAGTGTGTGAAAGTATAAAATGTTTGTAAAGAGAAATGAGAAATATGTAAAAAGAAACTTTTCACTATTGATCTGAATTGAGAGAGTACAAAATGAATCTACATCAATTTTATAATGAGATGAACTATCTATACATAACAAATATAACCGACAACATGATCCTAACTGTGCACTCTAGTGTAATCTCAATCGTTCATTTACATTTGCACATTTACATAAATGACCTTTGCATATTAACATGTCTCCCTCAAGTTGGAGCCAAATGAAGGCCCAACTTGATGCATAGCAAACCATGTTAAGAAGCTCCAAGGTTTTTTGTTATCCGTCACTTGATTATTACTTGGGAAATGAATAGGAACCAAGAATCCTAAGGAAATGTGATTCCTAACAAAGTGCACATCAATATCTATATGCTTAGTGCTCCCATGCATGTGGTGGAAAATTAATTTCAATTCTCACTAATCATTGACTAAGTTTTTCAAATTTATAAATATTTTCTAAATCAGATTCAATAACTACGATCTCACAGGGCAAGCGCACCCATCAATTGTAGCATAGATGATGATTTAGGTTGGTCCCAAGGGAATGGTTGGCAGCTAGTATACTCTAAACCTCATTAATTGTCTAGCCAAAGAAAGGTTTAGAAAAATATAAAGAAAAATGAACTATGCTAAGTTAGAATATTCACAAATGTTTAATGGCTAAAATGAGAAATAAACCTGTAATTTCAATGAAATAGTAGTTAGGGTTACTTCATCAATTCCTTACCAAAATGATTTCTTAAGAACAACAAACATCTTAAAAATTGTTGAATGGTGTGTTTATACTGCTGGATTCTCTAATTTAAACTAAAGCTTCTCTCGAAGTCAATAATTATAGATCTAACTAAAACCAATAATATGAAGTTTCAATTAGACCCGCATAAAGAATAGGAATCCATTGCTTTGAAAAGACAACTCGATGAATTTTTAAAAGAAGTGATAGAAAGTTTTCACCCATTCCTCAGTAAGAGGTAGTTAGGATCAACTCCATTAGCAACCACAGATCTATTCAATTGAATGATCTCTCGATCTATTCAATTGAAATCAATCATGGATCTAAAAGAGTGCACCACTCCTTTAAAAACCACAAGTTAAGGTCAAGTTACTAATTACAAACAACCAATCAATTTTATTCGAAAGCGCATTTGAAATCAAACTGACTTAGGAATTGGATTCGTATCCCTAAGCTGTAGGAGTTTATTTCTCCATGGATTTATTAAAATAAGCACAGATTAGAAGAAATAAAACAAAAAAGAAAGCTTAATCAATTAATTGCTCAGAAATTCATAGAAATTACAAACATTAGGTTAAACTGATTTTACCCACAAAACAGAATTAATTATCAAGTAAAAAGAAGTGGAAATTCTTTTATTCAAGAAGCCTTTAGAAATCTACTCTATGTTAATAATGATTTACACTGTTGGTATATACTTTGCAACACACGCTTGCACGTTTATTTATAAACTATTAGGCATAGAAAGCATGGCCTACTTTATTAACACGTGGTAGATTTGGCAGATTCTTTCTGACAAAATTTGATAACTTTCTATGCGCACATAAGATTTGTGAAAACACTCGTCGAGAGTCGCATGTGATTCGTTGGTCGAGGCTCTTATTAAGCAAAATTAAGCTCGACTTTAGGAAATTCCTAACTAAACTATGTGTTTTTGTTCATTGCTCTATTAAGGGTAAAATTGAGAGAGTCGAGGGTCGTATTGTTGAAGCTTGAGGTAATTCTGTTGAAGATTTGGTCTATTCAACACAATTGTCAAGGGTCGAGATTTGAGGTTTGACAATGTAATTTCTTCATAATGATGCTTGATCGCTTCGATTGAAGTTGAAGGTCATATCGAGTGCTCGCAGTTGAGGCTCGACAGACCAATTTTTGTTGTCTTCTTTCTCTATTTGGCCTCGGCTGTGACTTTACAGAGCTCAACTTCTGGATTCTTGACTTTAATTGTTGTTTTTGCTCCAAATCTAAATTAAAACACTTGATTACACTTTATTTGATTCTAAGAGCTTTAAAACAATATTATTTATCAAAAACATAATTTTTACAGGATTTTATTAAAAATTCTTAGCAAATTAAGCTCAAAATCCTATGAAAAATATAGAGTAAAAATGAATTATCAGCATGTAAGGATTATTAGCAATCAAGATGGTGAACTTATTATCACAACACAATTTCATGGGCAAAGATACATTCAATCGTAGATCATGCAAAATATACAAATAGAGTGTTCCTTGGCTATAGATGCAAATGCTCTATACACAGCTTCAGTTGTTGAAGTAGAAATCGTGGCTTGTTACTTGAACTTTCAAGAAACTAAGGAAGCACCTAAATACACACAATAGCTAGTGATGTATTTATGATTGATTGGAGAGGAACCCCAATCCTCATTGGAATATCAATGCAAAACAAGATCATTTGAAGAAGAATAAAACAGTCTAAGTGATGTGGTTCCCTTCAAATATCTAAGTGAAACATTACACTAAGATAAGTAGACCAAGGTCTAGACAATTAGTTAACTTCGTGACCGAATAAGCAATGTCTCTGGTCAATGTCATGTACAACAATCTCCCTACCATTCGACTATAAAATGAAGGATCACCAAGTAAATTCTCGGATTCCTTGTCAAGCATCAACCTTTGTGGCAAAGTGATGAAATGGAAGAAGTGACAAACAGATACCTAAGTAAGTATGGTAAAGACTGGCTAGTAGCAATCTCATAATTACAAATCCTTATCTCGAAAGAAATGAGCTAACTTGAAGAAGTCAGGACCTTTAGTATTGAACTACGCCTATTTTGGCTAAATTCCTTCGTTTAGGGCCTCAAATGGCCATTTTTAGTATTTTTGGCAAGTTTTATATTTCCTATAACTTTTTATAGGAGTGTCAGTTTTGCACATCATCTGTGGCGTTAGTTTTGTATTTTCATGTACTTTATTTAAGACGTTTTTTTTTTACAATTTTGGTTCTATTTTTGACAGCTTTTAAGCTAGCCTATATATTGTGTGCCTTATGACAAATGGATAGTCATATATCATATTTTCAGTAAAAAATTTCAGAGTTGTCATTGCTCTTTTACAAAATCTCAAAATTAGATTATATTTCAATTTTTGATGTTAACAATTTAGGAATTCTCATAATCAATAGGTATTGAAGATCACAAGCTGTGTATTTGTGCGCGAATCAATATCTTGCGATAAACCCTAATTCGATTTCATGTTAACCACTGCGTCACAAAGGCACATCAACTGGGTTAGCACCACTCATACCCGCATCCTCGAGGACATCAACAATGGATTTTCATTAATTCACAAGAATTCCATTAGAAATCTACATATATCAAGAATAAGGAAGAACCATGTAAAACTAAGATCCTTAATAGTAAATTTCTCATGTAAATGCCTCTTGACGTTCTCAATAAACGCATGATTCAAACCCATAATTAGCATGTCATCTACATATAATATAGACCAAACCATGTGAACCATTATATACAAACAATGAATTATCATGAGCCAATTGTGCAAAACTAATTATCAAAAGAAACTTAGAAATTTCTACATTTCATTACTTATATGCATGTTTAAGACCATGAAGAGACTTCTTTAATTGGCAAACTTGATTAGGTAATGCATTCAAATACCCATCGGGTACCTTCGTATAAATTTCCTTATGTAGATATCCATGTAAAAAAACATTATTAACATCAACTTAGTGTAATAGCCAATCCTTAGCCGCAATTATTGTAAGCATCATTCTAACTAACCGTACCAATTTTGGCTACAAGAGAAAATGTTTCATGATAGTTAATACCTTTAATTCAAGTAAAGCCCTTTGCCAAAGTCATGCTTTGTAACATTCAATAGACTCATCCGGTCTATACTTTACCTTATACATCCATTTACAACCAACGTTATTCTTCCCTTTAAGCAAGTCAGTTATCTCTCATGTCTCATTTGCCGCCAAAGCCTCTTATAAGTAAGACATTAACTAAAGATGCCACAAAACCACATGGAAGCGAGGTAAAACAAGAAATATCAAATAAAGAATATGGGTTAGTATTTAAGCTAGTGGAAGTGTTAGCCTCGGCATTATGGGTGACCATATGTACAAAATCATTAAGCCATTGTGGAAATTTGCGCTATCTAGTAGATTTGTGTACATTATCACTAGAAGACACATGATCACTAACATTTAGACTCGTGGAAGACACATCACTAATAGCATTGTCATTAAGCACAATCAGAATAGGAGGAATAACAACATCATCACCAAGAAACAAAGGAGATTGAGACACAAGTTTTTTAATAGAAAAGTTAGAAGATTCACAAAAAGGAAACAAAGATTCAAACAATACAACATCATGAGATTCTTTAACGCACTTATTTGTTAAATCATATACTCAATAACCTTTCTTGTTAAGAGCATATCCCAAGAAAACACAATAAACACCACGTGGATCTAATTTATAAGGAGAAATCCAACTAATATTTTAATGATTATAGGCATCTTTACAATATAGCAAAGACAACCAATAATACGTTGATGATTATAGCTTGGTGTAACCCCATATAACTTTTCATAAGGAGAAATCCAACTAATATTTTCCATAGGCATCCAATTAATCAAGTAAGTAGCAGCAAGTACACATTCACTTCAAAATTCTTTTGGTAAAGAAGCATGAAACACCAATGTTGTACAAGTATCTAACAACTGCCTATATATGCGCTCCACATTACATTTTGTTGAGGTGCATATACCATTGTTCTTTGATGAACAACTCTAAACTCTCTAAACATCAATGCATAATCTTTTGATTCCGTCGTATTATCTATTCTTATAAATTTTGGCACAACACCAAGATGATTATATATATACTTAAAAAAATTTCACAACACACTACAAGCTTCACTCTTGAATCCAAGCATAAATGTCTAAGTACATTTAATATAGTCATCAACAATAATTATAAAGAATCTCACATGTGCAGTAGATTTGACTTTATATGGACCCCATATATCAATATGAATAAGATCAAAAGGACATTTAGAAAAACTTATACTCTTATGAAATGGAGGCCGATGAAATTTAGATTCTTGATAATCATGACAAAGAAAACTATCAAAATTACAGAACTTGCATTCCATCCAAATGACGAAGCTTATGAATAGAAGAATGTCCTAATGCAAGTGAAACAAACGAAGTTTATCATTAATAATAGTACTTTGACAAGATAAATGAGTACCGAGAGAATTAATACAAGGATACACATGATTAGGCTTAAGTACATTAAGGTTATTCATCAATTGTCCCAAAGCAACACTTCCTTAATTTTCAAGTCCCAAAAGCCACAAGAAGAATAGTCAAAAGAAACATTAAAGTTATTTTGGTTAAGTAAATAAGAAACAAATAACAAGTTATGTTGAAAACAAGAAGCACGAAAAACATTGGTTAATATGAGTTTTGAAGAGAAGCAAACGTCTCTAACTTTAGTGATATGTATTAAGGAACCATTTGGTAATTTAACACATATGGGTTGAACAAGGTTATGTGTATGGGTTAAATGGCTCAAATGAGGTGTCATATGGTTTGTAGCATTTGAGTTTATAATCCAAAAGCTAATACCATTATACAAAGATTTAAACACAAAATTATAATAAGGATTACCAGCAAAGACAATGGTTCTAACCACACCACTTGCATCATCTCCATAGCATGAACTAGGTACAATGCCTCTAGAATGCATGATCTTCATAAATTCCATGTAAGCACTTTGGAGAAAATTTGAGCCAACATACCCCCATTGGAATTGTGCAATTCACAATGATCAACAGGTGTTTCAAACCTTGCATCACTTTATGCCACATTATTAGCTATTCCACTCATCTTTAGCTTTATAATTTTCTTGCCTTTGTACCATTATGGATACTCAATGAGCTTAAGAATTCTCCTTGGTATAGCCTTCACCTTTGCAATGAAAGCAAATCACCTCCCTTCCTTACTTTAGATCCATATTATTGTCCTTGCTCTTTACATTAAACGTCGCAACTTTCACATCACTACCAAAAGATGGAATCTCTTGCTTTTGCTTCTTAATTTGTCGAACAAGATAAAATGCCTTGCTAACATTAGGCATAGGCTCCACAAAAAGAATTTGATTTCTTACCAACACATAAACTTCATTCAAATCCATTAAAAATTGCATAACATTGGCATTAGATGCAAACTCTATTAAACACTCATTCATCCCACAATTACAATTTTCATAAGAACATTGTGGATACACATTTAATTGCCTTAATTCATCACAATACCTCCTAAGCTTGCTAAAATATTCACTAACACTTATTTCTTATTTCAAGTTACAAATCTTTGTCGTAATTGAAATACAAGGGGACCATTTGATGTACCACATTGCTTTTTAATTTCATCCCACAAATGCTTAGTGAATTGAGCATACAAGAAACTTTGAGAAATTTTAGCTATCATGAAGCTTATAATCCAACATCATACTATAGAATCAACTATATTCCATCATGTTAAATCAACCACATTAGACTCTAAAAGTTTTTGCATGGATCCATTAAGAAAACTAAGTTTCATTTTAGTTGATAATCCTAACTTTACCAATCTACTCCAAGCAAGATAATTGATTCCATTAAAAACCAAATTCCTAATCATCATACTAGGACTATCCAATTTAGAAACATGCAAAGGATCTGAAATAAATGGCAAAGCTCCTAAAGAACTTGTAATATTATGTGAATTCACACTCATTTTGCAAATTCCACACATGCATAAAAAAAAAAAAATCAGATTGCACAGTATACCAGCACAATAACATCAAAATTAAATCAAGAACCTCAAATCTTAATATAAAATCTAACTATTGATTAAGAAAATTTCACTCGAGACAACCAAGACCTGAGCTACACACCCAAGTCACAAGCATGCACAACAGACACATACCTAAGTACACTAGCATGCAACAACCCTGATCACGACAGAGCTTAGCAAACCCTACAGTAGTAAAGATCAATAGTGCACTCACCTGATGATAGCAGCAAAAACACAACGTGCTCTAACTAGATTCAATGCACTTAACCCGATCTCTAACTAAATCCAATGTGCACTCTGCTAAACCTCCCGATCACTAACTAAATGCTCCAATTTACTAGTATGAACAACCTCTATCAACTACACGCAAGATTACAATCTAATACAACACATCATACATCAAGCAAACTTTAAGGACAACTCTAAAGATTTCCAATAAACTTCAAGAAATCTTTATCACTGACAACTATCCAACTAGCATCCTAGCTATGATACCATGTTAAAGGATGTTAAAATGTTTATAAAGAGAAATGAGAAATATGCCAAAACAAAATTTTCACTATTGATCCAAATTGAGAGAGTAAAAAATGAATCCACATTAGTTTTACAATGAGATGAACCATCTATATGAAAAAAGCATAACTAACTATGACAATATAATTCTAACTATACACTCTGATGTAATCTCAGCCGTTTATCCACATTTGCACATTTACATGAATAGCCTCTATATATCAACAAAGCACAATACAACCTATATTATGCTCCCCAACTTAAGATTATTTTATGTATTATATTGAATTTTGTCATATTTGTGGTTATCTAGTTTTTGAAGTTTATGTATAGCACTATTGCACTAGTAATATTAAACATTATGATTTGTGAACATTCAATATCCTAGTGTTTCTTTTTCTTTTCCTTTTGGACCCTTTCTTTTTTCTAATTCTTTTCCTCTCAGTTTCTTTCCTCTCTAATTGCTTCATTCTTTCCAAACATAATGTATAGATATTTAAAAAAAAAAAAACTTATAGTATGTCTATGAATAGTCGGATATTATAACTTATTGGTGTATTTGTATTGAGTACACAAAATTTACAGTTAAATAGTCAGGATGACATAGGAGCTAGCTATAATTGAATTCTAAATATATTAGTTTGTGAACAATCAAAACAAGAAAAGTTAAAAAAAGTTATATGTAGCTCTTTAGATTCCATATATATGTATATAACTTAGCTTATATAATAATTATATACATTTGAAAGTTGTTGAAAGACGGGCCCTACGATAATTGTCTTTATGCTAATGCCAAACACAATCAACTCCCTAATGATCTAGAATGTCGTGTCCGTGCAAAATTTATCACGGAAAAACTTCAAAGGAGTAATTGAACCTTGATAATAGGGTTTTTCTTGGCAAGTATGATAATACCATTTAAAGAACACATTTTACCTCTATGGCTTATTAAAATAAGCCATTATATTGAATAGTTAAAAACCATTTAAATAGTCGGATATAAGGTAAAAACCATTTTACGTCCAAGGCTTATTAGAATAAGCCATTATATAAATAGTCGGATATAATTCAATCATAGTTAACTGTAAATTTTTTATAACTATTATGTTAAATGGTTAAAAACTGAAAATAAAAAAAATAAACCAAAAAAGATCGATCGTTCAGGCGGTTAATCGTTTATAACGGATCGATTTAGGATTGAGATATTAAAAAACCAATCATTACTGTTAAGTTTAAAAAAAAAAAAAAAAAGGCCCATAGACCGGTTAACCAAACCATGAACACCTTCACTACTACTGTTGATCGTCCTAAAATGAAGCTGCAAGTTAGATCGTGATGTTCCATGATCATGCTTTTAAAGGTTTGGACTGTTTGTTGAGGATTAGGGTATATGTCTTTTGGTGCCATTAGGGTTTACATGGAGTAGTACCTAAGTAGATAGAGTGATAAGGTGATTTCACATTTACATGTCTCCTTTACTAAAAAGGTACTTGAAAAAGCTCTGCATAAACCAGGATTCCGTCAAAAAAAAATTTTGAAATTCAAAAATACCGCATTCGGTTAAAAATGTTTCTTTAAAAATTACGTGTTCGCTTCCATATTGGTCATAAAATCTACATAAGTAGACGGTGAAATGGGATTGACAGAAGTATGAATGATTAATGTTTTGTACAACCAATATCAAAATGATCGATTTGAAAGTATAGGTACCAAAATGCATACTTTATGAAAGTTCATATACCATTTATGTAATTAACCCTTTTTTTTTTTTATTGCAAGGCAACTTCGATGTCCATAACTTTCTTGAGTTGTTGCCTAATTTTTTTTGCAAACTTTATGTACACGCTACCATTAGACCATTGCTATTATTATTCTTATAAAATTAAGTTTGAAATTTATAAAATGACTAAATCGCCCCCAAAGCGTTTTGTTCTTTTGATTAATTTTCCATATTTTGTTTGATTTTGCATCTAATTATACTTATTTGTTGTAAACTTTATGATGGTGCTTAAGACTGAGTCAAAAACAAAAATTGTCACCAGGCTTTAATTATAGCTTTAATTTTAGAAATGAATAAAAATAAACCTATAGCAAAAATAATCTTAATTAGATAAAAAAAAATAACAAAGAATTATATTAGGACAATGTCGAGACTTATACTTCAACTTTACGCCTTTTTTTAATTATACATCTAAAGCTTTAAATCAGCAATTTGCAAAACTTGATTGGATGTTTAGTTACTACTGTTTATGCCTCATCTCCTTCCACTTTGTATAGATATGTGGATTTTCTTTTACAATGTAACAAGATAACTTGGTATCAGTATATAATACAAAATAAAATATTATATATATTGCATTATGATTGATTATCTGTGATAATAGAGATAACAATACTTAAGAGAAAGAGACGAGATATAAATAGTAATAACTAAATATCCAATTAGATATATAAATTGAGAATCGACAACTTTAGATGTATAATTGTAAAGAAGCTTAAAGTTGAGGCGTAAACTACGATATTAACCTGATTATATTTCGATTTTTTTTTTTTTGGATTGATTGATGATGATATTTATTCATATATTTCTATGTTACTGTATCTTTCTTATCTAAACTGAAGCTTGAACCACTGAGAAAAAAGTGGGATTAGAAAGTCATATATTGCATTAAAAACCTAAGCATGCTAAATGCGTTTAGAAATGGACTAGGGGATCACTTTATGTGGAAAATCATGTCAACTGGCTTGATTTTGGGGTGAAACTTCAATGGCTTATGCCATTTTGATAGTGATCTCGCAATGGAAGGACATTATTGGAGGTTTTCACGGTGATTTTCGTGGACGAGATGTTCTTAGAGGATCAACTTTGGCAGTTTGCTATTGTTAAATGC
Organism: Combretum micranthum; assembly: GCA_024138025.1. Classification (NCBI taxonomy): domain Eukaryota; kingdom Viridiplantae; phylum Streptophyta; class Magnoliopsida; order Myrtales; family Combretaceae; genus Combretum; species Combretum micranthum. Next base: position 136,180 of record JAMXBD010000858.1, on the reverse strand, counting down.
AAACAAATTAAAAAGAAAATTTTTCTAAAGTGCCAATATTTGAAAATCACCAAATGACTTCTAAGTATGAGGTTTACTACGAAAGTTGGGTTTTTAATCTAATATAATTCGATGGCCAGCTTCTCTAGTTATTGGCCAGGTTCAATTTAAAAAGTTAAACCTAATTATTTGGTGATATTTAGGGAGATCTAACATAGTAAATTTTAACCCTAGATTGCCAGAAGGACTAATTTTTATTGCTTTTCTCTCTTATCTCACGCTTGAAAGAAGTCATTCAATAACCATTTATTTTAAGAGTAGGCCTTTTATAAGCTATTGGGCTTACTCGGGATCACAAATATTAAAATCCCATGAGAAACTATAAAAGACAAAGGATTTTATCTCACTCATTACTCCTTGATCCTTGATTATTAAACATCTCATCCATAAATTATAACCTTCTCCTCCTCCTCCTTTTCCTTTTAACCATTAATAGTTTTATGAAGATCTCCAAAAAACAATTGGCAATATGTTAATTTCAATCTAAGAAATGTCAAGATAACAAATCAAGTAAAAACAAGTAAGGACAATCAAAATCGCTCGAGAAGATTTTTTGTCATACAAAAGCATTTGAAATTCAAGTTTGTTTGTTTCTCCTCTTAGATCCCTCTTTAAACACATTAGTTTGCGTGTCATAAGGTCATTTGACATACAAATAGAAGTAAATAATACCACTAGCAACAAAGATGCACCCATAGAGGATATAAGAAGACATAATTAAGAGCATATATGATAGAGAAATAGAATGAATCATCAAATAATAGCAAAAGGTTGAAATAGTTAATAGGCTTTATATTTGATGTAAGAGACTATAAATGACCATGCACGTACCAAAAACCAAAACACCATGGTTTACTATGTGAATTCTATTGTGCTGTTGCATGAGTGGAGATAGGAATTGCATAGATTTTATGAAAATGCACTCAATTACGAAGGTGTAGTGATGATGTCCTTAGCTAATATATTAATTTATAATTAAAATGTGTAAGGGAAAACAATTACATTAGAATCGATCCACATGTAGAAGTAAATTTTAATAAAATATCAACGTTCAAGTATTAGAAAAATGGATTAATACCATATAAAGTAGTGTAAATAAAGTATTAATATTTTAAGTAGTTAAAAAAATTAACATTATATAAAGTGATGTAAATAAAGGATACATTTTTTTGTGTTATTAGTAATCTACTTAAAACATCAATCATTTCTTTAGTCGTTTGAAATATTGATCTTTTATTGACATTACTTTATATAACGTCAATTCCCTTTTTTTCAACCACTCTAAACATCAAGCTCTTATTTGGACTAATTCCTAAACTTTGATCCTTGTTTTTCAATCACTAAAATGTTAATCTCTTATTCAAATTAATTTTCATACATTAATCCCTTAAACGAAGGATATTTTATCTCTAGAAGAGTAAGTAAGAGAGTTCCATTCGAGGTAATAATTTTTTTCATAAAAACTTTTTACTTAATTTTTTTTTTTTTTTAGGAAAGTGATTGTTTATATATAATCATATAGGAAGTTAATCATACATAAGTTTTGAATTCAGTACGGGCTAAAAAACGTGTGTTATCTCCTTTTCTTTCCCCCTTGGGGTTTACTTTGATTTGTACATACATTTTTTCTTCTCCTTAAACTAACAAGGACTGATGCTAGGGATATCAACAAGGAGAAATTTAAATATATTTATATTGTTATCTAGATTTTATTTGCATTTTGAGTTGTCTTTTAAAATTTTGTCATTATTGTCAAGAAATATTATTAGATTTATGATAACTCTACTTTAGCAAGCCTTTCGGTCATTACAAGTAATTAATGAATATCTTTTAAGAAGCAAGGTGGAACATACAAGAATGTATCAACCAAGTACTCAATCCTTGGTAGTCTCTAATTCATTCAATAACAAGGTAATTGAGAGTTTGGTTTATAACTACTAAAATGTGATATTTGAATAAAAAAAAAAAAAGAAATTAAACAATTGTCTAAATTGAGGTTCATCTTTCATGCTCTAATTCAATTATTATAGATTGGAGAAATGAACAAAATTAAATGATAAAGTTAATGAATTTTAATTGTTTACTAATCTATTAGCTAGTTCTCTTGTGCATTGCCAACCAAGGAAAAAAAATTAAATACTATAATCCTTATTAGGAGTTAGCAATTTTAGGCAACATCAAGTGTTTAGTAACTAAGGTGTCACGCCTCAAGGGTTACCCTAAACGTAACAGTCTGCCATATGCTATATAAGACTCACGAATCACTACCCAAGTCTTTCGGGAGTCTTGTGTAGACATAAGGCGTCCTTTTATGATAACAAAATACTTGAACCGATGGAGTTAAAGAGTTTAATTTGGCATTCAATAGTATTAGAAAATAAATCAAAACACATATGTATTTAGTTACAAAATCTAAGGGGCACTCCCCGCAAAAAAAAATATTAATTAGAGATCTATTACAGTCATCCAAAGTCTCTTGGTTTCCTACGGAAGTCTAAACAAATCTGAATACAACTTCTAGAGGAAACACCTAGCTCTTGTACCTGAGCTGTAGGTTGTGTCGGTCTAAGCCATATCAATTCGTGCTGCAACAAATAAAAACTGTAGGGATGTAAGCTACACTAGCTTAGTGAGTGAGAATTTCCAAGATCACATTTATAACACATCATACAACCAAGTGATTAGCCAAACAAGTGATATGCATCAAAGATATGGAATCGACAAACATATGACCAGCCGGAAATCATATGTGAATGGACTTGCGCCCTCCATCTCGAGTTAGCAGATTAAGGAATACTATGGTACTACTCAATTATGTCATTTAGGATCGCGATCAACCAACTTATAAATTCATTTGTGGATCACGATTAACCAACTCATTAATTCGTTTATAGATCACGATTAACTAACTTTTACACCGTTTAGGATCACGGATAACAAACCAATGCTAATGCTCAATCCCCATTTATGATATGAATGAATCCATATTTATTTTCGATTCCGAATAGTCAATTATACCAATTCTTTAGGTGATCAATCAATAATCGCAGACAGTCAATCCTAATTCATCTATACAAGCAATAATTAATCACCCAGCTTCGATATTCTTACATTCCATTTCTCATATCAACAACAACCATATAAAATTCCCATTCACTCCCATCATGCATATCCATTTTATCTTTACCAAATATATAGTGCAACTATCATTACAACCACATACAATAACTGAAATTGGAAGTGATACTCACTCGACCATGGATCACCGGTCTTTTAGTAAAAATAGTCTGGTAGTAGAGAATCGTCGATTTCGGGATCACCTAAAAAGGAAGAAATACCCTAATAAATATTTCATCATTTAACTAATCCAAACTGTATATCAAAACTAAGTAAATTCGTAATTCTCGTCATTTGCGGAAGTCCCGACTTAAAACGGCCATAACTTGGTCATTTTAACTCGGAATTTCACAAATTATACATTAATTTTTATCTACTTCGAAAGATCTATCTAATTAAAATATTATTTTCAAGTTTTGAAAATGTTAGGGTTATGAAACAGTAGGATCAGTTCTAATCAGTAACAATTTCCCAATTCCGAAAATAGTTTTGCCAATGTTTGAAATGTTTCTACTTTATAAATTAATTATACATGCAATATTAATGATTTCTTGTCATGAATGGCATGTTATGAGTTTAATGCATGCATACTCTTGACAATATTTATAAAAAGGAATTTTAGAAACTTTTTATTTTGCAAGACTCCAAAAATATTTTCTTTTAAGAAAACTAGTTTCCTAACTTTAATAATCTCTTTTGTTTTGGAATTATTGCTTAGGAATTTCTAGTTATCTTTGCTAGAATTGAGTCTTCATGATGTCTATTACTTAAGACCTTCATTTCTACATAAAAACTCCCATTTTATACTTTGTAAACATGTTTTATAATAGAGTTTAGTTCAAATTCCGAATTTTTGGAAATTTAGTTTTTTGAATGTTTTCTTTAAGAAAAACTTGTTTAATACATTAAAAATTAAAGCTTTATTATACCTATCCCTTGAGGACTTCATTCATTAAATAAAAATTTCATTTGAGCTTGGAAAATAGGTGTTTTTATGGCAATATCCCAAAATTATGAATTTCTTAAGTTGAGTAGTAACTCAAAATTTCCTATATTATTTATACTATTTGTTTTGCATATTTTTCTCATCAAATTTCATTTCAACTTATAAAAATCATTACTTAATGATACCTATTACCTATTACCTATTCCCTTCATTTTTCCTATAAAACACAAGTTTTAGAGTTGATAAAAGAGTTTTTCAAAACATGGTTTTGAAGTCATACGAATTTTTCATTTGGACATTTCAAACAAAGTTTTTTTTTTAAGTTTCTTATCCCATCTAACTAAGGATCTACTAACTAACATATTTATATATACAAGACAAGACCTTTATGAGCATTAATGCATTAAAACACAAAATATTCATAAGATCATGAATGTCAAGTATATCATGAATATCTAAATGCTAGATCTACTACTTATGATGCATGAAATGAAGTTTGAAAGCATGAACATGGATTTTTATGCAAGATCTCTACTTTACTCTACTATTATATGCATGAACATGAAGATAAGCCAACAAAAACTCATTTAAACACAAGATCTAGTCTTGTGATGGCTTGATATTCATGTAGTAGCAACATTTTATTGTCCCTAGCAAGTGCTCATGGGGACATTATCATGAAAACACTCATGAATAACCTTGCCATTAGAAAATTTAATCTAGGAAAGGGTTAGGATTCATCACCTAAGGCTTGAATCAAGAGGAAAATGAAGAAGAAATGAACTTTTGTGTGTGTGTGAGCTAGAGGGTCACGGCAAAGAGAGGGTAGAAGGAGAGATTTGTGAAGTTTTTGAAACAAAAGAGTGAATGAAGAGAGAGAAAAGTAAAAGAATATATATAGTAAGGTAAATTAGGGTTTGTTTAATTTATAAAAGAAGAAAAATAAATCATTTTAGGGAAACAAGGGGGGGGGGGGGGGGGGGGGGAGGGGCTGGTGGGGGTGGGGGTGGAGGGCGCGGGCTGTGTGTTGCGCCAGTTTGATGGGAGGGGGAGAGAGAGAGATTTCAATTAAATTTTGTTTTGTAATTTATGTAATAAAAGTCTTAATTTGTAATAATTTGTTAAGAGACAAAAATTTATTGGAAAAGAAAATATAATTGAGTGTTTGTAAGGATGTAAAACTAGGTATGGCTTGTGAGTGCATAGGTTATACTTGTGAATAGTAATGAATAGTAAACAAGACAATTACTTTACTGGTAGTAAAGAAAATACAGAAAAAGGCTATATCTGTAATTTTATAAACCGAAAATATTAAAAACTTATATTTTTAAAATCCTTATAAATTCCGGTTCTAAAGGTATTTAAAATATTTTTCTGAATTTCTAGTTTCGGGGCTCGCTTTTCGATAATGGATCTCGGGAAGGCCCGAAATAGAGAATTTTTTGAAATCAGAACTTTTTATGGTTTGAAATAACTTTAAAACAATATCCACATTAAATTATTTTACAAAAGTTCTTTTAGTTTGAAACCGAAGGAAAGCTGATCTAGAGTTCCTAGGTTCTCTCTCAAGCTTAACTATCCGGTTTAGGGTTTTAGTTTCTAGTTTCCGAAGTTTACTTGTTTATTAGGAAAATTGGGGTTTACAAAGAGAATGCAATAAGCAATTTGATACTCTTGTCCATACAAAAACTAGCTCCATTGCTTTTTTCTTTTTCCTTCCTTAAAAGCATAATCTAATATCTATTGCATTTTTTTAAAGGATATATGAGAGATATTACATGCTTAATATACCTTTAAAAGAATTACATAAAAAAAATTAGAGAAAAAAATTACATAGATAGTATCGTTATATCACATAATGGTTGTGCGATATAGGTTATCATATGTATTGCCTCTTTATTATTCGATACACATGATATTATGTGAGAGGGATAGTGGGATTGATGAGAATGATCTGGGCTAGAGTGAGAGAGGTCTCAACGAGAGAACGATGAGGGAGGATGAAGAAGATTGGGGAAGCACTAAGTCTTAATAAGAGGGCAAGAACTTAATAGACCATTAATTTTTTGGTTGCAGAAGTCAAATAGTTGGCAGTTATTGATGTTGAAAATCGAAAAAAAAATTAATTTTGATTTTAAAGAAGGATATGAAAATTCGATCTTTGAAGTTGTAGAAATCAATTTTTAATAAATTGTATAAAGGAAATGGTTAAAAAATGAGGTCTAAATGAGCTCAAAAAACTTAAATTTAAGCTTTAACGGCTAAAGAAGGGTCGAGGAGACAGTGCATAGATATGTATCGCTCTTCGTAAATGCGATACAAGGATATCACTAACCTAAATGCAGTAAACTTCAAAAAGTTTGTACCTTTAGGTCACTATATCACCGATATTACATGTGATATAAGCAAAATTTGATGTATCTCTAGTTCAATATGTGACATAACGACACTAATTTTGTATTTGTTTTTGTATTTTTTTTAAGACAATACTAGACATGTGTTTCACCCGGATATATGAAGTAATTAACCACGATTAGTTCCACTAGAAATCTAGTATTTATACCATTTGTTGCAATAGTCTTGGATGTTATTTTCTTTTTTCCCTATCGGGAAATATACTTGCATTACTTGATATTTGATTTCTCACAGCTTTATAGCTAAAACCATACCTACAAAAATTTCACCTCCATGTCACATTGTAGACCCCTTAAAATATCTAACTACTTATACCTATCTTAGAGTAAAAAGGAAATGCAACTAAATCATGCAAAATTTCATTCTCTCAGGACATAAGATTTCCTAGCAATGAAAATAGCAACATAATTGATCTTAGTAACAAGAATTAAAGAACAACTTAAATGCTAAAATAAAAATTAAAAATCACTAATAAGACTGATATAACTTTCAAAACTAAGTTTAAGGTTCTAGTGTACTAAAAAGAGTTAATGCTACATTAGGAATTAGGGTTTTGTACAAAGAGATACTCACCGTTAATTTACAGCATCAAAAGGGCCTTGATTAAACAAAACTAAAGGGGGAAGGACTCAGGTTGGATGAAGTTAGACTTTTTGAGACCTAAGTCAATTGTTTTGACTGTCTTTAACAGACTTTGGTTAGATGATCGTGGACTTGTTCAACTGAAGTCTCGCAAAGGCTTTAATTTTATAACTTTAGGAGATGACTTTCATCAAGCAATTTCGAACTTGTTTGGCTAAAGTCAAATATTCTTGAATCGGTGCAAATCCATGTCACTTCAGTTTGATGAGTTAACGTCTCAAAACTCTTATGGCTCATTCATTCCACCATATGAAATAAGAGAAAGATTGAATTCTAATACAACAGGAATATAACAGGGTTGTAATAATTATTATACTATTTACTTGGTATAAAAAATGAAACAACTAATTATTATAGTAAAAGGTAAAATATCTATTATATCATTTGTCTTTATTATGGAGAGCAAATAATTCTATAAGTGATATTTTTAAAATAGGAATATTATGATATGCTTGGAAATAAATCATCGCAATTTATGAGTATAATGACATGAATTGCTATTCATCATTTTAGGTAATAATAATTTTTATGAATTGTAATTCTCCTCAAGTAAACATAATAATAACAATTTTATATAAAAAAAGATGAAATTAATAGTTATTCTTGTTAAGTAAACATGTTGTTATATTATCTTTAAGACAAAGAACTCATTTAGGTTTCCTAAACATTATGACAACACACTTTAAAGAACTCTTCACCTTAATAAACACTTCAATTTATCCATGAGGTCTTTCAACAGAGTTCCTTAACAATTTTTCTTTTTTAATTTTTTCTTTAAACCTTACCATTGCTTCTTATTCTTTTCTTCATTCACTTATCTTATTTTGATTTTTTTTTCCATAAATTATATTAAGAAATGGGGGAAGAAATAGTTTTCTCCAAAGAACCATGGTCACGGTTCTTACCTTTACTTTAATGCTTAACGATCAAGAATGCATTTCTTAGCCTTCGGAATCGTCATCAAGCAACTGTCATTACCACTAGTAGAAAAGTTGGTTAAGGAGGCGAAAATAATGAGGCGAAATTCCCCTCTTAAAGAATCAGAGGAGAATTTCGCCTCTTAATGAAATATGAGGCGAATTTTCGCCTCCTCTTAGTCAGCAGATGAGGCAAAATTCACCACTGACTAGGATAATGAGGCGAAATTCGCCTCATATTTCATATACTAGTTAATTTATTTATTAATAAATAAATATTTTTATAATTAATATTAAATCTATATAAATATTTTTTATAATTATAACTCTTCAATCTTATCTACTAGTAAATCAATTGATTAATAATCTATATAAATATTTTAATCATATTAATATTTAATCTATATAAATATTTTTTGTAATTAGTTGTAAATAAATAAAAGTATATTACCCAATTTAATAAGATTAATTTTTAATCTTATCTACTAGTAAATAAATTGATTAATAAATATATATTTTTATAATAAATATTTAATCTATATAAATATTTTTTATAATTAATTTTTAATAAATAAAAGTAAATTACCCAATTGAATAAGATTATTTTTTAATCTTATCTACTAGTAAATTAAGTAATTAATAAATAAATATTTTTTATAATTAATATTTAATCCATATAAATATTTTAGTCAAATTTAATATTTACTCTATATAAATATTTATTATAATTATTTATTGGGTAATAAAAGTACATTATCAATTTAAAAAAAAAAAAAGGCGGGACGACGCACTAGGAAATAAGCGGGTGTGAGAAAGTTAAATTTTTCAAGATGAGGCGAAATTCGGCTCATTTGCTCATGTGAGGTGAAATTGGCCTCAGTGTCCAACTCATGAGGCCAAATTCCCCTCGAAATCTCAAATATGAGGCCAACTTCGCCTCATCGGCCCAACCAACTTCGCCTCATCAGGCTAGTCACCTCTTTATAAATACCCTCTTCTTCTTCTCTTGCTCGTTTCATTTTTTTTCTCTCCCGATCCGATTCCTTTTCCAAATTTTCTTCCTTCACAATTATTTCAACATTGGAAATTCATTTTCTATTTGCATTGATTTTATTTCAAATTTATATTTAATTTTATTTGTAATTATTTACTTGTATTTATTTCTGCAGGTTTTTACCATTTATTATTACAAGTTCAACAACATCAAAATCAAATATAATATAAGTAAGGTATAATATTTTCATTTTAATTTACAAGTTTTTTGATAAAATTTATTTCATGGTTTAGGTATATTATGATTTTCCAATTTATAATATTCATATCAATATAAATATATTTATAATATCAAAATATTTTTATTATTTAAGTGTTTAGAGTAAAAAAGTTACATATAATATTTTAAATAAAATATTAATATTAATAATTTGTAATATTAATTATAATTTTTTTAAAATTTATTGCAATATGCGTTGCATTTATTGTTTTTAAATTCTAGAAAAATATATTAATTATAAAATTTTAAATAAAATATTAATATTAATAAATTTGTAATATTAATTATAATTTTTTCAAAAATTACTGCAATATGTATTGTATTTATTGTTTTTGAAAACAGAAAAAAATATTAATATATGAGGCGAATTTCGCCTCATCTTTAAAACGTAAGGCGAAACTCGCCTCATGCCATGTCAGCTACTAAGGCGAATTTCGCCTCACTAGCTGACATGGCACCCGCCCATGACATGAGGTGAAAATCCCACATGTTTAAAGATGAGGCGAAATTCGCCTCATACATTAATAAATGATGGAATAAGGCGAACTTCGCCTCATATTAAAAATATTGCAGCTACTCTCACCTTCTTTTCCCTAACACGGCCGCTATACACAGGCAAAATTTTGAGGTGAAAAATTCATCTCAGTAGCTTTATTGAGTCGAAATTTAGAGCTACTGAGGCAAAAAAACTCACCTCTCAAACAACATTTTTTACTATTGTACAAATAACCATGAAAACTAAAATATATAGTGTAGTAGTAGTAGTAGTAGTAGTTAAATAACACTAATTTCACATTTTCTAAAATTTCATCCCCACTAGATTGATGACATATTAAGATGGTTGATATAATTAAATCTAAATTAATTTGTACTGAAACAGCTGGGTTTAGAGAGAATGGCTTTTCCCCTCAATTTTACACCTAAAATTTAAAACTGCCAAATAATATGATCTATCAAACCTCTGTTTGTTTGATTACCAACATAATTGCTCATTATTTACATTCATACTAGTTACTAATCAACAATTGCCACGGCATCTTTTTAAATTCTCACGACTATAGAGGTAATAAATATGCAAATTACAAATTCTATTAAATATAGCGATAATGTCACTAATTGTATTTGAATTTTGGTAAAATATGTAGTTAAGTATTTAAAATTTAAAATGATTATTTTAATATCTGAATTTTAAAATTAATCAATTTATGTGCATGAAAAGTTCTTTTAAATATTAAACTAACCAATTTCAAAATTCATGTATTAAATTAATCAATTTCAAAGTTCAGGTATCTTATTACATAATTTGTCGAAGTTCAAATATTTTTTGCAGCATTAACCCTTAAATATAACATTTGACAACTCCAAACATTTATAGCATTCGTTAATGAATTTTCCCATAACACTTTTCTAACGATGATGGGAGTAATAGATTTTATAAGTCCCAATTTAAGATTAAATTTTTTTTGCAAATTTTTAATTCGTTGTGCACAATTGATAAGTAAATATGCACATAAAACAATAATAAATTAAAGCGTGCATAGTAAATAAGGTCAGTCATCTACATCGATCGTTCCACTAATCCAATAAACAATTGAGAGATTACAAACACTAATGCTATCTTGCTCTATCTCATAAGCCTCACACCTAGGCGAATCATAAAACTACAAGATATTAAGCATAATCCTCTAGACCTAGTTCTCAAAATAAAAGCAATGATAGTTTGAAAAGAGATAAAATGAGTTCTCAAAATTTAAGTACAAAGCAAAATGTATATCAATATTGAGCTTAAAATTGAGAGTGCAAGTGTTCTTCAAATTCAAATTTCATCTTCTTATATATTCTTCATGTGTAATGGCTTCCTTGAGTAAATCTCTTCTAAGCAACAAACTTTATCCATTGAAGATTTAGAACTTTGAAAACTTGAAATATTTTCCTTAAAATCCATGTATGTTGCTATCTCGAAATATTTGATTAAATGATATTATCCAAGCTTGAAACCGTTGTTGCCTTTAATGTTCATAAATACTTCAAATTTAAATCTTTTGAAAATATCTTGAAGATGTTGAAATCATATATATAAAGCTCCACAAAATCTAGAAAAAACTGTTGTAGCTAAATCTTTATTCATTGCTCTTGATGAAGAAGTTAAATCGCATCCTTAAAAGATTCATTTGAAAATCTTTTATCGACCTATATATTCATGAAAAACGGAATATCACATTTCTTCCTCAACCTTGTAAAAATCCATAGTCCGAGCATAATCACTTTAGATCTTATCCCATGGATTTTTAAATCTTCACTCGGTGGAACTCATTAGATACATTAACCAAATATATCTAATGAGTGGACTTGGGTCTTCATCATTAAAACATGTTCTTAAAAAGAATGAAAGTCCCCTAGGATAAATTCTTGCAAAAACTTTGTTGTCAACATAAATATTTTGACAAAGGTTCTAGCACAGGTTGTAATATAGCTTCTTATGGAGGTTCTTGCAATACTTCTGACATAGAATTTAACAGATCTTCTTATAAAGTTGGCATACTTAATTAAATTAACGAGATATCTTTATTTTCTTTTGGTTATTATTAAAAGCAACAAGGACATATCTTAATAAATTTGATGATTAATAATCCGGGTGAATATAATATTCGATAAATCTAATTTCTTTTTTTTTTTTTTGGCCCTTGATAACTCTAAATTTTAATCATGAAACTTGATAAGTAGAAATTTAATTAAAATAATTGAATTTCTACAACTAGATGGGATAAATTTTCAATTGGACTATTTGGGCCACAAAAAGAGAAGCTCTCATCATTATTGCCTGTAAGACGGAAATCGACAAGTCCAACAACTGGGCTGACAAAGACACTAGGCGGCATTCCTTTTTCTGGTTGACACAAGGTGACATACTTAATGATGCAACGCATGACCATTAGGTTGGCAAGTTGTGACGTATCTGCTTACACGATTCACCTAGAAGTCTGAAACACGAGAGATCTCGCTTTACTAGTCAACAGAGTGTCAAATATCCTTCGTAATACTTCTATATATAAACAAAGATCTGATTTGAGAAGAAGTCGCAAAGAGCAAAGATACGAGGTAAGGTAAAGAATAAGAAAAGATGGCAGAAGAGCAAAGAGTTCAGATTCCAACAGTGAAGCTTGGAACTCAAGGACTTGAGGTACTAAATTATTCTCAATTACCATTTTAAGATTTTTATTTTCATATGGAATTCTTTTAATTTGCTAGACATTTAAATTTTTAACAAGTTTATTAATCCTTTGCATCTTTGATTCCTTTATATATGCAAGTTTTTGTCTTATTTTCCAAGCAAGTTAATTGTTAAAAAAATTTTATGCATTAATGCATTTTTCTTTTTCTTTTGTGAGAAAGTTTCAACCATTTCAAACTAGAAACTATAGGGTTGATCACTTATGATTACATTATTTTGGTCTTAACAGGTTTCTAAGTTGGGATTCGGATGTATGGGCCTCACAGGAATTTACAATGATCCAGTCCCTGAAGACATCGGAATCTCACTCATCCATGATGCATTCAAAAAAGGGATCACATTTTTTGATACATCTGATATTTATGGACCACAAACAAACGAAATTCTACTTGGAAAGGTAATTCTTCATTTTGATTTTGAGAGCATAATTTAAATGCAAAACCTTTGTTTAGATTACTCTTTTAGTTGTTTCATGTCAATGACTACTGTATTTTAATTTCTTATCCAGGCATTGAAGCAATTGCCTAGGGAGAAAATTCAACTCGCAACAAAATTTGGTATTGTAAAGCTTGGACCTGGAAACATTCAAGTAAATGGAACCCCTGAGTATGTTCGATCATGTTGTGAAGCTAGCTTGAAACGTCTTGGTGTTGATTATATTGATCTCTACTATCAACACCGTGTCGATACGACGATACCGATTGAGGAAACAGTAAGTGATAAATATTTCAAATTTGTTTTATGAGAATTAGTGGTGGAGCAATCAGTTGATGCTATGGTTTTGGGTATTGAAGATGGAAGAACTCAAGAAACTTGTGGAAGAAGGAAAAATAAAATATATTGGTTTATCCGAAGCAAGCCCAGAAACAATAAGAAGAGCACATGCGGTTCATCCCATCACGCTGTGCAAATGGAATGGTCTCTCTGGACTCGGGAAATTGAGGAAGAAATAGTCCCACTTTGCAGGTAAATTAGTTTCTCATCAACTTTTTCAAAGGAAATAGTTCTTAGTATTAATGTTGCCAAATTTTCATGTGCTTGCTTTGTGGAAAATGTTCTCCAAACTTATTTTAATAGCTTCATAACTAGGGCTGTAAATGAATCGAGTCAGTCGATACAATCAAGCTCGAACTCGACGTGAATAAAAAACTCAAAACTCGACTTGATTTAATACTCAATAAACTTAAATCGAGTCGAATAAGCTTGATTATTTTTTCATTATTGATTTAAATATAAAGAGTATTTAATATTAATAAACTCAAATTTGACTCAACTTGATTTAATACTCAATTAAGCTCATTTGAGCTTGTGAGCTCATCAAATCGAGTATTTTAAAACTCGAACTCAAACTCAATAGCTACTCAAGTAGCTCAAACTCGAGCTTGACTCCATCGTAAGCGAGTCAAATTTGAGCTTTCATAGAGTCAAACTCAAGCAACTCACGAGCTATCTCGAATCATTTATTGCCTTGCTCATAACCAAATTCTTGGAACTATCAAATATTTTTATAGTAAAATCTTCTGATTATTATTTTTCTGTCAATGGTTATGATTGCTTTTATTATTGTCGTGAAAAAATAGGGAACTTGGGATTGGAATAGTCCCCTATAGTCCTCTCGGTCGTGGTTTCTTCGGTGGCAAGGCAATCACGGAATCCGTACCAGCAAGCAGTTTTCTGGTACATCATGAAACATTTTCTTTTTCATGTCGACTCTTATAAGCTATGCTACTTAAGGAATTATCAAATGAGCTTTCCTTTTTCCTATTTTCCTTTCAGATGTCGCATCCAAGGTTTCAAGGAGAGAATTTTAGGAAAAATAAGATTTTATATGCTCGAATGGAGAAGTTGGCTGAGAAGTATAAATGCACCACAATACAACTAGCACTTGCTTGGGTTCTGCATCAAGGGGATGATGTTGTCCCTATCCCAGGTGAGTAAGGTTTTCGAATTTGACATTATTTAGGCCCCGTATAAGATGCATCAGCTTTGAAAAAGGATTCATTAGTTGAATACTTGGTAGCAGGCAATGATGAACATAAATTTGAGAAATCAACCACCCCCATTAATGAATAGTTACAAGAATTCTCAAGGGTATAGTATATTTATGTGAGAATGTAAAACTTAGTACTTCAATTTTGTATAAAAATTTAATTTAGTATATGAACTATATGAAATAGTAAATTTAATGCCCAATAAAACATTTCATGGATATTTTGATTAGCTCACTAGCAGTGCACCATTTGTTCTATTTTCTAATATGGAAGAAGTTGTATATTAGTATTAGGAAGAAGAAATAAAAAAATCAATGATAAATTGTCTCTTCTAAATCAACAATCAGAGTAAATGATCTTAAAGAGACAATAAAAATAAATTATGTTATAGAATAGATGATTTAAAGAAATAACAAAAATAATCGAAAAAAGTTTAATTGAACATTAAATTGACCACTTTAAAGTTTAAATACCAAATTAAATTTCGTTCAAGTATCAAATGCAACATTTATCCTATATTTTATTCAAACCTAATACTAATTAATCCATACTAGGCTAATCAGGACAAAAACTCACTTCTACTATTTCTAGCATCACCCTAATAACGAACTCTTTTTTTGGCAAATCTTTCAATCCGTTTCATTCACATAATTATGAAATAAATTCTAATGGTTACTTCCTGTGCATTCACATAAACTCATCTTTTCTCCATTTTCTCTAGGAACAACCAAAACAAAAAATCTGGATAATAACATCGGTGCCATAGAAGTGAAGCTGACGGGAGAAGATATAAGGGAAATTTCTGATGCCATACCAATTACTGAGGTTGCTGGAGATAGAACTCACGCTACCTTTGCTCGTGTCTCGTGGAAATTTGCTAACACACCACCAAGGAAGATTTCTGCTTAAGGATTAATCCCATCACTACTTGATGAGAAAACCAGTTCATGTACTATTATTTATTATTATTATCTAAATAAGTTTTCGGAAATGTTGTTCGAAAACAATGAACTATAATATCATCTTATATTACTATCAAAGTTGTGATTAGATTCATTGAAAACTGAACCACAACCTTATAGGTCTGTTTGGATTGTCTGTTTTTCATCTGTATTTGTATCTTTTTTAAAATGATATATGTAAATATATTCGATTTGCATCTAAATTTTATCTATATTTGTTTAATTTGATCTTTTGATGAGAACTGTCAACTTTTTTTTATCTATATCTATTTCTTGATAAATAATTTGTTAGCAAAAAGTTTGAAAAAGTGTCTGTATCTGCAGGAAAAAAACCAAAACAAACAGACCCTAAATATCGTAAGAAACCTCCCTTTTCATTTGCTCCGATGAGTTATTTTTGCTCTGAAAGAAATAAGAGGAGAAACCAATCACTAATTTGCCAAGAATAGGTTGATAAGAATCGGGCACAGGGGTCTTGGTGGGTTGCAAGTAAATTAAAGTTAGCAATGTTCTTTGATGGTTATGTAACTTATGTTTAGAGGTTTGGTGACTAGGTCTATTCATTATCTTTTTCTTCTTCTTCGTTTTTTTATTCCCTTAGATATCATTTTAGGTTCCATTATTTGGCAAGAACAAGATGGCACAATGATGGAAATTGACATACGCATATACCCCTCTTATTAAATTAATCACCTAAAAAGTCCTATGGAGTTGGGTTTATTTGCAAATTATTTTTATTCACTTTTATAAAATTACAGATTAAAATTTTCCTTTCCAATGCGCAAAAATTTATTTTTAAACCCAACTCTCTTATATCACATTTGGTGTGTGGGAATAAATCTAGAGTAGAATTGCGATTTCGAACTCTATTCCCATTACTAGATTTGGTTACGCTTTTAAAAGTCGGAATCACGATTCCTCGAAATCGATGATTTCAACTTTAAGGAAGAATTTGACACCATCATTAAAAAGTGACATCACATTCTTTCCTCACAATTGATTACCATTGAATTACCACTTTATTCTCTTATTTATTTATTATTCACATTAGTTACTTGGAATATTTTAATCAAATAACATGTCAATTTCGTCTATTTTATAATGTATTCAAACAAAAAAATAGATTCATCATTCCACCTTTTATTTCATTCCTCTCATTCTAATCTATTCCATTCTAAATTATTCCTATGTACCAATGTGATATTTAAATATGTGAATTTTCACTTTTAAATTCCCATAACTCAGTCACTATCTCTATCATAATCATGAAACAAATTCATACAAATACATATCGGACACAAAACATATACAAACAAGTTATAGACACAAAGGGGAAAAAATGAAAAAAGAGAGACAATGCATATAGATCTAACGGAATTGAACCACATTGACCTCAAATTTGCGGTTGATTTCACTTGTGTCAAAGCAAAACGTTTAGGATAATAATTGTAATATCCAAAGTGGAGTAGCGATCCAAAATGATGAGGCAGATTAGGTGTGGTGTTGCTTGTGTGTGTTTTTTAAGTCAGGAGATTTACGGCTAATAGTTATTATGATATAGGTTAGTGTATCAGAAGTACATGTAATTGAGTCATATTAATGGTATGGAATAGTATGAGATGCTTTTAATATCAATTGCAATAGACAAATAGTGCTAGTACACAATTTGATGACGGCTTTAGAATGCAGCAATAATGTGTATGGGCATTTAGATGTTAGTAAATACCCACATCATTGTTATTTTATGTTAAAAAGTTATGAGGTACTCCAATTTTGGATTATAGGAATATGTTGTGTAGTTTTGGTTGTTCAACTGCATTAATCTTAAAGTATGCTTTTGAACTTGTGTTTGATACAATAGACTATTTTGCTAGACATTTGTTCACCCCGTTTAGGTACTAGATAAAGCAGACTAAAATTTTAATGCCTAAAAGTGACTCTTGTGTATACATTCTGGTTGTTTTGGGGAGGGGGCGTACCCCTTAAAGGACAATACAACCTATATTATGCTCCCCAACTAAGTTGTTTTGTGTATTATATTGAATTTTGTCATATTTGTGGTTGTCTAGTTTTTGAATTTTATGTATAGTACTATTGCATTAGAAATCTTAAATATTATGATTTTGTGAACACTCAATATCCTACTATTTCTTTTTCTTCTCCTTTTAGACCTTTTTTTTGTCTAATTATTTTCCCCTCTAATTTCTTCATTCTTCCCACGCATAATGTATAGATATCAAATAAAAATGTAGAAACTTATAGTATGTTTATGAATAAGGGTAGAATCAGAAGGAAGGAAAGTGAAAGAAAAAATTAAAGAAAAAATAAAATGAAAGGAAGAATTGTAAGTTCCTATTTAGATAACTAGGAAAAAAGTGGAAGGAAAATTAGTAGCATAAATTTCTAAAATGCCACAAAAAACTATATATGGGAACTTCTATAGTTTATCAACAAATCATCAGTCAATGATCTAATAATTAAATAAATATAATAATCGACATATTAACTATTTTAATAATTAAATTTTTATACATATTGGGAGAGAAAATAAACAAAATATTTGTGAGAATTTTTTGGCAACATCAGCATGAATTGCCTAATTTCTAAGTTGTTTCTTGTTAGAAAACGTAATAATTTTTTTTTTTTTTATCTTGTTGGCTAGTCTATAATTTTTGTCTATTTTTATAGGCTTTTTGGTAAGGGGTGTAGTTCTCCCCTTTTATTTTGCTTACCGATTCTCTTAGATAAAAGGGAGCAATACTTGCTTATTTATTTTTTCCATGCTTTGTAATTTTCTAAGGGTAAAGTACTAAGTCCCCCTATCATTATAACAAGCAATGGCATCATAAATAAAGATGATGAAGTAAATGTAAAAAAAAAAAAAAAAAAAAAAAAAAAAAAAAAAAAAAACTATTTTAATGCTGTAGTCACCTTTCAATTTGAATAAGAGTCCCTAAATAGTTGAAATGATTGCTTCCATCGAAATTAATAAATAAACCATAAAGCTTTCCTATATTATATTGTACAAGTAGTTTATCATAAGTATTTTAATTAATGTTATATGTAGAATATTACACTACATACTTATTATTCTTATTGTCTTATTTGTTTAAATGCATTAGGTTCTAGAAATATTTGCATAGTATTAAACGTCCTTATTATACGTTGAAAGGAAAAAAAAAAATTGTGATCATTTTTATATTTCTTTTTTGCAAGGCAACTTTAATGTCCGTAACTTTCTTGAGTTGTCGCCCAATTTTTTTCACAAACTTTATGTCCACACTACCATTAGACCATTACTATTATTATGCTTTTAAAATTAAGTTTGAAATTAATAAAATGACCAAATTGCCCAAAGCGTTTTGTTCTTTTGATAAATTTTCCCAATTTTGTTTGATCGTGCATCCAACTATACGGCTTTGTTCTAAATTTATGATGATACCTACGAAGTTAAGACCGAGTCGAAAACAGAAATTTTGATCAGGCTTTAATTCTAGCTTTAATCTAGAAATGGATAAAACTAAACCTATAGCAATAATAAACCTTAATTTGATTTAAAAAAAAAAACAAAGAATTATATTGGGACAATGTGGTGACTTATACTTCAATTTTACATTTTTTTTTTTTTTATAATTATACATAAACTTGATTGGATGTTTGGTTGCTACCATTTATACCCCATCTCCTCCTATTTTGTATAGATGATATGGACTTTTTTGGCTATATAGCAAGATAACTTGGCATCAGTATATAATAGAAAATAAAACATTATATGTATTGCAATGTGATTGATTATCTATGGTAATAAAAATAACAACACTTAATAGAAAGAGACAAGTAACTAAATATCTAATTAGATATATAAATTGATAATTTACAACTTTGTTTATTTAATTAGAAAGAAGCTTAAAGTTGAGGTGTGAACTACAATATTATCCTAATTATATTTCTATTGTTTTTTTTTTTTTTTTTCGGATGGGGTTATTGATGATGATATTCATTCACATATTTCCATGTTACTTATCGTCTATTTCTTACATAAATTGAAAATTGAACCAATGAGAAAAAAGTAGGATTAGAAAGTATCCGTTGCATTAAACACCCAAGCATGCCAAATTCATTTAGAAACGGTTTAGGGGTCATTTTGCATGAAATCATGTCGACTAGCTTGATTCTGGGGTGAAACTTCAATGGCTTATGCCATTTTGATAGTGATCTCACAGTGGAAGGACTTTATTGGAGGCGCTCACGATGATTATAAAAACATTTTCATGGACAAGATGTTCTTAGAGGATCAACTTTGGTGGTTTGCTATTGTTAAATGTAAACAAACTAAAAAGAAAATTTATCTAAAGTATCAATATTTAAAAATCACCAAATGACTTCTAAGTATGAGGATTATTATGATAGTTGGGTTTTTAATCCAATATAATTCGATGGGGTCTAATCTAAAAGGTCAAACCCAATTCTTTAGTGATATTTAGGGAGATGTAACATGGTAAATTTCAACGGATTGCAAAGAGCTAATTTGTTTTTCTTTTTCTTATAAGTCATTTATTTTAATAATGGGCTTTTTTATAAGCTATTGGGCTTGCTTGGATTATGCATATTAAAATCCCATGAGAAAGTATAAAAAGACAGGATTTTATCTCACTCATCATTCCTTGATCCTTGATCGTTAAACATCTCATCCATAAATAATAACCTCCTCCTCCTTCTCTTCCTTTTAACCATTAATAGCTTTATGAAGATCTCCAAAAAACAATCGGTACTATGTTAAGTTCAATCTAAGAAAGGTCAAGATAGCAAATCAAGTAAAAACAAGTAAGGAAAATCAAAATCAATTTTCTATCATACACGAGCATTTGAAATTCAAGTTTGTTTGTTTCTCCTCTTAAATCCCTCTTTAAATACGTTAGTTCATGTGTCATCAATTTAAGGTTTGAAAAGGTCATTTGACATACAAATAGAAGAAAATAATACCAATAGCAACAAAGATGCACCCATAGACGATATAAGAGGACATAATTAAGAACATATATGATACGAAAATAGAATGAATCAAAAAATAACATTCAAGACAGTACAGACATTTGATGAAAATTATTGTAAGAGCAAAAGGTTGAAATAATTAATAGGCTTTATATTTGATGTAAGAGATTATAAATGACCAAGCACATACCAAAAACAAAAACACTATAGGTGTTTGATGCAAATTCTATTCTATTGTTGCATGAGTAGAGATGGGAAGTGTATAGATTGCATGAAAATGCACTCAATTACGAAGGTGAAGTGACAAAGTCATTAGCCAATATATTTATTTATATTTAAAATGTGTAAAGGAAAACAATTACATTAGAATCGATCAACATTTAGAAGTGAACTTTAATAAAATATCAACGTTCAAGTGTTAGAAAAATGGATTAATGTCATATAAAATAGTTCAAATAACGTATTAACGTTTCAAGTAGTTAAAAAAAATATTAAAATTATATAAAGTGGTGTAAATAAAGGATACATTTTTTGTGTTATTAGTAATCTACTCAAAACATCAATCATTTCTTTTGTCATTTAAAACATTGATCTCTTGTTGACACTACTTTATATAACGTCCATTCTCTTTTTTCAACCACTCTAAACGTTAATCTCTTGTTTGAACTAATTCCTAAACATTGACCTCGGTTTTTCAACTACTAAAAACTTTAATCTCTTATTAAAATAAATTCCAAATATTGGCAAGTGGATTGTCACAAACCGTTGAATTGTGCACAATTACCGGTTTGAGATCTTCAAAAGCCTATTGATTCAAAGAATACTTAGGTAATTGACATCAAATATCAAGATCCTACATAAAAGATATGAAATTTGGGATAAAGAGCAAGACAGCTCTAAGAAAATTTCATTCAAAGAAAATGGGTAACTGATATGTTTTGCCTTAGGGCTTACATTAAAAGAAACAAGGAAAAAACTAAAAAAACTAAAAAAAAAATTGAAAAGTCCGAACAAAAAGGCCAACGGCTTATAATTGTAAGCTGGTGATGTACATAAGTTGGCAGCTTTGGTTCTAGCCTTTAAAATTTTGAAACCGTGAACTTTGAAAGCCTGTAGAAGGCTAGTGGCCTACAAGCCTATGCCAGTGGCATAAATGATCAAAGCCAGTAGTGTACAAGCAAAAATAGGCAGCATACAGAATTGTTTTAACATTTGTTTTGCCTCCCAACATATGCTACTTCTTCAATTAGTTATATCTCATCTCTTCCACTGCATCATACTCTCACAGTTTGACAAAATTCGCCCTCGAATTTTAATTGTGTCACACAAGAGCCATTTGAATTTAACAGAATAAACTACCTGGAAAGGGCAAGATCCGATGCTGTAGATGACAACATGGTTGTGTGCAAATTCAACTAAATTCACCTTTTGATTCCAACTATTCACATGTTCACCCATAAATCTCCTTAACTCTTCCCTAACACATATGCTACTTCTTCAATTAGTTATATCCTTTCTTCACCCACTGAAGCAAACATAATATTAGAATCACAAATCTCCTCCTCGATTGTCCTAGGAGTCATACATGAATTCCTAACCAATAGATTCACTCTATTATCTCCTAGCGCAATTTCTTATTCATCAGTATAAAAATAAAAAATTAGTTCACCACTACTAACAGGCTCAAAGATTTCATCCTTTTCATCATCAACATAAGTGTCGAAGATTGGCTTTTCATCAACCTCAAATACATCTTCTTCTTCACCATGTTCTTCATCATATATTGGTTCATCATTACTTCCTGCTTCAAAGACAACATCATATTCTTCCTCTCAAATTCATTAAAAATATGTTTCCCATCCCCCTCAGCTTCAAAGATATTATTAAATTCTGGGATCTCTATTTTCATCCTTATTTCCCAATGACTACTATCTTCCTCAACATGCGCCCTATCTTGCTTGCATCGTAATTCATCAAAACAACCCTCATCAACAGAAGAGGAATCATCATCTACTCCTCTAAAATCTACATTAGGCACCAAATCAACGTTAGGGTTTCTACATTTGTTTTGATTCACCACAAGTGCCTCCATCCTCTATAACATCATATTTGGGCTTAGTTCATGCCTAAGGTTAGCATTACGCTGATTTCTCATCATCACAACCATCCTCTTAGTGAATTGATCCGACATCCCACTACATCGACATTCTATTGTACCCAGCCATTCATCGATGATCTGTCTGATCTGTTCATCTAGGTCATCACAACCATAAGTTTCATCCACTGCAATGTGACGTTGATTGCCCTATCGCTTGGGAGGCATCTTCTCCAAGAGAAAACTTTCCAAGAGTGAACTCGATTCTGATACCAAACTGATGCAACATACAAGCGATTGGATTATTGCAAACGTTGAATTGCACAATTACTGGTTTGAGATCAAAAGCCTATTGATTCAAAGAATAACTAGGCAATTGGCATCAAAATCAAGATCCTACATAAGAGATATGAAATTTGGGATAAAGAGCTAGGCGGCTCTAAGAAAATTTCATTCAAAGAAAATGGATAACTTATATGTTTTTCCCTAGGACTTACATTATAAAGGAAACAAGGAAAAAACTAAACGAACTAAAAAAAAAAAAAATTGAAAAGTCCAAACAAGAAGACCGGTGGCCTATAATTGTAAGTTGGCAGCGTACAATATATAAGTTGGCAGCTTTGGTTCTGGCCTTCAAAATTTTGAAACCGTGAACTTTGAAAGCTGGCAGAAGATTGGCAGCCTAAAAGCCTACGCTAATAGCGTAAATGATCAAAGCCAGCCGTGTACTGGCAGAAACAAAGAGCGTATAGAATTGTTTCAACATTTGTTTTTCCTCTCCAACTTATACCATTTCTCCAATTAGTTACATCCCATCTCTTCCACTGCATCAGTAGTCCTAAGATCTAAATATATATATGTTATCTCCTTTTTTTTCCCTTGGGGTATACTTTGATTTGTACATACATTTTTCTTCTCCTTAAACTAACAAGGATTGATGCTAGGGATATCAACGAGAAAATTTAACATATATTTATATTGTTATTCTGATGATTTATTTGCATTTTGAGTTATCTTTTAAAATTTTGTCATCATTATCGAGAAATATTATTAAATTTATGATAACTCTCATCCGGCGAGCCTTTTCGGTCCTTACAAATAATTAATGAATATCTTTTAAGAAGCAATGCGGAACATACAAAAATGTATCAATCAAGTCCTCAATGCGGAACATATAAATATCTCTCGTTTATGACCAAAAAAAAAAAAAAAAGGTACTCAATCCTTGGAAGTCTCTAATTCATTCAATAACAAGATAATTGAGGGTTTGGTTTATAACTATAACATGTAATATTTGAAAAAAAAAATTAAACAATTATCTAAATTGAGGTTCATCTTTCATGCTCTAATGCAACTCTTATTAATTAGAGAAATGAACAAAATTAAATGACAAACTTAATGAATTTTAATTGTTTGCTAATCTATTAGCTAGTTCGCTTGTGCTTTATCCAACCAAGGAAAAAAAATTAAATGCTATAATTCTCATTAAGAGTTAGCAATTTTAGGCAACATCAATTGCTTAATAACTAGGAGAATGTAATAAACCATTTGATACTCGTCCATGCAAAAACTAGCTCTTTCTTTTTCCTTCCTTAAAGTATTATCTAATATCTATTGCAATTTTTTAGAAGGATACATGAAGTAATTAACTAGGATTAATTCCATTACATAATTAGTATTTATATCATTTGCTGCAACGGTCTTGGGTGTTATTTTCTTTTTCCCCTATCAGGAAATATACTTGCATTACTTAATATTTAACTGCTTGCACCTTTATAGCTGAAACCATACCTGCAAAAATTTCACCTCCATGTCACATTATAGACCCCTTAAAATATCTAACTACTTATACTTGCAATAAGAAAATGTAACTAAATCATGCAAAATTTTATTTGCTCATGACATAAGATTTCCTACCAATGAAAATGGCAACACAATTGATTTAAGTAACAAGAACTAAATAACAACTTAAATGCCAAATAACAATTAAAAATCACTAATAAGACTAATATAACTTTCAAAACTAAGTTTAAGGTTCTAGCATACTAAAAAGAGTAAGTGCTACATTAGGAATTAAGGGAACTTTCATGGTCTGTCAACAAACCATCCAATCAATGATCTAATAGTTAAAATAAATATAATAATTGACATATTGACTATTGTAATGGTTGAATTTTTATATATGCAGGGAGAGAAAATAAACAAAATATTTACGGGAATTCTTTGGCAACATCAACATGAATTACCTAATTTCCAAGTTGTTTTTTCTTAAAAAACATATATAAATAAGCCTTTTTGTAAGGGGTAGTACTCCCTTTTTATTTTGCTCCGATCTTATTTATATTTTGCGTGCTTTGTAATTTTTTAAGTGTAAGGTGCTAAGCCCCCCTATCCTTATAATAAGCAATGACATCGTATATAAAGTTGGAAGTAAATGTAAATACATAATATATATATATATATATATATTAATGGTGTAATTACCTTTCAATTTGAATATGAGTCGTTAAATACTCAGAAATGATTGGTTTTATTGAAATTAACAAAGAAACCATAAAATTTTCCTTTCATCTAAATTCTCTCACCATTTTATTTAAATTAGAGGGGAAGGTAAATCCATTCTTTTGCTTTTTATGGAGAAAGGTGTTGGTGAGTATTACACGTAACATGTAATGTACATGTATTGTATAACTACCAATGATATTTTAACATGTGGTCGTATTGACGTTGGTAACTTTAAAAACTACCTACTACCTTATCCATGTACTGACGTATAGTTATCAGTTACACACCATATACATATACATAAATATTTGTATATTGGCCATTGAATATTTTTCCCTTTTTTTATTTTCCTTTTCGAAAACCAAGGAAAAACAAAATTTTCTCATCCACTTGCTTCTCTCCATCTGCCTTCCTTCCATCCAAATATGGTATTAGCACCTATAGAACTATTTAATAGATGAGTTAATATATATAAATAATTATATAATTAGGTAAAATAATTATATAAGTTAATATCGTAAGTAATTTGGCGTTAATCATAAAAAAAAAAAGAATTATGATATTTTAATCATAATTATATATTAATCCAAAGAGTTGCATTTCATAGGAAATTGTGCTTAAGGCTACTACATAATTTGATTCAAATTCCATTTATAATGTCAAAGCCAAAATTAAATAAATAAACAAATATTCTGAGCCCATATCTTCTTATAGAAAATTTTATAATGCTGAAATAGTATTTTATTTTTTAATTACTTAAGGAGTTGCTTAAAATGTAATGTCATTATTTGAAGTAACTTTTTTTATTAAGCAACTCTCTACTTTATTTTTGCTTACTTTATTGGAGTTACTTATCTACTTCTTTTTTTTTTTAATTTATGGATCCTATTTTATTTTATTACCTCATAAAAGGACCAATAGGAAAAAGAATGGGAGTGTTACTTTCATAAAAATTAAATAAATATAAAAAAACTAATGAGAATAAGAGTAAGATGATTGCTTGTTATAACAACTTTGGTTGCTAAACAACCTACTTTGCTGCATATGCATGCAACTGACACATTACTTATATTTATTAAAGTTTTCACCACAAGTACTTAGGATAAAGATGCTCTAGTTGTAAGAATAAATGGTTATCTATTCAAATCTAGCCGATCCTAATTAAATCTTCAATTTGTTTATACAAACTTTTTCATATTTAATTCAATTATAATATCAATAACGATCACGGCTAAAAGCTCCATGTCCCTGTATCTCTGGACATTTTGTGTTAACTATCATAAATAAGAATGGGGAAGGTGAAGGCACCTACCTACCTACCTACCTACCTACCAACCTTGTAAAAAAATTTCAATATTAAATTTACCACTAACCACTAGGGTTATAAACGAGTTGAGCTACTTGTGAGCTATTTAAACTCTACTTGGCTCGGCTTGAACTCGATTAATAAATGAGTAGAGCCTAAGCCTAGAGTAAAGCTCGTTTATTTAAACGGGCCGAACTCAAACTTTGATTTAGGCTCGCGAATTGGCTTGTGAATAAGCTCGTTTAGATTCATGAACAGGCACATGACTAGTCTCGTTAACAGGCTTATTAATAAGCTAAGCTTGTTAACAAATTTATGAAATTTTTTTATACATGACATATTATATATAACTATATAATAAAAACTAATTTCTATTTAATTATTATGTATATTTAGATTATAGCAACACATATATATATTATATTATATTTTAGATTAAAGAAAAAGGAAAACAGGTTATCTAAATGAATCGAGCTCAGACTTAAATTCAGGCTTGATAAAAGCTCGGCTTATTTCAAATGAGCCAAGATCGAGCCTTAATTTTGAACTCGTTAAAAAGCTTAGCTTGAGCTAGGACTGGTTAAATTTTAAGCAAGCCAAGCTCATGCCTTTAAAAGTTCGCATTGACTTATCTGCAGTCCTACCAAGCATAGCACATAGAAGTCGAAGGAAAAAAGAACATAATAATAAAAGCCTAGATAGAAGCTCAGAAAAATGGCAGAAGATCATAGAGTCGAGATGCCCAGAGTGAAATTGGGAAGTCAAGGACTTGAGGTGAAAAAGTTAAAAACCCATCTTTGATCTCTTGATTGCCTTATTGATGGTTATTGATATAAAAAAGAAGTTAATGGCTTGAGGTTGTTATTTAAGCTTGTCTATTGTGTAGATTGCATTCTATAATGATAAAGTTTCAATCTTTCCTGGTACTGACAAATTTGTAGATGTTCTTTCAGTTGGGTTTTGGATGTATAGGTTTAGTTATGTAGGTTTAGCAGAATGTGCAATGATGGGATGGCCTATTTCCAAACAAAGTGGGAATTGGAAAACACAAATTTTCTTATAATTTCATTTTTTATTTTTTTTATTTCCACCATCTCTCTTTAATAAAATTCGCTAAATATAATGTAAAAGTAGTCTATGTACTAGACTAACAACTATGTTTACAACTATCCCTTATTTATTATGAAACAATTTTTTTATGCATCGTATCTTATAAGTATGCAACGCTAAGCAATGATGAACTTGTATTGATTGATTAGATGATAAAAGATATATATATATATATATATATATATATATATATATATATATGTATAAGGAGGAGAAAAAACCGTGAGATTCAATCTCATCATATTCTTGCACATATCATTAACATTCAAGTACCGCATTAACACTTTTAAAAAACTCTATTCCTCAAAAATATCACTAGTTTAGTAAAGTTTTTTCGTATAACTTCATTTATGTGATTTTATAAATATATTTAATTTTACATAGTAATTAAATATTATCAAGGAACTCATTCTTGATATCAATAAGGATCTCAAAGAGTAACACATGGTTAGCATTGCTAAAATAATTTACTAATACACAAATTAGAAAAATTAATTACTAAAATTATGTTACAGAATCACATCTATAAAACGAGAGATGAATATTTATACATAAATTATGGATATAAATTACAATATCATGTTTCACTATTATACTTATATCGTGTTTTATGCTAGCAATATATTTTTTTCCCTGTCTATCGTGCTTTATTCCCACGTTATAGAAATGACCCTCTCCAAACTTCACATGTTGTTGTTGCACTTTTAATTTGGCACTCTTTACCTTTCTCATTTTACTCGCCGTGAATTGATTTGGGTCCATATAACTTGTTTTATTTTCCCATTTGTGCTTTGATTGATTTGGGTGGGTCCGTATGACCTTTACCATTTTCCTTCATGTGCTGTTGTTGGATTTTGGCTGGGCCACAATCTTTATTTTGCTTAGAGTTTAGTCGGGCCTCAATCTTGGGCTTATATCCACCGGCAGAGGCAAGTGAGATTGTTGCCTTGATACTTGGAATAGAACTGGCTAAGAAGAATAGGTGGTCAACAATTCTGTTTGAATCAGATTGCAAACAAGTGATCTAAGCTTTCAATAGTCATCATGAAGGGCTTCATTGGTCTTCTCTAGTTTATTTTAAAGAAGCCTTATCCTCTCTTTCTTGTTTAAGGAATGTTAATTGTTCTTTTGTGTTTGTAAGAAGAAATGCAAATTGTATTGCTAATTGGATAGCTATCTCTTTTAGAAGGAGGATGTGCCCATTGGATTGGTGGATCTCCACTCCATCCTCACTTCAAAAGCTACTAGATCGGGATTTGTCTATTCGTACTGATCTATCTTATACCGTCCCTGATAAGAGATAATTTTAATTAAAACTTCATGTTTCTTTCAATAAAAAAAAATAATGCATATTATGAATTGATATCGTGACATCTAATGTTATGTTAGTATATTTATATTTAGTTTAGTAATCGCATTTTTAATACTGTATTATGATAATAAATTTTATTTCAACCTTATTTAACTCACTAATACTAATCAAATCTAAACAAGAAATAATTTTCATCACGACTATCAGCTTAGATGACCGATGCTCCAAATAAAAACTAAAACTGCAGAAGGCAGACAAACCACAGCTCATATGCGTTGACATCACGTGCAAGTACCATGAAATTGAAAATCATGGAAGTTCATTTGTCTAAGAGGAGATCCTAGTGACAAAATCACATTGAAAAGTAAACCACAACATATCAGAGTTATAAAAAGGGGGGAACACCTCAGGTTTTAAAGAACTAGAAGAAGTGAAAAAAAAAAAAAAAAAATGGCTGAAGAGCACGGAGTTAAGATGCCTAGAGTGAAACTTGGGAGCCAAGGACTTGAGGTAAAAAATCAAACCCATTTTTAATCTCTTAGTACCCATCTTGGATCCAGCTTCAAAATGTTAACTTTCATCTAAATTCAACTAGATTTAGAATTTGCATTTCAATAATGATTGTGATTTGTGTAGATTCCCCCACCCCCCCCCACAATACAACTCTTCATTTTCATTAAACAAACAGCCATGATTTTCTCTCCCATTCCTACAAGGAGGAATCCCAAGTTCATCATCAGATGCTTCAAGTAAATGTCTAAACTCCCTTTCCTTATTTTCTTCCTCTTCTTCTCCCTCAACTTGTTTCACATCACAAGAATAAGAAGAAGAAGATGCAGAAGCAGGAGGAAGAGATAATCAACAGGATCAGAAGAGAGTTATTCTTGAAGGTTTGTCATTAAAAGAGACAAATCTTGGGTTGGTATATCTTCTTCTACATCAAAAGTGAGAGTATATGGTTTAAGGACTTATGGCGCTTGTTTTCATCAACTTCCCCTATTTGGTCTCTTGCCTTTGGCGTTTTAATGGAGTTTCTGCCATATTTGTCTGAAAAAACGAAGGAGAAGGGGGAGTGTGTGTCAATGAATAATGATAGGAGGTGCAGAGAGAGAGATTTCTGATTTGTGTAGATTGCTTCTTGTGAATGATGAAATTTCAATCTTTATGGTGTTGCTGACATTTTCTTCACTTGTGCTTTTAGTTGGGGTTTAATCTTTATGGTGTAGATTGCTTCTTGTGAATGATAAAGTTTCAATCTTCATGGCATTGCTGACATTTCTTTACATGTTATTTTAGTTGGGATTTGTATGTATATTTTACCTTGTGTTTGGAAAAGTATTTAACATGGATCTTTCACTGCTGTTGTTTGGATAAATTTGTTTATTTAATATATTATCTCATCATGATAATGTTGAAGATGTGATTGGAGGATAAGAGTTTGGAAAGAGAGAATTCAAGTACTTTAATGTGAAAAATTGAAAGGAAGTATATTTTATTTTACTCCTTTATTTGTTTTTTATGTAGAGTTAAATAAATCAAATAGTACATAAGTCTAACTTTATAGAACCTATTATGCACGGATCAAAAGGCACACGTACCAAATTGTTTTGCTATATGCAAAAGGTAGAAAAGAACATTGTCATGTGTGATTCAAATGTAGCTATGTCATGGCTAATTTAATCACTAGGAGTTAGTTCTGTTTATAAATTTTGAGTAGTTGAGATCATGTTTGTCAAACACGAACGAACTGCTTTAGGCGCGAAAGTGAACAAAATTCTTACATGGTTACTCATTTGTGCATTTGAACCTCTGTAAACGATAGAGCTTGATGTTTATGGTTTCTTAATTTGGTTACAGGTTTCGAAGTTGGGTTATGGATGTTTTGGTCTTAGTGGAGGGTACAATGATCCACTTCCGGAAGAAGATGGCATCGCTGTAATAAAGCATGCTTTTAGTAAAGGAATTACTTTCTATGATACATCTGATTCTTATGGATCCAATGCTAATGAAGTTCTAGTTGGAAAGGTATAGATATCTCTGTAAATTAAATACAGAACCATTATTTACAATTTTGGGTTTTTTTTTTTTTTTTTGGTACTTCTAAATTTCATATTGATCTTTTTAATTTTTCAGGCTTTGAAGCAATTGCCCCGAGAAAAGGTTCAGATAGCTACAAAATTTGGCGTTGTGAAATTCGATGCCAATAATTTACAAGTTAATGGTTCTCCTGAGTATGTTCGTGCTTGTTGTGAGGCTAGCTTGAAGCGTCTTGATGTTGAATATATTGATCTGTACTATCAGCATCGTGTAGACATCACTGTACCAATAGAAGATACAGTAAGTGCCTTGTCTTCAAAACATGTTCTCACTTTGCTCACAAAAAATTTATCAGTTGTGAAATAACCTTGAGCAATATATCTTACATAGATTGGAGAGCTTAAGAAATTGGTTGAGGAAGGAAAGATTAAGTACATCGGTTTGTCTGAGGCCAGTCCTGATACCATTAAAAGGGCTCATGCAGTTCATCCCATTACTGCTGTTCAAATGGAATGGTCTTTGTGGAGTCGGGATATTGAGGACGAGATAATTCCGCTATGCAGGTTTCTTTTGATCTATTTTCTATACTTCAACCAGCTTTCTATTTTCCATGTTGATCTTTCTCGTGAAAATTCATGCTGTATTGGTTAGAATCTAGGGAAAAGATTGCCCTCATCTCTCTAAAAAAAGATGGGTGGTCCTTAATGCCAAAATCCTATGGTCCAAAATTAAGTGGTCCAAGGACCACCTACCTTTTACTCCAGTCTCCCAATCCTTTTGCTACCAATTGTATTCAAGTACTCTTATGAGTTTTGAGTCTTATATTGAACAACGAAATTCAAAATATCTCCTGTGTTCTGTTGTCTTCCAGCTAATTACTCTTGCACTTTAACAATGGTGACCTTATGTATGCAGGGAGCTTGGTATCGGAATAGTTCCATATAGTCCAATTGGTCGTGGCTTTTTTGGTGGAAAAGCTGTGACTGAAAGCATACCAGAAGGCGGTAATTTGGTAAGTCTTATTTCTTCTGCTCTGTTTAAGAGATCTGTGAGTTTTTTAGTCTCTGGAAGGATCTGCTGTGTTAAAATTTGAACCATTCCAGGATGGCCTGTTTTACTCCCATTCTAATGAGAAGGTACTTTTATCTACTGGTGGAACCAAAGGATTAAAGAGAGTAAACACCCAATAATCATAAGTTCATGATAAACTTAACTTTAGACAGAAGTAGATGGAGGCTTGTGGAACATGAACCTTAGAACCCCTTAAAACCTCAAAGAAGTCTCGAGGACAACAATGTACATAGTACAAGTTTCATATATGAAACATAAGTAATATGATGTGTTCTCGGTTGGAGTTAGGTGGCCATTCGTATAGCCTTTTGTGCCCATTTGTGTGATGGCATGGAAGTATAAGGGCCATCAAAATGACTTCAAGTGCCCATTCAAAAGGGGCCTTGGAATGGTATGGGCTTTAGCAAACTATGTGCACGGGTCGATAGCCAGAAGCTCATTTGAAATTGGATTCAAGGTTATGTTAGGCTGTCATGCTAGTTGTGCTTGCTAATTCTGATTGCATTCTATAATCATGGCTGTAGACATTTAGCATGATTATGGCACTAACTACATATGTCACAGATATTGGATGATGAGAATTTTTCTTTTGAAAGGCCTGGCTTCCTCGTTTTCAAAAGCAGAACATGGAGAAGAACAAAAACCTCTATCATCGTGTGGAAAATCTTGCCAAGAAGCATGGGTGTGCTCCTGCACAGCTAGCTCTTGCATGGGTTCTTAAACAAGGAGAAGATGTTGTGCCTATCCCCGGTAAGTCATTGGGACTTGACCCATTTTCACATGGCTTAATTTAATTTATTTTCTTTTGTAATCATGATCAAGTTTTACTTGGAGTGAGAAGAACTGAGTTGCTTAGTTTATTATCTATATCATTATAATGTGTGGTTGATTTTACTACTTTTGAATTTTTCGTCAACTATAGGGACAACGAAAATTAAGAACCTGGAGAGTAATATTGGCGCGTTCTCCTTAAAACTTTCAAAGGAAGATTTGAAAGAGATTTCTGATGCTGTTCCTATCAGTGAGGTTGCTGGTGGTAGATTATACGAGAGCACGAAGCACTTGGCATGGAAGTTTGCTAATACACCTCCAAAGGTACATAATGTCTAATCCAAGCTCGAGATAGTTTGCTCGCCTGACACAAGACTCCTAAGAGCCTGTGGATTTCAAAATTATGGCACAACGGAGGTGATATGGGTAGTGAGTAGAGACCCCTTGGTACAAATCATAGTTATGTATAATCATGGTAATGTCTTCCCATGATTACTGGTAAAAGATGGTCTCACTCAGCAGCGTCTATCAATGTTGTTCTAAGTCCTTGTTTGTGTGGAACTTTCGTCACTTTAGAAAATTTAATCATGCATCCTTATTATGCCAGGCTTCATATGATGATAATTTTCTTGTGCGAGTGTGTCCTGTCTAACTTTGGTTCTCAGGTGGAAAGGATTTATTTCAATGCCCTTTCATACCACTATTATCTTAGGCTGAGGCTGTATCTGAGGTATCCATGATTGTTCCTCTTGTAATCAAGTTGTTAAACTCGTGATTCTATTTAGTATCGAAACATATTAAATCATGTATCTATTCACATAATGTTCCGATGGATCACATCCTATCCTAGCTCTCTTGAAAGATTTGAGCGTACCACGTGACATAGGTTACAATGATGCAGTGAGCCAAACTCTATTTGAAATGCTTCCTAATCCTACTCATCCTCTTCCTGCTTTTTCCGTTTTTCCTCCTCAGTGTCAAGTTGTTAGCAATCCTTGTAGTTGAGGTTCCACACCCTTGAATTGGTATTAGCATTTGTAGAGCAGGCAATGTGCATCACCAAATTATGGGAAGACTGACTATACTATGAACATGCGAAGTCGTTCTTAGAAGAACGAGAGGTTATTGAAAGGAAAAGATAGAGATCAAAATGTGGCTTGTGCCTTCAAAATAATCTCATGACAGCTTTTGTTATCTCCAATGAGGTGGCAGTGTGTGTTCTTTTCTATAATTCCCTAATAATGAAAATTTGGCATGTCGGACGTGGTTATCTGTTTGCATTATGGTGAGAAAAATTATTGAAAATCTCACTGATATCTCTGAAAAACCGGTAGATTTTTTAAGATGAATTTTTCAATGCTAATTGCGCTCAAGAAAAATTAATCATATGCGTATCACCAATTGAAATTGGCATTGAATCACATAGATTCTTACAACGTATTCAATCTAATATATGTTTACCTATTCATTCATCTTGTAGATTATTTAAATATTTGAATAAAATTGCATATACTTTTTATTTTTTAAAAAGTCAACACGTAGATCCTCTTAAATAATTTACGGTTCTAGCTAATATGTGTTATCTTATCGACATTGGATATAAAATAATTATATTAAATGTTGCATCATATTTATTTGCTGACATGACAAATTCAACCATTTCTATCAATAAACAAAAAATCATATATATGAGAGATTAATGTTACGGTTCGTATTGATATCGTACAACAACAGCTAGATAATAAATCTCTAACAAGCCTGAAGTACGAAAGACTTCTTGGTTTCAAAGATAACAATCCACGTAAACAAATAATAAAAATAATTCTATTGAGGAGTAAAAATAAACTTTCGGAGGAAGTACAAGTATCTGATGTTGATTAGCATGGTTGTTAAAGTCGCGGTTTTATTGGATCATCCCCAGAATCTCTTCTTTTTAAATTTTCCTGGGGTTGTTCTCTATTTTCGATTCTTCTTTAGTTTATAGTTGAAACATGGGGGCTATGCGTAGGTTGGTATAAGTCAAAATCATTAATTTATCAGAAAAAAGAGAATCAAATATCAGACAAAGATCTGATTTTTTTTCCTAAGCGGGATTTTAAAAAAAAGTTACGAGCTTTTCCAATTTTTATTACAATCTGTTCATCCGGGTATCATGGTTGTAATTAACATTTATTAATTTTTAGGACAAAACAGAAAAAGATCAAATTTTGTGAAGTGGGTTTTTGTTTTTTGTCTTTTTTTTTTTTTTTTCCTGTTATAAATTAATGGGTAATGTGAATAGAAGGCAAGATGGTGTTGATGAAGAGGAAGAAGGAGACGAAGGGAGTGTTGGTGGTGGTGGAGGTAGTGCTCATGGTGGCGGGGTTGCGCATGATAGCGAAGTTCCTAGGGATATGGCGCACGTTGGCTACCATGTACCTGACTTGATGAATCAGTCCCCTCCACATAGTCCTAGAGCCACTCAAGTCGCCTTTAATGTTCACTCCTCAGATTCCAGAAGCTCCATTACAGAGGCCTGATGAAATGCATGTACAAAGTCAATCGTGGGGGCAAGCTACTTCTGGGTATGAAGACATATGCAGGGAACAAGGGATCCCAGCAATGATCACATGGTCGTATGGTGGCAAGGAAGTCATCCTTGAAGGATCATGGGATAATTGGAGAACGAGAGTGCCGCTGCAGAGATCAGGGAAAGATTTTACGATTATGAAGGTGCTGCCCTCAGGTGTTTACCGCTACAGATTTATCGTTGATGGACAGTGGAAGTATTCCCCTGATATGCCTTGGGCTCGAGAAGATGGCAACGCTCCTTACAACATTCTGGATTTGAAGGAATATGTTCATGAAGATCTTGAGAGCATTTCCAGCTTTGAACCTCCACTGTCCCCTGATTCAACCTGTAACAACTACTTTCTTGGATCCGAGGATTATGCAAAAGAGCCACCACTAGCTCCGCGTCATCTGGAATCAACCCCACTTAATATGGCTCCAAACCACGTAGAGACTCCAGTTCCTGTCTCCAGGCCTAAACATGTGGTGCTCAATCATCTGTACATGCAGAAAGGAAAGAATGGCCCACCTGTGGTGGCACTAGGTACGACGGAGAGGTTTATGGCAAAGTATGTCACAGTAGTGCTCTATAAATCCTTGCAGAGGTAATGACTGCTATGCTTGAGTGGATCTCATAGTTTTAGAAATTGTCTGTGGTTTAGATTGTCAGGTTAAAGAGGTAAACTCCATGTTGAGGATTGCAGTAGGGTGTCCGCTCATAGTACTTCATTGTATGTTCTTCCAAATTTAATGCTAGTTAAGCATTGATATGTTACTCCAATTTTGTGATTTTATGAAAATTTTCGCCGTCTTGAGTAGAACTACTTGTGCGACGTCTGATCAGGTTGAAAATCTTCTCAGTTTTGTTCAGTTGAGAGTTACTATCAGAGGGCAGAGAGAACTGCAACATGCAACTTCCTAAGTATAGTAAAATCGCGGTTTTATTGTTCACTCGTATATGTAGAATAGAATCATGTAAATCTAGTAAAATCATAAATGTATAGAATTATATATCTAAATTCATAATTTTATTTAAAGTCTATACCTCAATAATTTTTCATCTATTTTAATTTAAAAATATAAAATTATAAAATTGTATATTTGACTAGCAATTTTGATAACCATATTGATTAAAATATATAATTTTCAATAAATTATGTTAGTTTTTTAAAAATTAAAAAAAAAAGATGGAATAGAAATGACATGGTCATCGTCTCATGGACTATAGTTTTGCATATAATGTGGCATTGGATATTATGAATGAAAATATAATCTATGAGCCATAATTTGTTTAAGGATGTTGAAATAAAGAAAAATGGCAAACATGGAAAGATACAATACAAGTAGAATTGAATTCTCTTCAAAAAATGTAAAGCTTTTAAACTATTAGTTTTTCTACCTAAAGATGTGAAAGCTAGGATACAAATGGGTACCTATGTGAAGAAAAAAAGAAAAAGGAAAAAATGAGAAAATATGACACGGCTTGTTATATAAGATTTGTCTTAAACTTAAAATTCACAATGAGGAAACATAGTCCATATAGTAGATATAGTAACTTTTCGATAATTTATTAGTCTAACAATACTTAAAAGACTATATAGAACTAGTGGATGTAATCACAACCTATCTATATGGCTCAATTTGTAATGATATTTATATGAAAATCCCTAAAAGATTTAAAATGCTAGAAAAATATAATGAAAATTCTCAAAAAAAAAATTATTCTATTTAAATTACTTTGAATGGATTAAAATCAATATAGACACATGTTGTAATCCCCAGGTTTTTCACAAATAGAATTAGAAAATAAAGATTTAATGTATTTTTGAATGAGTATGCTGTAGTATGTGAAATTCAAGTATAATAGTTTTTATAAAATAAATTTAGTAAGAATAGAAGTTTAAAATCATCAATTGAATTGATTTAAAGAAATTGTCAGTTAAGTGTTCTTTATATTCTTATAGAAAATTGAGTTTTGTAAAATTAATTTCTAAATTGCTAATAATATTGATATAAATTCTTATAAGGAATTATTTGATCAAATAGGATTTATAAACTAAATTGTTACTAAACTTTGTTTTGAGTTTGAATAATTGATAATAATAATATTTTAGAAATATAATGGTTTAATATGTGTTTGTTTTGAACTTATTTGACTACAGATTTAATCTTGATGACCCACCATAACTCCCATACACTCACTCACACTTGATCACTTTTAAACTACCTCAAAAGTCAAAAGCTAACTTTGTTTATATACACATAATTATCCATCAAAGTGGTAGATTTTTTTTTCTTTCTCCTTGCCTTCTCTAAACCAACATTAATTGCACACACACACACTCCTCTTTTCATCTTCATTTTCTCTTCTTTAAATCAACAAGGAAAGTAAGTTAAGCTTCCATCCTCAAGTTAAAGCAAGTATAGATAAGCTAACTATCAACTTGTTTCTGTTGTTTATGTGTTTAAATAGTTGTAGAATAAGTGTTGTTGTTGATTAATGGCTGTTTTAGGATGGTTATGATGCTTGGCTAGTAGTTATGTGAAGTAGAGTATGGAGAAGCGGTTTTAAAGTTTTAAAACTTGAAGTTATGGTTGGTTTGTTGGGTGTTATTTGATGTGGAACATAAAGATGGGTTGGAAGAGTTAAAGAAGTGAATGATGAATTTGAGACTTACATGATGATGTGTAAGTGTGTTGGATGGATGTAAGACAATCGGAGTCAGTTAAAGTGTGTAAAATTTGTAAAGTATAAAAATATGTTCGTTGTAGAATAACCACGACCCGTGGTGAAGGGCATGGTCATTTCTGTTCGTGGGATCTGGGTCACCACGGGGTGTGGCAAAGCCCATGGTGGGTTATATGTTGGATTGCCTTGCCACAACGGGGCGTAACAAGGGGCATGGTGGCCTCTGGTCATCAAGTGATCCTCCATAAGGAGCGTGGAGAAGGGCATGGTAAAGCTTGTGTATTGCCCTACCTCATGCGGCCCTTAGTATAGGACGTGTTGAGGGCGTGACAACCTTAAAGTGTCTTTTTGTCTCCTTTTTAGAATCATGTTTAAACCTTTTGCCTTTATTGAGTAGATAGTGATAGAAGTTTTTGTATTATATAGGAACCCTAGATCACGATTCAGACTTTTCTGGTGGACATTACGATGATTAAGGATAATGCATGGGTGAGTAACATGAATCCTATCACTTTGTTTATGATTATAGAATAGTTTAAATGTAGTATAATCACAATTCTAGGGAATCAAATGCATGGGGCTGGGAAATATTGTATGTTATATGTTGTATGTTGTATGTTTGAGTTGTAAATCTTCACAATCAAAGTGATAACTACTTGCTTGACATTAAATTATAGTTTGCATTTTTGGGTGTCTAAAATTGATATAACAACATGAAAATGGAATTAAGTTTATTGGACTTCTAAAGTTAATATATCATGCATTTCATAACTTCATACTGCATTAGCACGGTACTCATGTCACGAGTTAATATTTCGATTCTATTAATGCTTATTGGGACCAATGGGTCTGCTTGTAGGTTGTCATAGGATTGTCAACTTCATAGAAACTAAGCAGGCTTCAAATGAGGTCGCCTATATTGGAGTTGGCTTTAGAGTATTAATACTTAATGAGATTGTTGAAGTTCTAAAAAGAAGTGGAGGGTGTTTATGTGAAAACCATTTTGGATATGATAAAGAGAATGTAATAGTTCCCCCCTTCTTTAATTTTGAGATTCTCATGGGCATGAACTACTAAACTTATCCTTCAACCTCCCTGGGAGGGTGTAAATCCCCATAAGTTTGAATTCTGATTATTCAAACCATGTTTGCTTCATATGTTTGATAAATGTATTGCATATGGTTGCTAAAAAGACTTGTTTGATACTAGTGATATGTGTTAAGATTCTGTTATTCACTGAGCTTTATATGCTCATGCTCTCTCAGACTGTTGATTTATAGGATTATAAGCAAGAAGATCGAAACCCAGTCTAGGTGTGGGAGTTAGTGTAGGATGGATTTATGAGCTCTTTTGGAAAGAAGACTATTGTGTAATAGAGACTTAGATATTGTTTTATAATAGTAAAAGTTAAGTTTTGTATTCTTGTAAGCTTTTTGTAAAAAGGTTTTAATGAAGCCCTAAAGACCATAGCTGTAATATTTTGTATGGCTTAGATTTGTATGTTATGTTCTTTTATGGTTAATATATATATAAATATATATACACAATCTCTTTCTCACTCAAAACAACTATCGATCCCATCTTAATTGTCCACTTCAAATAGGGAATGTTAATTGTCTAGTACTTGTGTAACTTTTTAGATGTCTCAGTTAGTTACATGGTATATTATTACAACTAGAATACCCTATAGGGGTGTGACATATGTGGTATAATCATTTAGTGAATGTTTGTTAAAAGAATATTATAAAATTCATCTAATTTGTCCATGTATTTTTATAAAGAGATTTAGATCTGAATTTGCCATGATTGTTGTTTATGTGGATGGTTTGAATATTATTGGACTCTCAGAAAATGGGATTTTCGTTTATCAATAAAATTATAGAGAGAAGGTTTTTCAACGATTTTATATGGACAAAACACATTCATAGAGTAGTCAAGTGGTTATTTGATCATTTGATTTAAACAAAGATCCTTTTCGACCCTAAGAACATACTGAAGAAATTCATGTCCTCCAAATATTACATCTTAGTGCATAGATACATTAATATATCTTGCTAATAACATGAGACCTAATATTGATTTTTCGGTTAATTTTTTTAGCATGAGTTCTTCATCAACTTGAAGACATTACAATGGTGTTGAGGATATACTGCGATATCTCTAAGGAATTATTGATTTGGGATAATTTTACACAAATGAATCTAAACATCAATTTGCAAATGCAGGATATTTATCTGATCCACTCAAAGCTTTATCACAAATAGATTATTTACTTACATATGAAAATACAACTATATCTTGGTTTTGTACAAAGCAAACTATAGCTATTACTTTCTTAAATCATGGTAAGATAATAGTTATTGATGAATTAACTAGAGAATGTATTTAACTAATATCAATAACCCACCATATTAGAGAAACATATGATCAATCCTTAGATGGTAAAATTCCAACATTATTATAAGAAGATCATGTTGCGTGCATTGGTTAATAAAACACATTTCTCCAAAATTTTCTTTACACATGATAGTCAAAATATTAGTAAAATTAATATTCAACAAATTGAATCATGCGATAATTTAGCAGATTTATTTACTAAGGTATTGCCTATTATAACATTAAAGAAATTAGTTCATTGTATTTAAATGCATCCACTTGAGAATTTCCAATGATATTGTAAAGAGGAGGAGTTTAACACTATATTATTTTTTATTTCATCAAAGATTTTATCCCATTGTGTTTTCTTTGGTAAGGTTTTAAATTAGACAATAATTATTTGTATGCAAGAGTATTGTACTCTTTTCACTTTACAAATATTTTCTCCTTTTTTTTTGTGCTAAGTAAGGTTTTAATAAGGTTTATTCTCTAATAGGAGTCTTATAAATATAACAAATTTATATGGATGTCATACTTAGTTTTTTATGACCTTTGAATTATTCTACTACCTTTTTAAATTCTTATATCTATTTATTGATCAACCTATTAAGTGTTGTAATATTTTATCTCTTTGTAAGTTATGACATAAATGTAGCCTATAAATAGGGATTCTCTTACTTTTGTATATCTTCTTGTTTTCTTTATCTTTTCTTTTTTTTTTTTTTTGGTAATGTTGTGGTGAGCTTACTATCATTGTTCTTATATCCTCTTATTTTCTTCATATTTCACGTTTTTCTTACTTGTTGTTGTGTGCTTTCTTATTTTTATATAATATTATTGAAGTTTTAAGATTGTTACTATTCATAATTCTTTTACATATAGAAATTATCTACATATTTTCCAAAAACAAATAAAAAAAAAAACGTGAACCACACTATTTACAATATAGCATATCATATATATTAAATAATATTTATAATATATTGTACTACTAATTTTTATTGGATTGCTTGGTATATAATTTAAGCTATGCAAGCTCATACATGATAAAATTCTTATACAAAAACTAATGTGAGTATCATATGACCAAACAGCTAAAAATATAAATTCTCAAGCTCTCTATCCTATTTTGATTTATAGAATGTGTACTGATCAATATTGTCAAATATGAGTTAACTTGTCTAATTCAATTCGGTTGAACTTGATTGACATTAAGAATGTTTTGATGCAATCACAATTTTAATCTTGATCTAATGAAATTTTATCTTTTATTCTTGATCTTTTAATATGTCCGAAATAAGACTATAAACGAGTTCGAGTCGAAACGATAAAGTGCTAAGCTAAAAAATGACTCGAATGTAAAACTTCAAGCACAAAACTCGACCTAAACTTGATCAGTTTGATTTTTATACTCAAACTCGACTTGAATTGATACTCAATAAGCTCGATTATTCTTATAAAATTCAATTAAATTAAGAAATAAATTAGGATTGGGAATATATTTGAGGTTTTAGTTGTTTTGGTCTATTAATGTCGACAATTGGATACAATGGAAAAAGATAAGGTACGAAAATAGGCTTTAAAAATAGAAAAAAAAAAGATTTTATAATTTTTTTATAAAAATATAAAAAGCTTGATTAGGCTTACGAGCTACTCAAATCAAGTATTTTAAATCTCGAACTCAAGCTCTACTCGATTATAATTGAATCAAATTTAAGTTATCACTGAGCCGAACTCGAGTGGCTCATAAGAAGTCTCAACTCGTTTACAACTCTAGTCCGGATGAAATTTCTAGACTAGATATAACGATGTTAGATGTCACGAATGAAAGAATGTTAA
This sequence comes from Combretum micranthum, assembly GCA_024138025.1. NCBI lineage: Eukaryota > Viridiplantae > Streptophyta > Magnoliopsida > Myrtales > Combretaceae > Combretum > Combretum micranthum. The sequence goes on along the minus strand of JAMXBD010000858.1, from coordinate 93,993 downwards.
AATATGTTAAACAACTTTATAACATAAGAGTTAAAGAGTTAGTTAACATGTCGATATGGAAACCTAAAAGGTTTTCTTATCAAATTAAGAATGAGTCCTAGGGGTGTTCTGATTCAGTTCAGGGGTTAAACCGATCTGAACAATTTTAAAACGGTTCGGTTCAAACCCTTAATGAACCAAACTACTTCTAACAGTTCAGAGTTTCGAATCGAACGTCTTCAAATGCGATTCGGCTTGGTTCAATTCGAACCACTTTTAAAAGTACTTAGTTTTAATAAATAATATTAATAGTCAATGAGTTTTCGAGAAAATAAAAGGATGTTTAAATTGAGGAACGTTGTGTAATAATTAAAGTTACTTATGATTATATTAGATTGTGTATTTAATAATTTCATATATACATATTATCTTGTTTTTAAAAATATTTTGCAATGCGAATTTAAAGTAACATATATTTTTAATAAATCTATAACATTAAATAAAGAAAACCATTCATTTAAATTGATTACATGTTTATTTATTTATTTTTCCTTATAACGTATTTAAATTTTCATTGTACCAATTAAATGATTGTACATGTTCTAAATTCAATTATACTGTTTTATTTTAATTTGATACATGTCTACTAGTTTTATAAAGAATTTAAAATTAATAAAATAAGAAAACATATAGGAAAACTTTTGAGATAGATGAGTAGAAAATTGCTTGTTTAATATTATTAAATATATAATATATTTAATGGTATAATATGTAAAATATATAATACGAAATATATATATGTATACAACATTTATATTTATAAATAACATTAATGTGGTTAAAAATGTAATTTACATTTCATAATTTAGAACAAAATCACAATTTCTCCTAATAAATCAACAAATTAAAATCTTTCTCAGTTCCCTTCTAAAGATGTATCTAAACATAAGAATGTTATTAGAATTTAGAATTTAGAATTGTGATTCCATTTCAAGTCTATTCTAATATACTAGATACATATGTGTTATTAGAGTGAAATGTCATATGTGACTCTAATATCTAATGTTTAAGAGTTATAAATTAATAAGATGGCTCTTCTTTTTTTAATTTCTTTTAATATGAAGTAGTTTGGTTCGGGTTCAAATGGTTTGGTTCTGTTTGACCCCTTAAACCGAACCGTAACCATTTATACTCTCCCGGAACCAAACAAAAAACTGAACCGAAATATAAAATCTATTCGATTAGGTTTAGTCAATTCGTTCAATAAACAGCCCTAAGGATGACTACATACTAATCGAGCTAAATGAAAAGGAAAGGGTAAATTACATCAAAAGGATTAACGTTTGAAGATAAATTCATTTAAAGTATCAACGTTTTGAGTGATTAAAAAAAGGAATCAATTTTTGGAGGATAAGTTAATTTTAGGTATCAATGTTTTGAGTCGACAAAAGGGATATAAAATATTAACGTTTGATAAAGTGAGTCAAATATGATATCAATAATTAGAAATGAGCGAGTACATGATGTGTAGGATATGAAGTGCTACTCGTACCCTATCCTCTATGCTACAAGATATTAGATTTGGTACCCAGAATCTACCCGTAGTAACTTTTACCTACCATGTACCTTATAAAACCTACAAGATACAGGGTACCCTATGGAGCCTATTGATTTACTTACAAAATATGTATTTTTTACATATTTTTATAAATTTCAGGTTTATAGTATTTTATATCCTGTAGTATATTTAACTACCTTAATTTCATATATTCACTATAAATAGCATGTGGAACGGAATTCTAAAGGTAATTCGTTAATAATACAAGTTTTTTTTTTTTTGCAATTTGTAGAATCTATTTATGTGGGAAAGCTAAAACTCATAATAAAAATCTATCAAACGCATTTATATGATATTAAACAAAATTGTAGAAATTGTAGCAGATTCAAAAATAAAAAATTTGGAGCAATTTTCATATTAACTAGTCTTAAAAAATAAATAGCATATCTATATAATTTGGGAGCTCAAGTATATACATACAATTATAGGCGTTCTAAAATAAAAATAACAAGTGTTTCCAAAATAAAATAGTACTAATTCTTTTATAGTAAAAATTTTTGGAAGATAATTTGCAAAATAATAATATTTGATAAAATGTAGTTGTCAAATAAAAAATGGGGTATTGTTATTTATTTTTTGTATACTAACATTACTTTATAATATTTAATAAGATAGATGATATATCCTAAAATATATACTAGTACAGGTTCTAGAGTGGGTACATGATATAAAAACCTCATACTCATATCCTACCCTAAAAAAGCAGGTTCCGTAAAATCTATACTCGGGCCCTATCCTGTAACCTTTAATATATACCCAAACCCTATCCAATCGAGTAGGGTCCGGGTCAGTACCCCATACGATAGGGTTACCTACTCACCCCTATCAATAATTAATCACTGATGAAAAATTAAATAGATTATCGATACCTTAAATAAACTTTATAAAATATTAATACTTCAGTTAATATATCTTGTCAAACGTCTATACTTGTTTTTAACTATTCCAAATAGGAGTGGGCAAGATACGGTTTAGCCTGGTTCGCCTCTCGAACCGAACCTAAAATTACGGTTCAGTTATTTTTATAAAATTGAACCTATCCGGTTTGGTTCTCTAATTTTTTGAACATAAAAAAATGGTTCAATACAGTTTGGTATATGGTTCGAACTATATATTGAAGAACATTTTTTTTTTTTCATTTCAATAAAAAAACTATGAATTATTTTCTTACCTTTCAAACCTCAAGAACAAATTGACAAGTTGATTTATTAATTTATCAAAATCATTAACAACACATTTGTCAATTTATAAAAATCAATATTCAACTATAGTGAGCTAAATTTTTTCACATCATTAGTATACGTTGTTAAAATGAGAATAACTAAACACAAGAATAAATTGATGGTGCGGTCTTTTTTTGAGACTCAAAACTAGTCAAGTGCCATTACAAATATATATATATATATATATATACATATATGTGTGTATTTGTGTGTGTGTGAGGGAAAGAGTAAGATTGGATTTCCTTTACCGATAAAAGAGATAACCAATATAATGTTTCTACTTTCTAATACTCATTAAACTATAATTATTTTTTAATCATTGAAATTCTAAAAGTATTAATTATAAATATAAAAAATTAAAAATTTTACTCAAAACACAATTAACTATAAAAATAAAAATAACATTAAAAGGATTTTTATTTAAAATGAAATAGTTTGATTCGGTTTATAATTCCGAACTAAACCGTGAATTGAATTTTTACCAGCGAAGCAAAACTGTTTAAAAAAATAACTAAAAATTCAATACGATTCGTTCCGATTCTGACCAGTTCATGATACTGTCAAACCCCAAATTCCAAACGTCGGCTTAGCTCTAATTATTTTAGTGCAATTGATCTAGGGAAACAATGTTTTTTTTCCCCCATAACTTGTTTGATGAGCTCTTGTCATCTGGCAACATTTTATCGGGAGGGTTTACGTATGCGCACACGTAACCTACACGCAATCCAAGCGAATCTATGTGTTAGAATCAAAGCGAAAAACGCAAGAGCCCAACAAATCGCAACACGTATGCCTTGACTTTATGCTTTAAGTACCATGAAAATTTGAAAACGATTGAACTCGAATTATCTACAAGGAAATCCTAGTAACAAAATCACCATTAAACGACAACACGTCGAGTGCTATAAAAGGGGTTAAAAATTTCAGCTCATACTGAACTCGGAAAAGAGTAAGAAAATGGCAGAAGAGCATGGGGTTAAGATCCCTAGAGTGAAGCTGGGAAATCAAGGACTTGAGGTAAAAACAAAACCCATTTTCAATCTCTTGATACCCATCTCGAATCCAGCTTCAAAATGTCAACTTTCGTATAAATTCAACTGGATTAATGAATTTCCATTGGAAAAAATTATGGTTAATTGGATAAAAAAACCGAGGCTTGAGACTGTTATAGAGTTGTGTTTTCTCGTAGTTTGCTTCTGGCGAATGATAAAATTTCAATCTTTATGGTGTTGCTGGCGTTTCTTCGCATGTTATTTCAGTTAAGGTTTGCCTGTATAGATCTAATAGTATAGATTAGGTCCTTTTTTTTTTTTTTTTTTTCTGTTGGATTGTCTTAACCTTAGCTTATGTTTGGAAAAGAATATAATAATGTATTTTTGGTTTGGATACATTTGTTTATTTATTTATTTTAATCTTGAAATGATTATAATGAAGCTGTGATTGAAAAACCAGAGTTACAAACAGGTTCAAGTACTTTCAAAGCGAAATCTATCTTATTCTTTGATGAAAGAAAATGTATTGTTTCTTATAAAATGTTAAATAAAGTAAATGACACATTAGGTCAACTTTATAGGAACTTATTATGTATCTAATTTGGTAGTGTAAGCACATAATATTCAATCTTTCCACTGTGTTTGGCAATTTTTAAAAGTGGTGGAAAGCAAAAGCCGTGAAAGTGGAAAGAAAAAGGAGGAAATCGAAGAAAAATATTTACTTTTGTTTGGATATGAAAAAGTAGAAATGAAAGGAAAGAGTAGGAAAAAAAAAACCAAAATAATAGATGGACTAAATTACCCATGGTTTTTATTCATCTTATTTCAAAATTTGAGGGTATTTTTGTAATATTCATACTTTTCCACGAAAGATCATGGTAATGTTCGATTCAAATGTAGCCGTGCTATGGCTAATTTAATCACTAGGAATTGGTTCTTTTTATGAATTTTGCGTTGCTTAGATCATGTTTGTCTAACATGAAATGCTTTATAGTCAACACTACATGGGTATATAGGCATCATTGCTTATTTGTGCTAGGACTTTTTGTAAATGATGGAGCTTCCATTTCCTAATTTGGTTACAGGTTTCCAAGTTGGGTTTTGGATGTATGGGTCTTACTGGAGCGTACAATGCTCCACTTCCAGAGGAAGATGGCATTGCTATAATAAAGTATGCTTATAGCAAAGGAATTACCTTCTTTGATACAGCCGATGTTTATGGATCCAATGCTAATGAAATTCTGGTTGGAAAGGTATATATGTGTGTTAGTTAAATATGGAACTGTCAAATCTCCAATTTTCAGGTGTTTTTTTCCTTTTATTTTTTTTAATTTTATGAGTCTTCTCTTTATTTTCCAGGCCTTGAAGCAATTGCCTCGAGAAAAGATTCAGTTAGCTACGAAATTTGGCATTTCGCACCTTGATGGTGGTACTGTGCAAGTTAAGGGCTCTCCGGAATATGTTCGTGCTTGTTGTGAGGCTAGCTTGAAGCGTCTTGATGTTGAACATATTGATCTATACTATCAGCATCGTGTGGATACCTCTGTACCAATAGAGGATACAGTAAGTGCCCTGTTCAAAACACGTTCTTGTTTTGCTTGTAAATAATTTATTGATGGTTAAATAACCTTGAGCAATATGTTATCTTTACATAGATTGGGGAGCTTAAGAAACTGGTTGAGGAAGGAAAGATCAAGTACATTGGTTTGTCAGAAGCCAGTCCTGATACCATTAGAAGGGCACATGCAGTTCATCCCATCACTGCAGTTCAAATGGAATGGTCTTTGTGGAGTCGGGATATTGAGGATGAGATAATTCCGCTATGCAGGTTTCTTTTTATCTATTTTCTATACTTCAACCAGTTTTCTCTTTTTTATATCAATCTTTCTAACAAAAATTCATGTTGTACTGATTTGAATCTGGACAAAAGATTGCCTTCAATCCCCCATTCGTCTTGCTTTTGATGGTTTGATTGGCCAAATTATTCTGTATAATTATGTATTGAAGCATGTTTATGAGTTTAAGTCTTATATAGAACAACATAATCTCAAAATATCTCCAGTGTTCTGTTGCCTTCCAGCTGATTACTGTTGCACTTTAACAATAGTAGTGTTTATGCAGGGAGCTTGGTATCGGAATAGTTCCATATAGTCCTATTGGTCGTGGCTTTTTTGGTGGAAAAGCTGTGACTGAAAGCATAGCAGAAGGCAGCAATTTGGTAAGTCTTATTTCTTCTTCTCTACTCAAGAAGCCGTAAGTTTTTCTAGTCTTTTGAGGGATCTGCTACATTAAAAATTGAACCATCCTTGGATGGCTTGTGTTACTCCTGTTCTAATGAAAAGGTACTTTTCATTTGCTGGTATAACCAAAGGATGAAAGAGAGATTAGACACTCAATAATCATAAGTTCAAGATAAAAAATTAACTTTGGAGAGAAATACATGGAGGCGGCTTACGTAGAAGTAGAATGAACCCTAGAACCCTGCTTAAAGCCTCAAAGACATCTCAAGGCATAAATGTACATAGCACAAAGTTTCATAAATAAAACATAAGAAAATGGCCCTGCTTGCCTCTTCGAATGAGGGCATGAAAATATTAGGGCAAAATGTTAGGGCAATTCGAATGGATTTAAGTGCCCATTCGAATGAGTTCTTGATATGGGATGGGCATTCGCTTACTTTGTGTGACAGTTAATAACCAGAAGCTCATTTGAAGTTCGAATCAAGGTTATGCTAGGCTGTCTTGCCAGTTTTGCTTGTTAGTTCTGATTGCATTGTATAACTACATCTGTAGGCATTTAGCATGATTTTGGCAGTAACTACATATATCACAGATATTGATTCATACGAGTTTTTCTTTTCGAAAGGCCCGGCACCCTCGCTTTCAGAAGGAGAACTTGGAGAAGAACAAAAACATTTACCATCGTATGGAAAATCTTGCCAAGAAGTTTGGGTGTGCTCCTGTACAATTAGCTCTAGCATGGGTTCTTGAGCAAGGGGATGATGTTGTGCCTATTCCTGGTAAGTCTCTGGGACTGGGACTTCTCCCCTTTTCACATTGCCTTGAGTTTTTTTGTTTTGTCATTATGATCAAGTTGTACTTGAGTGAGAAGAGAATTGAGTTGCTTAGTTTAAGACCCATGTCATTGTAATGTGTGCGGTTGATGATACTATTTTTGAATTTTTTATCAACTCCAGGAACAACAAAGATTAAGAACCTGGAGAGTAATATCGTTGCAGTCTCCATAAAACTTTCCGAGGAAGATTTGAAAGAGATTTCTGATGCCGTACCTATTGGTGAGGTTGCTGGTGGTAGAGGATACGAGGGCTTGAAGCACTTGCTGTGGAAGTTTGCTAATACACCTCCAAAGGTACAGAACACCTGATCCAGGCTTGAGATAGCTGCTCACTGGACAGAATGCTCTTAAGAGCCCGTGGACAAAGGTTTTGAGATCGGTAGCGAGTGAAGACTCCATGATGCATAAGATAGCTGTTGTGATATACATGGTTAGGCTTTCCCATAGTCTTTTTTGTAAAGGACGCTTGCCGCTCAGCGACGTCTGTGTATCAATGTTGTTCTCATATTTGATGATCGCTTAACATATTTGGATCCTAAGTTCTTTTGATCTCTTCTTGGTTTTCAAATAAGCTCCATGCACCGAATTAGTATCTGCTTCTGCAGGATGTGTGATTCATTTTAGTTGAAGATGCACAAAGCTGAAAATGACCATCAGTTCGATAGATTGTTTTTGAATGCTTGTTTATTTGGATTCTCGTTTTGGTGTCGTTTTTAAACTGAATTGATACAAATATGATACCAATGAAAAATCGACAGTTTTACTCATAAATTAACTAAACCGAACCAATACTTAATCAATACCGATACTGAATCAATATCGAATCGATATTGATTTAATACAGATCCGATATAGATAAAAATTTGACAATCTAATTCAAGTGGAGTTTGGTATATGAGAAATCACATCTTAGTACTTAATTGACTATACCGTGCATGTTAATTGATTAGGTCTTTGCAAATCGGAATGATTAGATTTTCATCTAAATATCTTCATCTCGTCTTGGTTTTAGGTAAGCTAAACTATTGATGGTTTCTTTGCTTGGTATGTAAGTAATTGAAATGTTATTTGGATTGGCATGAATCTGTATAATGCTTGAGTATTGCTTGACATAAGTGAATGCCATATTGATGCATTAGCTGGTAATATAAATGGTTGTTTGCAATTGGATGACTAGATATTTGGCGTAGAAAATGGATAGGTCTTGTCTGAAGATGTTGATCTTGTCTCAATTTCGGATAAGTTCCGATTAGCATCGAGTAATGCTAAAGCAGACAGCATAAAATGAACGAAAGGAGAAGGATTCAAACGCCCAGGAAGCAAGTAGCAGTTTTCAATGAATTGAATCGGATGAGGAGCTGGCAAGAAAGTTATTGTAATTTGGATCGTGTACGCATATTAAGAAGAAATATGGCTTGGTTACTGACTATTGGGTATCAGATGAGGCCAAAGAAAATTACATGAGGAAATTCGATAAACACGCTTATTGTAACATCCTTATAAAATTTGGGGTTTTGGGATTCTCCATGAAAAACACCAAAAAATTATTTTGTTTTTTAAGTTTTTATTGAACAAATATTAAATGGAATCTATAAACATAAAATGAGAGATGCTGGATAAAGAGCCATTAATGTATAATAGGGATGCTACTGGGTGAATTCTTACAGGTACTAAAACTCCTAACATGATAGATATCCTTTGAGGTTTTCGATGAATTTTAGGAATTTTTATGAAACTATTTAGAGTTTTGGGACGATTATACAGCAGGCTAGGAACTCAAAACTCGTTTTATAACAAGAGATATAAATATGATATCCACCAATAAAGTTAATGTTAAGAGGATGCTAAACTTGATACCTTGATGGTTATTAATTTCTAATTAATGATATCAGTTTATTTAAATCTAAAAGGCACAGCATTTAAATCATGCACGGTTAATATATTGTATTAGAAAAAGTTTGAGTTTAGAAATATTGAAAGAGAGATATCTACAGATTATGCAACAAATAAAACAAAAAAAAAAAAGAACTCAAACATGTTTTGTTTTGTGATAAGTTGCACTCTACATAAAAAGTTTTACATATGATTATTGGGTTAAGTATTTACTGGTCTGTCGGGTGGTTTTAGTTCAGGGATAAAAACCTTATTTGCATGTTCCATTGGAGTGAATGGTTATTACTTTCTCTCTTCGTTTTGTGCGAAGTTTTTGAACACCTAATAACAATTATGCATGAATTACTATTAAACAAAATAATTAATATCAATTCATGTCAAAATCTCATGAATTACTATTTAATAGTTTATTTCATCATCTTTTCATAAATATATCTACCTTAAAAAATGTATATAAGGTTGCAAACAAGCCAAATTGCTTGTAAGCTACTTGAACTTGGCTTAGTTCGAACTTAAGCTTAAGTTTAGAATAAAACTTATTTATATTAATGAGCTAAGCTTGAGCTTCAGCTTCAATTTAGACTCGTCAGTAGACACATGAATAAACTTGTCTACGCTTGTGATTAGGTTTATTAACAAGCTCATGAACAAACTCGTTAGTAGATATATAAATTTTATATTTATGATATATATTATATAAATATATAATAAAAAAATAATTTCTATATAATATATATACATTTAGTGGCATTAACATTTCACTTTTAGGTCGAAAAAAAAATGTAAAACGAGCTTTCCAAATGGGTTGAGCTTAAGTTAGAACTTCAGGCTCGTTAAAGCTTGGATTGGCTCCATAAAAAACTTAACTCAGGCTCAATTTGTAAACAAGTCGAGTTTCGAGCCTTCAAAAGCTCAATTCGCCTTGATTGCAATCCTACTTGCACATGTTAGACTTATATCTATCTATTTATCTATCATAAATGTAATATATATTTTTATGCCAAGGGCCATAATATATATTTAATATTATTCTAACATAATATTAAATTTTTCTATGTTAACTAAACATTATAGTAGCCATATAACAACTATTGTAACTTTATTACATTCTTGTTGATTTACAATTCATTTCCCATTTATTCCATATGATGAAATAAACACTTGAGATGAGTTTTAGAGACCTTACAATGCATCAACGCAAATTCAAGTATTGTAAATTCATCCTAAACCTTCTTAGTTGCAAACCTAAGGAAAAGAGATCCTTAAGGAGGTGAAAAGACATTTCTGGAACTTACTTTTTGAAGTCTAATACCATCATAATTATATTCCGGTAAATTCTTGGTCTTTATAAATGAACTCAAAAAACTTGTTTCATTTTTTTTTTTTTTTTTACATATATTGTAATAGACCTATATAATGAATAGATTATATTTAAACTATTAAATGACACTTAATAACACTAAAATGAAGAATCTTGGATAAAATAAAGACGTTTAAGAAGATAATATAGCATTTAACGACGCTTTTTATAAATGTATATTAAAATCATTATCAAGATTTTAAAATTATTACATATTTATAATTCTTTTACACGTGGTCTGGAAGAAGTGGCATGTAAAGAGGAATAACTAAAGAAAAAGTGTATAGAAAGAACAAGCAATCCTAATAGGTTCAAATGCATGCGTAACAAATTATCAAGAAGCTTCAAATCTAATCACACTTAATAGAACAAGATGAGAAGAAATCTGACAACATAACATGATATCCCAAAATTTCTTGATGTCCAAATCAAGAGGACTAGGAGTATTTATAGTTTTTAACAGTGGATGTTGTCTAGTAAATTGGATGAACAATTAATGATTAAGATAAATCATTTTTATAAAAGGATGTCAAAATGGGCTTTGTTGTAAATGTAAACTTAATAGGCTTTCTTTGTAATATATAGGCCTATTAAAATAGGTTGACGATTGGTTGGTCATTGCTAATGGGCCTTTTTATAAATCCTACTCTAAATTCATTAGGTTAGTTTTCTTTTCATTATCGGTATAGCAAATGAAATTTAAATATCCAGACCTTGTTATCTTAGTCTAAAAATTTAAATTTAAATATTCACTAGAGATGGTACCTAAATTAGATTTAACTTTATGTAGTATACACCATCCTTATTTGGATTGCTTCACATAAAAACTGATTGGATTTGGGTCAAGTCACTCATAGGGAATATGCAAAATCTACTATTGGATCTTACATAAAATTGTAAGTTTATTTAAGAAGTTATAGGTATGATAAGATATGTATAAATGTTATAAGTTGTAATTTAAAAAAATAATAAATATGATAAGTAAGTGAGATCTCACGTAAAAACCTAAGCAACCCTACATAACTAATAAACTGAGCTTGTGGTGGTTATTCAGATAAGCTGAGGTTGTGGTGGTTATTTAGAGTTGTTGGGGACCAAGTTAAAAAGTAAATTCCTAAGCTCTCAGTCTTCTATTTTGAATGCTAGAATCGGACACCTGGCATATGAAACTGTGAGTTGCCTCACTGCCTCAGCCACCGATATACCATCTCAAAGAACTCGCCATAAGAGAATTGGACACACGTGATTCGTGAATCAGTGGCGCAACACGTATGTCTAGACATTATGCGTCGGTACCACGAAATTTTGAAAACGATGGACGTTCAATTATCTTCCACTAACATAATCTCCATTAAACCACCATTATTGTTCAAAAAAACAAAATCACCATTAAACCACAGCACGTATTATGAAAAAAAAGTAAGAAAATGGCAGGGGAGGCTGGAGAGCATGAAGTTAAGATGCCTAGTGTGAAACTAGGAAGTCAAGGACTTGAGGTAAAAATAAAACCCAATTTTAATCTCTTGATACCCATCTGGAATGTAGCTTCAAAATGCTAACTTTCATATAAAATCGACTAGATTTGTTAATTTCCATTTCAAGAATCATGGTTATTGATTAAAAAAAAAAGAAAAATTGAAGCTTGAAACTGTTATATAGTTTTTCTTTTGTGTAGATTGCTTCTTGTGAGTGATTAAGTTTCAATCTTTTTGGATTTAATGACATTTCTTTGCATGTTCTTTCAATTAGGCTTTGTATGTATAGGTCTAAGTGTAGATTAGGTTTTTTTGGATTGTCTTTATGTTATCTTATGTTTGGAAAAGTACATAATGATAATAATAATGTATCTTTAAAAGCGGTTGTTTGGATACATTTGTTTATTTATCCATTTTAAACTTGTCATGATTATATTGAAGATGTGGTTGGGAAACCGGAGATACTGAAAAAAAAATTCAGATGCTTTTGAAGTGAAATATCTTTTATTCATTGATGAAAGATAATGTATTGTTTTTCATGTAAAGTTAAATAAAGTAAATGATGCATTGGTTCAACTTTACAGGAACTTGTCATATATATAATTTGTAATAAGTACATATGTATTCAACCTTTCATCTTTTTGATATCTTATTTTGGAAAACAGACTATGCCAAGATGATTTTCAAGGTGGGGGAAAGAACATTGTAATGTTCGATTCAAATGTGGCCATGCCATGGATAATTAATTTAATCAGCGGAAATTTGTTCTTTTTTATGAATTTTGAGTAGTTAAGATCATGTTTATCTAACATGCAACGCTTTAAGTAGGAAAGTGAACAGAGACCTTATATAGTCTACACCGCACGGGCATGAAAGCATTGTTACTGATTCATACATAGGGAATGTTGTAAATGATGGAGCTTCCATGTCCATGGTTTCTTAATTTGGTTATAGGTTTCCAAGTTGGGTTTCGGATGTATGGGTCTTAGTGGAGAGTACAATGCACCACTTCCAGAGGAAGATGGCATTGCTGTAATGAAGTATGCTTATAGTAAAGGGATTACCTTCTTCGATACAGCTGATGGTTATGGATCCAATGCTAATGAAATCCTGATTGGAAAGGTATAGATATGTGAATTAATCAAATAAGAACCTATCAAATTTCCAACTTTTGGGTTTTTCCTCCCTTATCTTTAAATTGCATATTGATCTTCTCTTTACTTTTCTAGGCCCTGAAGCAATTGCCCCGAGAAAAGGTTCAAATAGCTACGAAATTTGGTATTGTAAAATTTGATGCCAATAACTTCCAAGTTAATGGTTCTCCTGAATATGTTCGTGCTTGCTGTGAGGCTAGCTTGAAGCGTCTTGATGTTGAATATATTGATCTGTACTATCAACATCGTGTGGATACCACTGTACCAATAGAGGATACGGTAAGTGCCTTGTCTTCAAAAGACATTCTTGCTTTGCTTGTGAATAAATTTTTAATGGTGAAATAACCCTTAGCAACATGCTGTTTTACGTAGATTGGGGAGCTTAAGAAATTGGTTGAGGAAGGAAAGATCAAGTACATCGGTTTGTCTGAGGCCAGTCCTGATACCATTAGAAGGGCACATGCAGTTCATCCCATTACTGCAGTTCAAATGGAGTGGTCTTTGTGGAGTCGGGATATTGAGGATGAGATAGTTCCGTTATGCAGGTTTCTTTTGAACTATTTTCTACACTTCAACCAGTTTGCTCTTTTTCATGCCAACCTTTCTTACGAGAAGTCATGCTGGACGGGCTTGAATCTGGAGAAAAAATTGCCTTCAATCCCCCATTCTTCTTGCTTTTAATTGTCGGATAGACCAAGTTATTCTATATTATTGTGTGCTGAAGTATTCTTAGGAGTTTGAGCCTTGTATAGAACAACTAAATCTAAAAATATCTCCAATGTATTGTTTTCTTCCAGCAAATTAATGTTGCACTTTAAAAATACTAATGTTATATGCGCAGGAAGCTTGGTATTGGGATAGTTCCATATAGTCCTATTGGTCGTGGCTTTTTTGGTGGAAAAGCTGTGACTGAAAGTATACCAGAAGGCAGTAGCTTGGTAGGTCTTATTTCTTCTGCTCTATTTAGGAAAGACATGGAGTTTTCCTTTTCTTTTGGAGGATCTAGTCTGTTCTAATGAAAACGTTTGTTTTATTTGCTGGTATAACCAAAGAATTTAAGAGAGATTAAACACTCAGTAATCATAAACCCAAGATAGACTTTACTTCAGAGAGAAATGAATGGTCTTGCATGCCCGTTTAAATGGATCTAAGTGCCCTCTTATATAGGGTCTTGGAACGGGATGGGCATTTGTATATTATGTGTGCCAGTTGATGGCTAGAAGCTCATTTGAAGTTGGAACCAAGGTTTTACTAGGCTGTTATGTTAATTTTGCTTGCCAAATCTCGCCGCATTCATATAACTACATTCATAGACTTTTATCATGATAATAGCACCAACTACACATGTCACGGACATTGATTGGTGAGAATTTTTCTTTTTGAAAGGCGTGGCACCCTCGTTTTCAAAAGGAGAATGTGGAAAAGAACAAAAACATCTATCATCGCATGGAAAATCTTGCCAAGAAGCATGGGTGTGCTCCTGTACAATTAGCTCTAGCATGGGTTCTTGAGCAAGGAGATGATGTCGTACCTATTCCCGGTAAGTCACCGGGACTTTTCCTATTTTCACATACCGTAGTTTAAGTTATTTTCTTTTAGTTATTATGATCAAGTTTTACTTGGAGTGGGAAGAGAATTGAGTTGCTTGGTTTAGTATCCATATCATTATAATGTTTGTGGTTGATGGTACTACTTTTGAATTTTCCATCAACTCCAGGGACAACAAAGATTAAGAACCTGGAGAGTAACATCGGTGCAGTCTCCATAAAACTTTCCAAGGAAGATTTGAAAGAGATTTCTGATGCTGTTCCTATCAATGAGGTTGCTGGTGGTAGAGGATACGAATGCGGGAAGCACTGTCTGTGGAAGTTTGCTAATACACCTCCAAAGGTACAGAGTGCCTGATCCAAGCTGGAGATAGTTCGCTCGCTCGTGGGGCAGAATACTCTTACTAGGCCATGGATATCGAAATTAGCGCGCAATGGAGGTGAGAGCTGTGGCAAGTGAAGACTCCATGGTCAATAAGATAGTAGTTGTCATACACATGGTTATGTTTTCCCATAGTTACTCGTAGAAGACGCTTGCCACTCAGCGGCGTCTATGGATCAATATTCATGGGGATACTAGTTGCTATGCCTTAAATAAATGATATCTCCCTTAGCAAAAGTGCTACTTAAACAATTGCTCAAATACTTACTTTTTTTTTATAAAAATTCATGGGAATTTTTGTAGTGATTATGTCTTTAAGAAAACAAATTTATCAAAATTCAGGATTGTCCATATCTTTTCCATATAAGGTTTCTTTTCAAAGTAACAGGAAGAGTGTGGATCCAAATGAAGAAAAGAATTTATTCCTAGTTTGCTTCCAGTCAAAGGTTAAACATTCAGAAAAGTGAAATCATGTTTCATGCATGTATCGAATTGTACAAGTCCAAACCTAGACCAATAGGAAAAGTTTTGCAGAGGCATATGTTGTGATTTGTGCGCTTGTGGATGTCATAAACCATGACAAACATTTTAATCATGAAACCTTTTAAGTTTGCTCTCATGATCGCCCTGGAAATCTTTTCAACCGGTGCTCAAGTGTTCGAGGTTCTCTTCAAAAGGGTAAGTTTCTATCTCCAATCCTCTTGTACAAAGATCAAACTTATGTTTATGTATCGCAAATTACTCATGCACTGATTACATTATGTCAAGTCAAATCTATGATTTTATTAGAAACAGAATATATAGAATCAGTAAAATTGTGAATTTATAGAATCACAAACTTTACTCATATTTTGTTAAAAATTAATGCTTTTATGATTTTCAGTGTATCAACTTAAATATTTAATATGTCAAAAGATTTTAAAATATTGCATTAGAAAGTAAATTCTTCTGAAGCACCTACCAATTTTCCTTGTGAAACAGAGTGAAATACTAGTTGTATAGATTGAATTGAGCAGAGGCATATGAAAAATTTGCTCATGTAAACATTGACCTGCAATTGAATAGTTTGGCTTTGGGGGAAATTTTATGATTCCATTATTAATTTTGATGAGATCAGTCTCATCACTATTCAACAGCTCATGAGTATACCTAATCATGATCTAACTACTAAAATAGTTAATATTTCAATTATCATATTTATTTTAATGGTTAGATGATTGATTAGACGGTCTCGTTGAAAGGATCATAAAAGCTCCCATACTTTTATTCTTAAAAGTTGCAAGAATATATTTAATTCTTTATGTGACTAACTTAAGACGTTTACAATGAGTTGGATATGCATGAATTATGGACAATATTAAACGATTTAAAACTTGTAAAAGTGTCATTATATTAATTCATAAAATGAGCACATGGTACACTTAAGGGTGTACAAAAAAAAAAAAAAAAAAAAAATTCGAATGTTTAGGATAACCAAACTGAAACCATAAAATCAATCCTAAAAAAAGTTAACCAGTCCAGCAGTTTCAGTTTAAGATTTGCATTTTTAATTTTTAATTTTTTTTTTCAATTTTCGGCTACAGTTTTGGTTTATCAAAATAGAAAACCGATGGTTTCGATTAACTGATCCGTATTTATAAATATATATTATTTATAATATACATATATAATTCTTTTTAAAAAAATATAAAACATTAAATAGCTAGATGTTGAAACGTGAAACCCTATTTTCTTGGGAAATACAAGAAAGTGATGGAGCTCACAAAAAAGTGTTCAACTTTAAGTTATTATACTATTGTTATTCCAAACATGTATTGATCGAAACAATCATGTTTTAATTTGATAATAATTCTACTCTTGAAGACCTTTTTGTTATTATATGTTTGATGGTGTTATCAATATAGATTATGTTGAAATGAATGATTGAGATGAGAAGAAACAAATGAATGTATGTTCTGAAGATTGGAATGGTGGTATTTGATTGAGATTTTGTATGAAGCTCAACTGATCAAGGTTGATAAGAGCACAAGAATAAAAGGCTATCATAATGATTATCTTGATGGTTTGATATATGTTGACAACTCTTTCACATGCCTTGCATTCTTAATTTATAGTTTTTAATATAATTATAAAAAAAATGTTATAAATTTTTTACGAACATATTGAAAAATACGGTTAACTATAAATTTTATATAACTACCATGTTAAATGGTTAAAAACAAAAAACCGAAAAAATTAACAAAAAAATGGTTAACCATTGAGGTGGTTAAACGTTTATAATGGATCGATTTAGGATCGGAATATTAAAAAATCGATAATTACGGTTAGGTTTAAAAAATAGAGAATCTGCCAAATAAGTATTTCAGAGATCTTTTTACTTTTATTTTTATTTTTTTAATATCTATTTATATTGTCTACAAACTCATATATATAAATTACATAAAAAAACTAATATTAAAAAAAAAAAAAAGAAACCCTTTTTAGATCTCCGAAAACCCAAGACCCAACTATATTGCTCAAAGACCTCACAAAAGGATCCTTTATCGTGAAGCACTTAATATTTCTTCCCAAAATTTTGCTCAGTTTGTAAATCACAGAAGGAAATTCTTTAAATTGTTAAAATAGTTGTTATGATGTGTTACATATATATATATATATATATATTGTAATTTCAATATTGATTAATACATAATAGTAATGTTGTGAGACCCAACTGGGATTAGCATATTCTAAAAGGTCAAAGACAATGGATGAAACCGGTTGAACCTTGATTTTATCCAAGGTGGGTTAGGTTTAATCAGATAAACCAAGAAAGTCAACTCGAATTTGATAATACTACATAATAACATATTAAATATGTAAATTAACAAAAAATGGAGAGAACAGTCCTCATTACTTCGATATCGTAAAAAAATTTTAACATCTCAATCCTTTGTTTAAAATTGATTTTGAAGAAAGGATTTAAAAGTTGAAATAATTGAGTGATCCATTTCTTAAATCTAAGTATAAGATTTGATAAACGATATTTTAACCTTTTAATATTGAACCCTATTTCTTGACAGTTTTTTGAGGAAGAAAACAAATGGAAAGAAATGATTTTTTTTTCCTTTTTCCTTTTATATAAGCAATCTATTTTAAGATGGAAATAAAGAGAAATGAAGTCAGTATTTATTAAAATTATCTATTTTTTTTCTTTCTTAAATATATGTATAAGCATAATTTTGTAATTGTTTTACCTAAGGTGCAAATGAACCAAATCAATTCACAAACTATTCAAACTTGGTTTGATGTCTACTCAAATTTGATTAAAAAATAACCAAATCAAGCTCGAACTTAACTTACTAGAGTAGTTTATCGAGTGAGCACAAGTTTCATATGTTTACTTCGATTAGCTCATGGGCATAGTCAAGCATTATCAAACTTTTATCGAGCATAAATGTTAATAGAACTTGAATCGAGATTGAGTATTGATATATTTTTAATTAGAATTAAAACTCACGAGATTGATTGAGTCAAGTTTGAGCTTACGCAATGTAATTTCAAGTCATTAGACTCGAGCTTATAATGCTCTACTCAATCAAGCCCAAGTCAAATTGAAGCTTTGGATTTCGTGTCTAACTTAATTGTACTTGGTACTGTAATATTTTGACTCGACATATTATTACTTTTGCAGTTAATTGGCCTTTTTTTTTTTTTATAATCCATTTCCACTTTTATCAGAGACATTATTGCTTCCATTTCCATACATTTCTTCCTGTTTTCGCCTGTCCAAACCGATAAAATGACAAAAGAAGAAAAAGTTTCAATAGTCAAATATATCATGTGCACACACTTTGAAGTAAACTAGTCATCATGTGTCAAAATACGTTAGAATTACTTGTTAGAAGCCAAAACCCACATGAAGGGCAAAATTGAAAATCGCTTTAGCAACGACTTTAACATTAAAATATAGTTAAGTCAATTACTCTCTTCTTCTCTTTGTACAACAAGAAAGCACAAACCGATCTCTGTGTGTGTGTCAAACAGTGATAACATGGTTGCTCGAAACTTTGTGGTTCGCTATAACGATTCCGACTTCCACGTCGAGTACGATACGGACGACGGACTCGAAGTCTCTCTCTCTCTCTCTCTCTCATAATTTCAATTTGATTCGCTTCTCGATAATCGATTATTGCTAATTAAGCTGTTTAACTTCTTTTTCAGGTTTTCAAATTCCAGATCTTCTCCCTCACCTCTGTCCCTCCCGATGAACAAAAGGTCTGCCTCTTGTAATACTCGATGATCGTTTAATATGAATGAATTTCATGTTTCCTTGGAATTAATTATGCAGTGATTAAATCTTACGATTAGAAAACTATTAGATTGTATGTGAATTAATTAAAGCTAAATGTAGTTACTGGTGTTTGCTAGTCTGTTCTTTGCATTGAGATTCGGATTTGCTTGGAATTATTTCTGATGCTCATTTGCTACATGATGTAACTTATTATCGTGTTCATGCATCGGACTTATGTGGAACTGATTGTTTACGTATAGTTAAAGATGCACAGAATTAGCATCTGATTCTGGAGGATTTTCGTTCATTACCGTTAAAGATGAACAAAGATCAAAACAACCATTAGTTTGATATATAGTTTATAAAATGCTATTTGAATTCGCGTTGATTTTGGCATAGATGAGAAACAATGTGTTTGTGATTAATTATCTATAGTGTATATAATAACTGATTAGATCTTTGGAGTGGAAATGGTCAGATCGCACCTGAACAACTTGATCTTGTCTAGAAGCTCTGTGTGAAATAATGGTTTCTTTGTTTGGTATATATGTCATCAAAACGTTGTTTGCGTTGGCAAGAATCTGTATGACGTTTGATTACTGCTTGACATAAGTGAATGCCATATCGATGCATTAGCCGATATAATGTGAATTGAAGTGAAAATGGTTGTTTGAAATTGATTGATTAGATCTTTGGAGTAGAAAGTGGACAGCCCGTGTCTGAAGATGTTGATCTTGTCTCAATTTCGGATAAGCTCCGATTGGTATCGACTAATGACGAGGAAGACAATGCAGAAAGTGAACAAAAGGAGAAGGATTCAATCGATCAGGAAGCATGTAGCAGTTCCCAATGGCTGGAATCAGATGAGAAGCTGGCAAGAAAGTTACAGGTTATTTGGATTGCGGGTGCTTTGATTATATCAGTTTTTTTATTTTGTGCTTAAAAAATTCAAACTTTCATTCTCTTATGTTACTTTTATAGGCAGAGGAGGAAGCACTGTTGCTTCAGCTGTTATCTGTAGGGAAAGGAGACAGCAAAGAAATGGAGGCAAGATTGCAGCCTTATATTGATCAAGTTAGCTTGGTAAAGATCAGTTATATAGGCAGAGCATTGTCTGTTCTATTCATACCAAAGTTCAACAGTGTAGTTTTGGAACATTTGGAGACGTCATTGGAATTAGATTTGTATTTTGCTTCTTGCCCGTACCTAAATTTCCTATTGAATGAAAATATTTGTTTCACTGCATAGTATGAGGATCCTATTGCCCAGGAGAAAGCTCGAAAGACAGTTCCTGTAGATGATCTTGAAGAGAAGGCACTTGTGTCTTTGGCCAAGGTCTGGGTTCCCATTTTCTCATCTCTGATCTGGTTGCAATTATAATTTAGGAATTGGAATTATGCATTCCTTCAAATAAGGGATTTGATGTTTCTCTATTTTAATAAACAGTGTTATCAGGATGACTTATCAGATTCTTTAACTTGGACAAATATTTTCAGGAGGGGAACTTTAAACCATCAAAAAGTGAGCAGGACCATGCCTTCTTGATACAGCTGCTTTATTGGTTCAAACGGTCCTTTAGGTATTCGCATTACTCAATGTTAAGTCTCTGCTAACGAATTTGAAGCCTTTTAGTTGTCTTCTTACATTGGAATCTGGTTAGGTGATTCTTTTTTCTTATTTATTTATTTTTAGGTCTGGATTTTCATTTCATTAATAAATATTATGATCTAATAGTTTACTTGACATGATCTCTTCAGATGCAATGGCCTTTTAAATTTTCTTTTCTGGAAATAAGTTTGAAGTTGTCTCAGGTACTTGACCCTGGAAAGAGTTAAAAATAGGTCTGTGAGTGCAGCATTTTGAGCAGTAAAAACTAAAATTAAACTGGCCAAGATGGTTTATGTGGTCAGCAGCATGAGTATTTGTTATGAATTGATCTCTATATGTTTCTCATGACACCACCTTCTTCTCAAAGTTTTAGTTTTTCCAAATTAAGTCACCTAACTCCTAAGCATAAGATTCTGGCCTCTCGGTGTAGGGTTTTTAAGCTAGAAAGGGTTGTTGTCAGTTCTGTCTATACTGAAAGGAAGGGCTTGAATCTTGGCAAGTGTGGGAAGATCTCTGTCATTTTTCATTCAGTTCTGATAGGTGCTAGCTAATACCTCTCAAGGTAAAAGGAAAGATTCTTTTCCTATGCTGATCTGACCCATATAGCTCAGTTTGCACTCTGCACCAGAAGTAATAATGTTAAAATTTCTGGGAAGGTATATATAATTTAACACCCCTGGAACTTTTGCCCTTTGAACCTAAAAGCTTTCTATGAGGTGGATTAATCAAATACAAATAAAATCTTTCAAAGCATTAGGAGTCAAAAAACTTGTAAAACCTATGTTGAAGGCAATTTTGGTTGATCAGACTTTGTGATCAGATTTATCTTCAAAATATACCATAAGTCTAAGATTTCTGCTTCTGTAGCTGGGTGAATGCTCCTCCTTGTGATTATTGTGGCGGTGAAACTGTCAACCAAGGCATGGCTGCTCCTTTTCCTTCAGAACTCCAAGATGGTGGCTCTCGAGTAGAACTCTACCGGTAGTTTACCCTTCCTCTCTCTTCTTATGAAGAATCGCTAAAGTACACTTCAACAGCTTAGTTTGAATGCCTTTTCCTTTTCCATTCAAACTGACACATCTTGCTACTTGCAGCTGCCAAATATTCTGAAAATACCCGATTTCCAAGATATAATAATCCATATAAGGTTTGTAGTTCCGTTTCTCATGTTTAAAGTTCTATGATTCTCCATTGTTTATCTTTTCTATTCATTCCCATAAAATGCTGTAATTTGCCTTCTGTTTGTATGCAGCTTCTTGAACCCGACGGGGTCGTTGTGGCGAGTGGGCTAATTGCTTCACTTTTTATTCGATCTTTTGGCTATGAATCCCCTGGTTAGTTCCACATGTGTTTATTTTTTGGGGGATAAACTACTTTACATATGAAGAAACAATGCAAAGCTTGTGACATTTGGCACCATCGTTGTATAAACTATTGCTGCTTTATTTGCTGTAATGTACTTGCTGTTTGTGGATTTGAAGATGAGGTACATCATGCGCCTAAATCATCCAATTCCTCTAATGATCCATCACAGAGCAGCTTATAGTGTCTTTTGCTCTGCCATATGAAAATGAATAACAGCAAACAGCACATTACATCAATTTTGATTTTCAATTAGACATATGCAATAGAAGGAGCTATTTTTGCCATTAGATGTAAGGAAAATGTTGAAAAGTAGGTATAAATGATTGATTACTAATGCAATCAGCCTTCCCTTAACCATTTTGCTGTGGGGAGGAGATATACTGCTGAGAATTACTATGTTTTCATTCGCTGTCACAATTTAAAAGCCACTGACTTGTTTGGAGAATTTTTTTATTGGCAGAATCATACTAGGAGAGTTTTTTCTAGGTCAAGCATTTTGAGCGTTGAGAATGCAATTTATTTTTAAAATGACTATTCATGTATTTTGGATGTACATTTTTTGGCAACCTAAGTATGGTTGTCCTATGCACAGCTGTTAGACAATTATGTCCAACTAAGTCTCCATGAAGGTCTTGTGGAGCCCATATCTTAAAATGCTGATTTTTATACCTCATCCTTCTTGTAAGGGCTCTTGATGTATACACAGTTAACTTGTAATTATTTTTTCTTTTTTGTTTTTTTTCTTGGGCCGATTAGTAACTTGTATTTTACTTAAGTCAATTTCATCTTTTTCGCCTGACTTTTTTTATATTAGGTTTTGGATTTTACAGATCACATGTGGACAGAATGCTTCTCTCAACATTTGGGAAGGTAAACACCATTCATATTAGGTGTATACTTCTGCCCCCATCAAGTTATACAAATCATGTTAATAATGCCCTCGTACTATTGGGGATGGCATTTTAATGTCACCGTGACTGGACATAAGTACTTGACACAAACACATGATTCTGCAGGTGGATGCATCTTGATCCTTGCGAAGCTGTGTATGACAGGCCACTCTTATATGAGAAAGGGTAAGTGCACTACCATCTGCTTAATTAATCTGACATGTTGGTCCTCCCCAGTCTGCTTCTTAATTCTGGTCATTGCTATTTTCCCTTGTTCTCTGATTGGTTCTTTTTCTATTAGATGGAATAAGAAATTGAATTATGCAATTGCATTTGCAATTGATGGAGTGTATGATGTCACAAAACGTTATACGAAGAAGTGGCATGAGGTAGTTATTTTTGTGTTTCCATAACTTATTTTTGTGGTTGCCACTTCCAGAGTAACACATTCAATGCCTTTAATTTGAGCAGGAATCATGTCACTGATACTGATATTTATTTGTAATTTATTTCTGTTTCCACGTTCAGGTGTTGGCACGACGAGTTTTCACCACGGAAGAAGAACTCTCAGCTCTTCTTGCAAAATTAAGGAAAGAATGTCGCAGAAGTTTCACAAGGGAATTAATTTCTGCACTTGAAGATCGCTACAAAAAGGAATTAGAAGCAATTGAGCTAGATTTAAACTCTGCCGATGATGCATCTATTACATTGCCTGGAAGGCAAAGTGGAGATAAGAAATGGCGCATACAGAGATCGGAAATTGGTGTCAATGATAATAGTTCTTTGAGGTCTTCTTCCTGCCCTGTTCGCATGTGTGTGGATGAACATGTGACAAGGATTTACAATGCATTCTCTCCACTCCTCTCCCACTTTGCTGAGAATACTGCTTCTCAATCCACTGTTGTTAAAACGCTTGAAACGTTTGGGAAACTTCTGGAAAAAGCGAGGAATTCACCGTATAAATCTAGGAGAGTGTCCCTTGATTCTGTTTCTGATGATGTGCAAACGTTTATGCTCCTGCTCCTTCTTCCTTTGAGTGATTTACTTGAGGCAGTTTCTCTCAAGTGTGAAAATACTGGTCAGAAGTGTGATATATGTTTGGTTGGGGACCCAGTCAAAACCTCATTATCATTGCCTGTTGCTTTGGAGGCTTTGGATGATACTATTAAAATTGTTAAGCAGCATCGAACTTTAACAAAGGATCTCTTGTCGTTGCCACTACTTAAGTATAATAGGATACACTCGGGCTCAGTTCTTGCAAGTGGTGAGGAGATTCCTTTTGGCATTGTAAGTGGCAATCCCTTTGACACCTCCTTTATATTGCTTCCTCCTGAATGCCCCTTTAATTGTAAATATGTTGATGTAATATCAGGCCACATCAGCTTTTGATGGAACTAGGAAAACCAAATGGGAAGAGCCAAATGGTGCAAAAGGTACCATGAATCACTTGAGAAAGTCAATGAGGATAACTAATGTTATTATAAAATTGTGGAATTTTCAATAAATCTTTATTTCTTAGTCATATATGTATGGATTTTATCTTAGAGATGTAGCTAGACAGGTCATATAGTTATATCGTGAATCAGGCATTGGTCAAGAATTAATACTTGTTGAAGCTAGAAATGCTAATCATATTTTTGCATATTAGTTGAGCTTGTTGATGAGTTTGTATACTTCATCTAGAATTTTATGTTGTGCTGAAATGCCATAATGTTTGCCTTTATGCATTCACTTGCTAGTTAGTCAATTTCTAATTGTCCCATAACAATTAACTTAGCTTTTCTGTATTTACATATTCTTTGTATAAATTTATCTTAATTATGATTACTTAGCCCACAAAAGGAATACATCATAAATAAGTTTGGTTAACTTAAAAAGAGTTCAGCACAATCTAGTAGACATGTGACATTGGATTGGAAATGTTTGTTGATAATACCTCTACCAGTCTGATGATTTCCTCGCATTGTAGGTTGCTGGATCATTTATAAAGTTTCAGGGAATGAGATGCATGAACTTGTGGCATATGAGTTAATGTCTGCCAACGATGTTCCAGAAAGAGACCCGAAGGATTGGTATGATTTCTTAGTCGCAGAAGTCAGTTTCTATATGGCCCGTGTTTGCTCTTTAGAAGTGTTGGGACTGTATACTGCTGGCAGTATTTATTAGCTGTTACCCTAAAAATTGTGTGTCTTGGTCATGCCATGAGAATTATAATTTAAAGGGAAAATTGCAAAACTCCTTAAACTTTTGCCTAGATACAGATCCACTGTAAACTCTTTGACTTCTTAAACTTTCAAAAATTGGCATAGTTAAGGAACTTAACATCTTTTGTTAAATCAAAATGGAGGAAGTTGTAAATAACCCCTTGGATGTGAATTCACCTCCTAAACTTTCATCTATGTGTGGATTTATCTCTAAAAATCATGAAAAATGTTAATTGTCCTTAACTATACAAAATTTTTGAAAGTTTAAGGGATCAAAAAATTTATTTTAGAAGTTGAAGGGTAAATCCACACCCTGGTGAAAGTTTAGAAGTAATTTGCAAATTCCCCTAATTTAAAATTCAGCAAATATATAATAAATGAAATCCTTAATGCTCTGAAGGGGCTTATGATTTTCATAGCTACTTCAATAGGATTATTTTACTGATGTGATAATTAGGTCTTGCTAATGGGAATTATATTAAATTTAGCACGATGTAAGGGAAAAATCCTTGAAGGCTTTCGGTGGGGCTTATAATTCTCAAAGCTACTATGATATGATTATTTGTATAGGCAGACTACGCTTTTGCATAATAATCAGTTTGCTTGCTGCTTCGGCTTTCATATTTTGTCCTAACTCTTGGATTTTCATTTGCTGAAGGATTCTTGAGGGAAGCAAGGATGATGGTTCCAACTGGTATATTCTGGATAAGCAGTCATCTCAAGTTTTTGAAAGTCGTTTCCAGCGCAAGATGTTTGAGATCAGATCATCAAGTTTTCCATGTAACATGTTCAGGTGGACATTCTAATTGAACTTGTCATGTAATAAATTAATTACAACAAATCTCATGTGGTTTTCTGAAGTTCACCCTCACATTGCAGGTTTCGTTTTCTGGCTGTGAAAGATGATAAATCAAACCCGCGTTTTCAAATTGGTAGCATAGACCTCTATGCAAGGAGATAGATCTTCTTGGTAGACATCTTGGGCAGTCTCCTCTTCGCTGCACGACTTTTATCCCGAAGCGAAGAAATACGACCATTGGATTTTGTGAATGGTCAGCAAATTCCATCATCGCGTTAGTGTATGCTTTGGAATCTATTCATTTGCTTCCAATTCCATTTTCATTGCCTCGACTCATCCAGATGTTTAAATCTGGAGCAGGTTTGTAACCTTGTAGTCCAGAAAAGTTGAAAATTATGTACATTCTGTTTGTGTTAACTGTATATTAAGAATTCCTTCCAATCTAGAAGTTTAGCTGGTGTTATTTAACCGCTGCTTATTATTTTCAATTACCATATGCAAATTGAAGTGTGATTTTACCTTTTAAAACTTAAAATATATATACACACACACATATACAGTTAGTATATAAACGGTTGATAATCCTCTCAAAATATTGCTAATAGTGTTAGATTTAATAATGTATACTTACAAATATGATGTCTTACATTCTAAACCTATTCGGTTGACTACTTACTAGTTAAATACGGTATTATAGATTAGGGTTAACTACAAATACATGACCATGTTTTGGTACTTTTATAAATAAATCATCTTTGTTTGATTTTTAGCAAATATATTAACTTTTTTTGCTACTTTTACAAATAAATAATTTGAATTATATTTTTTATAAATATATGACCTATGTTTTATGTTTTTACAAATAAACGGTATGAATTTTGATTTTTGATAAATACATAATCTGTATTTTGTTATTTTGTGTTAAAAATATAGGTAATATGTTTGTCAAAAATTAAAACTCAGGTCATCTGTTTGCAAAAGTATCATAATACAAGTTATATTTTTGTCAAAAGTAACTCATATTACTTGATTATTAAAATATCAAAATATATGTTATGTATTTATCAAAAATCAAAATTCAAAGTTTAAAGATACATGTTATGTTGGTATAATATTCCCTAAAGATTATAGGATATGTGATATGATATGATTACAACTCCTTTATATGGAGTTGTGTGGTGGGTTTATCACTTATTATGTGCACCAAACACGTTGGTTGACTTAAGAAGAGCTTGAAATAATAACATATGTATAGATGTTGTAGGAAGAAGGGTGAGTGGAGGAAAGATAAACGCAATATCTCAATTTGTTAATCATCAAATAAATGTTTTGATCTTCTGGGGAAACATTTAAATAAAACTTTTGTATTACTCTCAATCTTAGCAACATATAATACTACTCTAGAAAGCGTGGAGCTCTTATTTAGAAATGTTAAAAACCAATATCAATCATTGGATAATGTTTGAATAGATGGTTGAAATCAAACTTATTGGTGATCATTAGATTATTAAGAGATACAATTGTCAGCATTCATTCTTTCTTTTCTTATATTTCTAGTTATCAAAATTACAATTTTATTCATACAATTCAACTAAAGGTCTTTTGAGTTGACTCGTGCATATAATCATTTTTTTTAGAATCTTACAGTTTCAATTGAGTCTACCCGTAAACTTGATAGAATCTTATGTTTTTAACCGAGTTTGCCGATTTTACATATATGAGTCAAATATGTTAAAATATACAAAATACAATAATATTTTTGCAAGCTCATCATCTATTATAATAATATATCTTTTTATTGTATTTCAATTTTGTTATCCGCAACCCTCCCTCCTTATACTCTCTAGTTACACATTTATAAAATTCTTAGATTAAAGGTTACTATGAAAAAGAGAACTTAATTTTTTTTATATTATTTTACATTCTTTATATATTCAAGTTTGTTATAACTTATAAGTAAATCTGTAGTTTTTCTAAGCCCATTTTGCATAGATTGTAGAATTTACATTTTTTTGTTTCAAATGTTCCAATGCTATAAATCTTTTTACAATTCCACGTAGAATCGAAAATTTAAAAACCTTTCTTATATTGGTATTTACTTTGGTAGGGGCTTGAAATAATTGGTAGACTTCTTAATATATAAAGGAAGGTTCAATTCCTACAAAGAGCCATTTTTCGTATAAATAAAACTATTACTAGCTTTAGTTTAATCCACATTAACCCTTTCAAGCCAAAACAAAATCCAAATCAACATAGGAAGAGATTTTAAAAATCTTTTTTTCTGTGTAAAAAATTTCAAAAAATCCACTCCAATCTCTCTTTCCCTGCTAAAGCCTTCTAAAACATTTTGATTGATCTAATCCCATCAACAATGCTATTAGTATAAAGTACCAATAGATAGTATTAAATTAAGTTTAAAATCTTTAGAACCTAGTTATCGGAATGATCTTTGTACTAATAAAGCTTATCAAATAATATATTTGGTTCATTTTATAAAAGTTGATTAAAAGAATGATTATACTCATGTGTTTGGTTGATAAAACTTATAATTTATGAAATTACTCTTTTTTTTGTCCTCATCTATGAAATTACTATTACGAAAAAATAAAGAATTAAAATTCTTTTACGTCATGTTTCTTAGACCGAAATTTGAATAGAAATTGATTGAGTTTTGGAATAATAAATAGTTGATTGATTTTCATAATTTTTCAATATGGAACGAATTCGGAACCACGTTATAAAACTACGATAGACGGGATTACCCTATTCCTCTATCCTCATTTCTCAGGGTCCCTCATAGGATTACAATCCTACCCGAGGGCCCACCACATAAGGCATAACCAATAACTAAACTACCAGCCACCATTGATAACAAATAAGCAGTTTCTGAGGTTGTTGTAATCCCAAGTCAAATAAAAACATCATAAAAACAATAAAAACCCATCTCTCTCTCTCTAAATAATGGCCACCTTATCTTCTGTCTCCACCACCACGCCCCTAAACAAAACCACCACATCCTCCACCACCACTTCCCAACTCGTCCTACGCACGGCTAAACCCTCCCAAACTCTCAACCTCCGCAACAACCCCTCAAAACGGCGACCCACATTCTCCATCAAATCCCTCTCAACCCCAACTCCCCAACCCTTGACCCAAGACGACCTCAAGAAGCTCGCCGCCGACAAGGCCGTCGACTATGTCCGCAGCGGCATGGTCCTCGGCCTCGGCACCGGCTCCACCGCCGCCTTCGTCGTCGCCAGGCTCGGCGAACTGCTAAAATCAGGCGAATTGGAGAACATAGTCGGGATACCGACGTCGAAGAGGACGGAGGAACAGGCGAGAGGTTTGGGGATACCGCTGTCGGTACTGGATAAGCATCCGAGGTTGGATTTGGCGATCGATGGAGCGGATGAAGTTGACCCGAATCTGGATTTGGTGAAAGGACGTGGTGGTGCGCTCTTGAGAGAGAAAATGGTGGAGGCTGCTAGTGATAGGTTTGTTGTTGTGGCGGATGACAAAGTTGGATGGGTTAGGTGGAGCGGTTTGGCTATGCCTGTTGAGGTTGTTCAGTTTTGTTGGAATTATAATTTGGTAAGTAGTCTCGTTGACCTTTACAGTTCTTTTGTTTTTCTTCTTTTGACATTATGTGTGTGTATTGTCTAATTTGATCCTATGTAACATCTATTGATGTGTTGGTCAATATTAAGGTCTAATAGATGATTGGGCTATGTTATCATATTAGTAAAAGACAATGAGGTGATAGATGATGATGCTGGGAAGAAGTCCTAGGAAGTCATTGATTATGGGTTAACTTTATAATTTAGTTTTTTACAATCATAAGTAAACAGTAGATGTTGAGACTTGTCGTTTTGACAATATTTACGGGTATGGGTTTTAATATGAATAACCTGAATTTCAATTTAAGAGAGTGAATTTATGAGAAAGGAAAATTTTCAATGGTTTAATTATCTGATAATGCTGTAATGCTTGATCCTTTAAAAGAGAAAAAGACTAGGAGAGTAAATTCTGTCACGTATACTGCAGCCTTCGTTTTGATGTTTAAATCCAATCCTCGTTACAAAATAAGTTCTGTCGATTTCTTTCATTCATGGAGCAGATGAGGAGAATTTTATTGATGGGTTACTTACCACTTGTTAAAGACTCCTGTAATCATGGGCTTTTGCTCCTGAATTTATTAGGGTGTAATGGGTTGGTGGTTCGTGGTTGTTCATGATAGTGCATTGCTAATGCAGTTTGTATCAATTTGCTTATCTCCATTGGAAATTTTGTGTTTTGCTTAATGTCACTTTAAGCTTCTTTAGTGTCTTGTTTCCCCTCCTAAGTGCAGTGGCCAGATGCTAGAATACAGTTGCTGTTTTACTTTTGATATTACACAGTTACATAATTTATCCTTCTTTTGCATACATATATTACGTTGGGTCAGAAATTTTACCTTTTCATGTTGACAGGTAAGACTTCAAGAATTGTTCAACGAAGAAGGCTGTGAAGCAAAACTTAGACTAAACACAGATGGGTCACCTTATGTTACCGACAACTCAAACTATATCGTGGATTTGTATTTCAAAACTCCTATTAAGGATGGACCGGCAGCTGGGAAGGAAATATCAGCACTTGAAGGTGTGGTTGAACACGGCCTGTTTCTGGACATGGCAACCGCAGTGATTATTGCAGGCAAATCTGGAGTGGAGCTGAAAACCAAGTGATTCTTCATTTGTGCTGGTATCGCTTGAAGTGAGAATACTTGCACTTGTTCTTAGGTCTTTGAGACACCCAGTTGTAACTCTTTGATGGGCTTAAATTATTCATTTGCTCCAATTTTTGTAGCTGTCCATGATTTTATATAAGCAGGTGCCAAACAAAATGTATTTTATGTACTCAAGCATGTGGAATAATCAAATTCGATTGTTTTCTTCGCCTTAGAACGGCTTGTCTTCTTAACAAGAAATCCTTGCATCATAATTGTGATTTGAGGTAATTTTGCAAACCTGCTCGTTTGTACTTCTCAGTTCTTATATCTTGTTTTTGCCCTTCAGTTCACTGTTCTAATTATCTAATAATGTACTGGAAGGTATGTTTTGTGATACCTCGAATTGTTTTTTGTCATGTGATCACAGAAATGGTATCCACCTGCAAAGTATCTTCTCAAATTGTGCAAGAGACAGAATATAAATGTCAAGTCATACCAAAACAAAAATTTCTGAGTTGCTAATATGTAGATGAATTTCTGCATCTGCAAGAGTCTTGGACTTATTTCCATTACTACAGGATCAACTTCACTGCAAATGAATGAACAGCGGCACAAGTTTGGGATGCCACTACTGATTAACATGTTCTGCGTATGGTTAATGGAGGATACATCAAAACATATATCATAACTGCCTTGGATGGCATGTTTGCTTATTAGGTAAAGTTAAACAACACTTGGATCCGCAGAGCACTTTTTATTAGTAGACATGGACTAGGTAGTAACATGTATATGTTTAAATTTTTATAAATGAAACGTATGTATAACCAAATACTGCAAAAGACAACAGTATGGTACTGACAATAATCTGTGAAATTAATCTGTATATTTACATAAGATATGTCTACCGGATCTGTGTAACAAGTATCCTTAACCTATAATCGTAATATTCTCATCTACACAATCAAATCTCTAAACATAAATGTAACAATAGGAAAACTCTGTATAAAAGAAAGAAACAACACTATAAGGCATGAATTGAACAGTAACTGTGTCTTCTGCTATACATATGTGGTATATGTTTCCTGTCTTCCCTGCTAATTCCTGATAATCAAAGCCAGGGTTGCTGTAAATATGGCCATCCAAACTAGCCTTCCTGGCAGGAACAAGTTTGCTGCAAACAAGAGAACAAAGAAGTGCATCAAAGTCCCGAAAACAGACGCACTGCCCATCCCAACTAGGGATGGAATCCTGCCGTGGTCAATTTAAAATCCATGCTTAACCCAATAACATATCACTTATTTCAAGACCTATCTCAAACTCTGTAAGGTATACTAACACCTATTCAAAACCTAACCAATAAGTTAGTCTACTTATATCAAAACTAATGAACATGGAATCCAACAAACCATCATCCACATACTTATAACCAAGATGCAACCTTTTAATTTTAAACTTAAAAGTATTGCAAGTTTAGGCAATTTGATACCCAATATCTTATCTTGAAATTTGATTCAATTTAATAGGGGATTAAACTTTATCTTGAAACTTGTCTTAAACATTATAAAAATTACCCCACCCCACTAGGTCTTTATTAGTATTGATAGGATAAAATAATCTATATGATCCAATCCACTTGCATCTCTAATCCTAATTAATTATTTCCGTTCCTCGCGCTACTGTGAGGAGATTAGTCAAGGAACTTTTCTTAAACTACGAGGTAAAGAAGGTATTTCTAGTTAAGATTTGCTATAACTCTAGTAGGGTGGTAGTCAAGTCAAAATGGTATAGTATTAAATTCAAGATAGAGCTATGGACTCGACTTAAAATTTCAAAGTTCGAGTTTGGCTTGAGTTTAATTAAACATAAAATTTTAAGCTTGAGCCAAAATCGAAGTGGTATTACACAAACTTGAGCTCAATTAGATTAAACTTGTTTAGACTTAATTTATTTAAAAATATTTCTAAGTCTAATTAAATTAATGTTAATATCCAAACTTAATTCAAACTTGATTAATATTTATATTTGATTCGGTCTTAATTAGGTTCTTGAACCAATCGAGTTAAACATTATAAAACTTGAATTCAAAACTCGAAGTCAACTCAATAAATTATTTGATGGTTTGAACTCAATTGGTCTCTTTGCCGAACCAAAATTAAATAAAAATCCAACCAAATTTGATTACACCTGCACTAAGTTCAGGTCTACCCTTAGCTGCTTAAAACCGGTTGGCTGTCATCCACCTAAGGATAACCAAAACTGAGCTGGTATAATTTACTCCCGGCTTTCTAAATTGGCCCCACTCTAAAGTCCTTGTCTCGATGAGCCTTACCAGTCTTAAGTATATATATATATATATATATATAATATATATAATATATAAAAGAAAGAAAGAAAGAAGAATAAGTTATATGTAAAAATAAATCAATCTTTCATCAATTTTTTTTTTTAACATAAGAAAAAAAAGAAAAAAATTCTAATTCTATGTGCTAATAATATGATGAAAGATACATCTAAAAATAGGTGCATTCTTCATGATGCCAACTATTTATATATTTTATTAGTAAAATATTAACTTTATATAATCCTATTTTACTTTAAGTTACGTGTTAACGTATGAAAAAAAAAAAAAAATTGATGGGATAGGAAAACCGTGTCCCGAAAAAGTTTCATCAAACTCAAATCAAACATATGCTTTGTTTGAAGTAAACATTGGGCAGCCGGTTTGTGCATGTTTGATTATGATGGATAGAGACTTCTTAATATTGGGTAGGTGGATCATATTGCATGTTTTAAGCATTTTAGATTATAATAATCCTCCCAACTACCCTAAGTAGGAAGGACATTTGTAAGTCTTTGGAGGTTTATTTGGGAGGAAGAAAGGTAGAACTTGTATTAAAAAATAAAAAAAATAAAAATAAATCATGGATTTAGTTACCTAACCAAGTTCTCAACTACCTAAAGAGCTAAGTTTTGAATATAGAAGCCTAAGTTCTTTTCACCAAACATGACAAGCAACTATAAGAATTAAATAAAGCTTGTAATTTTAGGCTTGCGACTTGCATCAAGTTGTTTGACCTTTTATAACAATGAGTAATTGCATACGCTGTTCTATTTTATTATTTATTTTTTTATTTTATAATTATGTATATGTGTTATATATCTATGTATGTATGTATATATATTGTATACAGAATCAGTTTCTGCTTAAATTATCCTGTTCGGGTAAACAAAGAGAGTGCTAAGGTTATAAACAAGGAAAATCGAAATAAAACGATATGGTTCAGTTTGGGTTTATACTCAACAAATAGCAAATTCAAACTTGACCGGTTTAAATTCTTTTAAGTTTGAATTATCTATAAATTATTTTATTTTAATTATAATAATATTAATATTCAAACACAACTCGAACTCAATTAATATTTACATTTGGCTTGAACTCGACTAGACTCATGATCTAAGTTATTTATACATTACGGAACTCAAGCTTGATTGCTCTCATGTCAAACTTAAGTAAATACTAATCTGAATTGAAGTTGCTCATGTCAAACTTGAGCAAATACTAATCTGAATTGCAGTTGCTCATGACTTATTTACACTCCTAGATAAAACTAATATTAAAAGAAAAGTCATATCAATGTAACTATAATAGAAGTGTTTTAAGAATTTATTATTTTCACCACCAATAAAATTATTAAGATTTGCATCACAACTATTTATCGATTTCAAAATTTAAGTTTCTAGATTTGATACGACAGGATCACCTCCCTTTTGAGGGATTTAACATTTTATATGATAGTAAAAAAGTTTTTAAGGTTACTCTACACTCACCATGATTAGTTCCATTAGCAGTAGATCCTGGAGTAGCAGTTGCGCTTGAAACTTTTACGCCAAGTTTGGAGCAGTCGGATCCAATTGCACCTTCAAAACGCAAAAACAAACCCAAAAATCTTAACTATAAGCAAGGACTCTTCGTGAATTTTAATGAAACCAAAGATGTTTCTCTGCGGTTCTTACAATCATTGAAGCAGGGGAAGACAGTAACATTCATCAAGTGATAGTAACCGGATCACATTGACAAATACGTGTAGAGTTTGATTCTTTTGTGCAAGTTCCACCTCCACAATAGGTCCAGTAGCAAGCTAAAACATGACCATGAAAATGAAACAAATCCGATAAGCCAAACAGGAAGAGAAGATGCAAAAATTCAAACGTTGTAGCAGATGATGTGAAAAAGGGTGGTTACGATCGAAGACGGATAAGTTGTAAGGATTCGGTGGAAGAGGAGGTGGTGCTGGCATGCAAGAGTATTGAACAGAACCTGCGTACAAAAAACATTAGTTTCATGATTAGTTTTGCACTGGATGCGATGAAATAAATTCATATCTGCGGTTTATAGTTTTAAACTTTTAGATCAGTCTAAATACGTTTTTTATTCTGAAAATGTGAACCTCTTATTGTATTCAATTACCCCATGTTTTTACGTTGTTTATGCAAAATATGTGAAGATTGGGCAACACTCGTGACAAGCCCAAAATAAGGTTGTAAATGAGTTAAATCAAAATAATTCAGTGGTAAGTTTAAACTCGACTTAAAGTAATACTTGATGTGCTCGAGCTCGACTCGGTTAGACTCGATTGTTTTTATAAAAATTAATTAGATTAAAAAATAAATTAGGATTTGAAAATAGAATAAAGTTTAATAAAAGCAGACCATTATGTATAAAGGAAAAAATTAAAAGGGAAAAAAAAGAAGAAGCAAGGTTTGAAAATAGGGGAAAAACATGATTTTTATAATTTTGTTGATATAAAATCTACAAAGTTTGATTACACTATCAAGTTACTGTAACTGAATATTTTAAAACTCGAACTCAAGCTCAACTCAATTGCAATCAAGTTGAATTCGAGAACTTAAATGGCTTGCAAGTGGGCTTGGCTCGCTTGACCCAAAAGAATTTTATATCCCAAATATTAAGTGTGATTTATTCATTGCTAGATAATAGGCAAGTTTCATTTACTATTAAGATGAAAGAGATGCTTACAAGAAGGAATAACACAAGGGAGATATTTGAAGTCATCTTCATTATCAAGCCGCGTTCGCTTCCAACCCGCATCACATTCACAGATGAAGCTAAAAGGGTAACTTGAGTTTGTTACACATTTTCCTTTCCCACATTGCACTCCATCACAGATATGCTCTGCATAATCATTAAAAACAGCAAACTTTAATCCACAAGCAAGCTCTTTGTTTCTAAACATTTAAATGCTTTTGCGCTATGTGAAGGGAGAGATATGAAAAAAAAAAAAAAAAGGGGGAAGAACAACCATTGAAAGTAGTCCAATTCCAATTATCGAAGCCCCAAGCTATGATGGGAAATGATGCAGCAAGCATGGTTAAGACAACCATGGACTTGAAGGAAACCATGTTGCTATTAAACAACGTTAAAAGGCGATGGTAAGTAGTTTGATATGAGAGAATAAGATTGTGCGAGAATTGATTATGTTATAGTGAACTTTTGTTGGATATGATCTATTTATATATGAATTGGGGAAAAAGAGCGGAAAAAACGCGTGTAATCCAAGCTTGAATGTATAATTTCATTTTGTCAAATAGAAGCTTCTTTAGAATAGAGTGCATCATTGGTTTGTGACCCTGTGTAATAACTTTGCGACAACCACAGTATTCCTATCCGTGATAATCTGTATCTGTATTCCCATCATCAATCATGTACAGCCACTAATCGACAAATATATTTGCTATATTTTCTCAGCGTACAATTTATCGAATCCAACTTGATACCTCGAGGATGAATACCTGGACGAATGCTACTAGACTATAAGGTTATTGTTATTTATCTTTTATCTTTAAAATTGAATACTTAGATCTCTTATGTCTTTTTAGGACATAAGAGGTGTATTTGCAATAATCGATGTAATGTATGTTTATTTTATATTTTACTTTTCATACGCGATAACATGTGATTGATAAGAATACGAATAAAAATTAAATAAAATGGTTTCTTTCATTAGTAACTTGCAAACTGTTTTTCCTAATAACTAATCTTCTTTATGTACTTATTTTTCCACACAATGTGAATAAGTCACGCATGTATTGATGATTTTCATGTATTGTAATTCCATCATAGCCTTCCATTGTTGACCAGAGCTTCAAAACTGAGGAAAAAGATGCTAGAGAAGGGAGTCGTTAGCTTTAGTATGACATCTTCATCTTTCAAAGTCCCACTCCACCATGCAACTATTTTTATTGGTATTTGTCTGGCCGGGTATAACATGACTTAAAATATGAAAAAGATATATGTGGTACCATATATAATGAACAAGTCAAATTTGGAGATGACGGTCTGTTTCATATTTTCATCTTTTAGATTTAGAAGCTTCTTTTAAGTCTAATTGCGTGGAAGAGTGGCTCTATTTATGGACCCCATTTTTGGCGGTAATGCTTTTAAGAAAGGATGAAGTCATAATCATTTCTAGAATTTCAAGGATTTTCTTTTCTAAAAACAAATCTACACTTAAAAGTTTAAAATCATTAAATATATATAATACTCAACTAAGTTTTTATTTGTCAATATCATTATCTTACTTCTAACTTACATTTTAATACTAAAAAATTTTTGCTACACCATCTTATAAAGGTAGTAAATATGGATATATATTACAAATTTAAATTTTAAATGTAAAACTTGAGAATTGAAAAGTTCAATTGAGTATAGTGCCTTATAAAGTCTGTTTGTTTTGGCTTTTTTCCAACAGATACAGACACTTTTTCAAACTTTTTGCTAACAAATTATTTATCAAGAAATAGATATAGATAAAAAAAAGTTGACAGTTCTCATTAAAAGATCAAATAGAATAAATATAGATAAAATTTAGATGTAAATCGGATATATTTACACATATCATTTTAAAAAAGATACAGATACAGATGAAAAACAGACAATCCAAACAGACCCCAGATCTAATTTCAAAAAAAAAAAATTTAGGAAAAAAATACAAATTTAAGACATTTATTTTATTTTTTGTTTTAGGAATAGATTGACAAAAAGTATATCTCCAAACCTAGCTAGTCCAAATGAGTCGCATGTAATGGATGATTAGAAACTGGGATTCATCACTTTTTTTTCGTGGGAAATTGTTAAATTTAGTATCTAAAATTTACATAAAAATTTAATTTAATACATGAATTTTGAAGTGGTTAATTTAATATCTAATTAAACTTTTGGTGATTATTTTTACTATCACACTTACACCTTTCGTTTCCTTTGTTGACATAGAAAAAAACAACCTATTTGTGTTAGTAGTGTCAAGCAAGGTAGTGAAAACGCAATGATAAGTTATCTTTTATGTTAGCAAGCAGAGCAAACGATATTATTGAAATAATAAAAATAATCACAAAAAATCGAATAGGGTATTATACTTGTCATTTTAAAACTTAGGTATCAAATAGAATTTTTATGGAAATTTGAGATATCGAAATTTATAATTACTCTTTTTTATGGTGATCACACACATGTAAAAACTCAGCATACTTGGCCGTCCACAGCTCAAATTCGAAGTAAAAACCTTTCAATAAATAAATTGATAGTAATGGCAAAAAAAATAAAAAGATAAATAAACAAATTGATGATTAAAAAGGAAGCCATAGGAGCAGGTGAAATTTAATGGATTAATGATTTGAAATTTAAATGACATATGCAAATGAGGATTTAATTCAGCAATTTATCTGTATCATTTGCTATATCATCTCTATGGTTGACATTTTGTGACAAGGCTTTCAGGAAAGTTTGGCATACTCTATTAATGGGTAGAACACATGTCTAGATTTAAAAAAATACATAAATACAAATTATACAAAAAAAAATTACTAAAATAGTGTTGCTATATAGCATCGTGGACCATAAATACAAAGATTTATACTTGTATTGCATTTTCCGATGGAGATATAGCAATATAGGAAAAAAAAATTAGGAGCTTGTGTATCTCCCAAAGGTTGTGCGATTCAGTTTTACCCTTATATTACATAACTAACGAGCGACACACATACTATTATAGTTTATCACTTGTTGGTTATGCGATGCATGTCTAATATGTATCGCATAACCAATATGAGATACACATGTAAAATTAAAAAAAAATTGTAAGATGCGATATAACAACACTATTTTTATACTTTTTTTTAATTTGGTATTTTGAAATTTTTTTTAGCTATATTATACATGTAATATCCTTCTCCACTATATATATGTATGTATAGATATATATCAAATGGGAAGAAAATAAAGGAAAAAAAAAAGACCAAAGAAATTCGAAACACACACACATATATATATATATATATATATATATATATGTTTAGATAGGAAGAAAACAGAAAGAAATAAGTTTGAATAAAAAAAAAGTTCATTAAATATCTTTTTTTAAACTTATGAAACTACCAAAAATATCTTTAAAATCTTCAAGTATCTTTTCAGCGAAAGGATAATAAAAATTAAAAAAAATATATTTGCTTGGTTATTTCTAGCTCCAGCATGATTTCCTAGGAAGTACGCTAAAGGGACGGCAATGTCGATCAAATTCTAATTGATTGATTCTTAAAGAGGGGATTCAGCTGAACTTCATGGACATTGGACTCTACCTCAAAGTCAAAATTTTGACTTTGATGGCTTTAGATTTATTAAAGAATAGAAGAAATAAAAACAATGAAGAGGCTCAATTATATCGAAACTAGATGTATGGCCGGCACTATATTATAATAGTAAATTACAGCAAATATTTTTCCCGAAATTGCAATAGTCTGTTTGGTTCGTCTTATTTTTATTGTTTTAACATCTTATTTTATTATTTTTAAATAGATTGTTCGTCAAAAGCACATACATATGAAAATAATAGCTCAAATAAACCAAATAAAAATACAAATAAAAATTAGATAATCCAAATAGATCAAAACACCATGAAGTTTCTAAATATATTGTAACTATTTTTTTAGGTTGATTCTTGAATTGGAGTTTTTTTTTTTTTAATCTTTTGCTTTACTTATATGATATTTGTAGAATTTATACAAATCAAACAAACTAGATATATATAAGATACAGATGAAAATTAAATAATCCAAATATATCAGACATTATGAAGTTCCTCAATATATGATTGTAAGTATTTTTTGAGTTTGATTCATGAAATGAAGATTATTTATTTACTTATTTTATTTTGCTCTGCTTATCAAGAAGAAGAAGAACAAATGTGCTAATTTAAATTTATCTGTAATTTTAATAGTTTTCAAGAGTGATTCTAATATATTGAACAATACATTATGCATCCACCATGGAGGGAGAAATCAAAGTTAGAGAATTTTTATCGAGTAATTGGTTACAGTATTTTATCAAAAGAATAATATTCAAGTCCCATAAACAACGAAGACATTCACTGCACATTAATAACCCAGAAAATTAACAGTTTATATTCTTCTTTAATATAATATAAAATCATTCCACATTCATATATATAATCCTCACAGGGCTGTACCAACCACTTTTGGGTGTAAAGTCTACTGGGTAGTTGTAAAAATTTAAGAACGCCTTGCACGCTTGAAAATAAGCTGCATGACATTGCGTCGAAATTTAGTGCACAAGTCAGGGTTTCTTGAAACAAATAATATTGGGTTAGATATAAACGAGCTGAGTCAAATTGTGCAGCATTAAGCTTAGGTTGATGCAACAGTAAATTATGGTTTATCGCAAGTTAATGCACGAATATCTGGCTTGTAATCTTCAACACCTATTGATTATGAGAATTCTTAAGTTGTTGGCATCAAAATTCGAAACTCTAGACAATAATTCAAAATTTTGGGAAAAGAGAGAGCAAAAATAGCTCAAATATTGTATTTCTAATAATAACAGAGAGTTTTGTGCCATATGGCATACAATTTATAGGCTAGCTTAAAAGATTTCATAAATAAAAATAAAATTGCAAAAAATTAAAATGGTCCTAAAACAAAGTATATAAAAATATAAATAAAACGCCACATATGGCGTATAAAATGAATACGTCTATAAAACGTTATAACGAAAAATAAAACTTGCCTAAAATATAAAAATTATCTGTTTGTGGCCTTAAACGAAGGAATGTGACCAAAAAGTGGCATAGCCTAGCACCAAAGATACTGACTTCTTCAAGGTAGCTCGTTTCTTTCAAGATGGAGTGTTCAGATCACCCAATAGTGATATACCAATTTCTGTCTCATTTTTCTAGGCACCTATTCATCACTATCTCCACCTCATCATCCTCCCCTTGGTGGATAAAATTTGCCCTCGAATTATCACCAGTGTATGTGTAATACCCTGAAAGTTTAATTAAAGCATTACCGCCACATATAATACTTGATGTATTACATGCTCATATTTTCTTGAATGATATGTTTATGTTGAACATTGCTAACTAGTTTTAGATTACTGAAATCATTAAATTAGATTTTCAAGATAACTGGATTTGGCAATGGTAAAACAAAATTTTATATAAAAACATTTTATAATCTACTTTCAAGAGTATATCAACATTTACAAGCATATGGGCATCACCAAGCTCTCTTATAAAGAAATACAAACCCAAAAGATAAGTCCAACTTTTTTAAATAAAACATAAACATAATAAGATATATCTTAGGTCCCAATGCACTTCACTTCTCTTCTCAGATCTCCAGGATCGCTCATAATCTAAATCAAACATCAACAACATAAACACCATCCTCATCATCTCATCATCATCACCAACATTATCATCATCAGTCATTCATCCTCATCGATTCAATAAAATACCTATAATAGATAATAATAATAATGAGTCGAAGCCCAGTACATAGTAACACAGGAATACACGGTGTGACACGAGCTTAACTAAATGTACACAACAAACAACAAGTTATTATCTTTAATTTAAAGTAAGCAAATCAACACTTGAGCACTCACACTTCGGAACAATCAAGGAACAGATTTACCATCTCTAGCCCATCATCGCAGTAATGGGGGAACACACCGGTAGCCCCTGCAGACGACTACCTTGGGGTAAGAACCTAGGGGTCTTGAGTAACCATAATTACTCAGGGGGTTGATGAATATTTATATCTCCAATATAACCGGTAAAGAAAAAGTTATCTCATCTAAGGTTTACAGCTGTTACTCAACTTTATTTAACTTAATCCACAATATCACCTAGTTCAATCATCCCCATAAAATGTGAACCAAATCATATCATATCATATCATGTTAAGAATAAGCAAATGTTACACTGATACCATATACTCTATCAATTACCTATCGAGCCACCTATTGGAAATCATTGCATCATGACGAGAGGTCTAAGTGCCTAAACTACTGTGTCCGCTCGAACAAGGTTGCCGCTCCCCATACCAGATTCAACGGCACAAGCACAAGCAACACTCAATTATTAGATCGTCTTTAAGTTTTAACTTATTTTAGTATGTCTATCCTAACATCCAACATGCAAGTTACTGCATACCTTACTAATTCAAAATCCTAATAGAAATAGAAGATAGGTCATAATCCATTTCAAAAAATAAATTAGGTATCCATATCTGAAGATTCAAGAATTGAACTCATATAAGAAATTATACTCATTATCCATTTATCTCAAACTTTTATTAAAATCTTATTTGATTAGACACTAAATAGGAACCCCACTATGGCTGCGAAGATTGCCCCGCTAATATACGGACAGTTCTCTTTTATCTGTCAAAATATTTCTTTTCACCTTGATTATGGTCTCTTATTATCAAAACATCATCATGCCATTCATATTCAAAAATATTCATATTCAAATCAAACATGCATTTGAAATAACATATTCACCATGTTAATCTAAGGTTATCTTATTTCATTAACTTAAACCAATTATTAACTATTAACTCATTCTAATTAAATCCTATCTAAATTGATTAGAATAAATCATTTAATCCAATTACTAAGCTAAGTTAATTAAACTTAATTAATCTAATCCATTTTAACTTATTCAAGTCCATTATGAACCTAGGTTTATTAGCTAAGTTCATTTTATATATAACTCTATATTTAATCAAATTATTTATTAAATCTATAAATTCATTAAAGTCATACTTAATTATATCATTCAACAAATATAACGCATTAACTATCATTTATCTATTTCATTTTAGCTAAAAAAGATTTATTTTATACTTAACTATACACTTAACAAGCAAACACAAGTTTTAACTTTGTTTGGAAAACATTGCAGTTGGAAAGAAATAAAATTTTGGCCTTGATACGTTTTGAATTTGCAAAAAATTAAAATATGAAAGTTGTAGATCTTTTTTTAAGATTTCCACAGTCTTTTGAATCACCCTAATCCAAGTTCGAATGAAAATGCTATGATTAAAATACAATGACCAAAGGCTAGCAAGGGTAGAGTCCAACCGTGACTTTTGAAAACACTAAGATCAGAGGCTAATAAGGGCCGTGTCATGCCCATGATTTTTAAAAACATCAAGATCAGATGCCAATATGGAAAGAATCACGCCTATGACTTCTAAAAATCATCAAACCTGAGCCCTATAAGGGCATATAATGCCCGTAATTAACAAATTACATAGGGTTACGAACTCTCCTATTTTTCAAACTTCATTTTATCCATTTTTACACATTCCACATCAACTAAAACAACATAAAAGCAACATACAACTCGACATACTCACTTAACAACACCAATTACACAAAAACTCCACATCCCCAGCATCATACAACTTCCAAACTTCATATCCAATATTTCAACATTTCATAAACTTCATCAACTTACTCATCTACCAATTTATTACAAACTCTACTTATAATTAGCATCAATCATCATATATAAATGAAAACAATAATCAAAACAACATTATACAAAAATACTTAGCTTGATGGTAAAAACATGTGATTGAATTCTTCTTGTTCTTCTTCTAACTTGATTTTCACTTTCTATCTTCATTTCTTATTTTGATTCCTCCTCTAGTCTTCTTGAAATTGAAGTTCATCATTAAATTTTTTAGGAAGAAAAAGAAGGAAGAAGAAGGAGAAAAAGATATGGGAAGGAAAGGAGGAAAAGAGAGAGGAGAAGGGAAAAAGGAAATAAAAGGAGAAGGCATGCGAAAGAAAAGATAAGGAAAGGGAAAAGGATAAATAAAAAGATATTTTAGAATAAGGGTATTGGATTTAGAACTTTAGATCATTATCTTTAGTTCTAGGATCGATAAATTAGGAATTAAGAACTAAAATAAGAACTTAATTTAGGAACTTAGTTTAGACCAAAATGATATTTAATTTGAGTTCGGGTTTAAGAATTGATATTTTTATACAAATAAATGAACTCAAATATTACAAGGATTAAAGAATTAAAATTTTAAGCTAAAGTTTAAGGGTTTAGGAATTCAAAATCTCAATTTCAACTAAATTTATTATTAATCTAATTACGTCAACTTGTTTATTTACATCCTATAATTCATTTGATTTATTTAATCTATCTAAACTTAATTTCTAACTTAGGTGAATGTCTGAGGTATTTCATTCTTCCCCTTTTATAAGAATTTTGTCCTCGAAATTCACTTGATCATTTGTTG
Source organism: Combretum micranthum (assembly GCA_024138025.1). Taxonomy (NCBI): domain Eukaryota; kingdom Viridiplantae; phylum Streptophyta; class Magnoliopsida; order Myrtales; family Combretaceae; genus Combretum; species Combretum micranthum. The sequence goes on along the minus strand of JAMXBD010000858.1, from coordinate 49,810 downwards.
ATAGAAGACATTTCATATTATCTTTAAACTTTATTACTCAACAACTTTTATTCTCTTTAAGATTTGTTCTTCCATTACATTTCCGCTACGTACTCTGATCATTTTTCTTTTGAATTTTGTTATTACTTTTCATTTCAAAAGAAATTTTGAATTATTTAGTAAACATTTATAGATTTTAATTGGTATATGATGTATATGATTATTGTCAAATAGATCTCAAAATTTCTGTTTGAGGTTTCTCATTTTTGGTTTCGTGAAATATATGAAGATTTTGTATCATTTTTCTTTGTTCACATTTTTTTTTTTGAATATTTCTTGTCGTATTCATTTTCACGAATCATATGATGCAAGTGCTTTAGAGCTTCATGGTCAGTGTAGAGGATGAATTCTCTTTGAAACAAGTAATGACGCCAGTGCTTCACAGCTGGTACCACGATGTAGAACTTTACGTCATATGTATTATACCTCAACTTCACCCATGTCAGTTTCTTACTGAAAAAGGAAATTGGCTTGCTGATCTAGCTCAAGAATGCTCTAAGTCCTACCTTTGAGGCATCTGCATGTAACTCAAAAAGTTGATGAAAATCGGGTAATACTAGAATCAAGGCTATGGTAAGGTGCACCTTAATATGCCCAAACGCTTTATCAGTCCATAGAAATTTCCCACCCTTCATGTAATCCGTGATGGGAGCCATAATGCCGTTGAAGTGGGTTATAAATTGCATGTAAAATGATGCCAAGCCATAGAAGCTTCAAACTTTAGTTAGTGTAGTAGGTTTAAGCCATGGCCTAACTATTTCCACTTTAGACTTATCAACCTGTAAACCATCAGTAGAAATTATGTATCCAAGAAAGAGTACCTCTATGGCTTTATGGTTATGAATACACACTTCTTCAAGGTAGCATAGAAATTTTCCCTATGTAAGACACTAAGAACATCTCGCAGGTGTTTGAGATGCTACTCTGGGTTATCATTGTAAATCAATATGTCGTGAAAGTACATGACAACACATTTGCCAATGAATGGCCTCAAAACCTAATTCATCATTCTCATGAATGTGTTGGGTACATTGGACAATCCAAACAGCCTAACCAACTACTCATACAACCTATCTCATGTCTTGCAGGCTGTCTTCCATTCATCACCAACAAGAATACGAATATGGTGATACCCACTCTTCAAGTCCAGCTTCAAAAATACCTTAACACCACTTAACTGGTTGAGTAAATTGTCCAAGCAAGGAATAGGAAAATGATACTTGATTGTAATCTTGTTGATGGCCTGGCTATCCATAGACATACGCTAAGTGCCATCCTTCTTTGGAGACAAAAGAGCTGGAATTGCAGATGGGCTCAAACTCTCTCGAATATAACCTTTGGTAAGCAACTCTTCAACCTGCCTCTCAACTCTTCATGCTCTGTTGGATTCATTCAATAGTGTAGCCTGTTTAGAATGGCTACACCAAGCACAAGATCAATCTGGTACTGAATATCACGTAGTGGTGGTAACCCTTATGGCAACTCCTCGGGAAACACATCCTGGAACTCTTGTATAATCAAACTCCAACTTTAGGTACTTCTACTTCCTTTTCGACCTCTTTCCTACCAAAGCAAAAACAATATCGGAATCTTGCATCTCTTTCTTAAATCTAGCTAAAGATAACACAGTGGAACTAGTACCTTGCTTGCTAGATTTTGATATAGTAGTGTCCTTGTTAGGAACTAACACGATCTTCACTCCTTTATATACTAACCGTAAGTTGTTAGCTCTCCCATCATGAGCCACACCCCTTATCAAACTGCAAAGGCCTTCGTAACAGCAAATGACAGGCATCCATCATCACTACATCACACTAGATAGAGTCCCTATATCTAGAACCAATGGAAAATGTAATCAGTGCTCGTTTTAGAGACACTTACCTCGCCACCTTTCTTTAGCCATGCTAGCTTGTAATGTTTCGGGTGTTGCCTAGGCTTAATGCTTACACAGCTTCTATGGACACAATGTTCTCACAACTTCTTGAGTCGATCATGAATTGACATACTTTGCCCATAATAGTGTAGGTAGGTTGAAAAATATTGTTCTTGAGTCATTCTTCCTCAACTGCTCTGGGAATCACACATGACCTCCTAATCACTGTATTTTCCCTACCATCACTGTCATAAATTCTTCCTCAATATATTCGGTGTCAAAGATAAGTCCTCAATCACCCATAGCTTCAAACATAACTTTATCATCCTCATCCTCATCCTTCTCGTTTTCAGCAAAAAGTGTCTTCTTCTTAACCTTCCTACACTCAAACTATTGGTGACCAGTTTCACCATATTTGAAGCACTTCAACCCACTACTACTCGGTCTACTAGTATTAGGCTTACTGAATTGCCTGATAGTGCTATTACTAGTAGTTCCACCCCCTTGCACGATTTACTTTACTACCACTACCTATGACACCACCACCATACATACCACTCCTAGACTGCTTTTGCGTTTCTTAACAATCAAACACCCTCTAGTGTGCTGCTGATATAAGGTCAAATAAATTGACCGTATCCTAAATCTGCATTCTTAACCCACCCCTGTAATCCCTTAATTTTACATAACCCGATTATAATAAATATTATAATAAAACGTAGAATCATAAACGAACTATAATAAAAATATCAAAGATCACTCCAAATTTTTCGCAATTTAAATTTTAAGCATAAACAAATTGGAATGAAGAATCCTTATCAATAAGACTTTAAAAATACATAATGTTCGTCATAAAGTAAATGAAAGAATAAAGAAAATTATTTAATATTTAAGAACCTAAGTTTTAATATTTGAAACATATCAATACCTTTAAGTTAAATAATTCTTAGCTATAAAAACTAAAATTCTGATCTAACCTAATAATTTATAATTAGTAAAAGAACAAAGTTACAAATATAGAATAAATATTAAATTTCTAATCTAACAAAAACTCTATAATAAATCTATAAATAGTAATGAATTCATATGTAATTTCAAACCCTATTTTTAATAAAGTCAAATTTAGAGAAATATAATTATTAATTTATCAAAATACCACCAAGTAAAACTTTTAAACAGATAAAATATAATTTACAATAGTAGGTATAAAAACTGAAAAGTAAAAGTCTTAAACTAAAAATTCTATGTATAACATAGTGTTTAGATTATTTAATATTGTTAATATGTAAATTTTCATCTAAAAATTTATTGAATAAGTATTTATCATACGTGTCATTTGGACCCACAAAATTGACTTTTGCACAAGTTCATATTTTTGCCCACTCCTTACACAGTTGTTTGTTATAAATTCATCATCCTCTCTTTGTTTTTGCATTTCCATTCATTCTATCTCCTTACATTTTTTTTTATTCTTTTCATGTTCCTCTTTCTCCTCATTTTGATTCTTCCATGTATGCAACCAACACATATACAATGACGCACATACACATGTCCTTAATAAAAGCTTTAAATAAATTTTTAGAAATAAAACTCTTGAATATTGTCATATTTGTACTCTTTTATTTAATAAACTACCCTAAAACTAAGACAAATAATTAACTAAATAATATTAATTAATTTTCTTCACTTTTCGGTGCAAATTGGAGATACAATGCGGCCGAAACCTCCTCCTTATTTGCCAGCCGAAATATTGCACAACAAGAGTAAAAAAGGAGCAACCAAAGTCAAGAAAAGTCACCCAAAAACCAATAAAAACAACACAATTCAACATTATTTTAAATGCATGAAGAAACATGTAAATTGAAGCTGAAATTCGGTAGAGGAATTATCCATTTTGGACAAGTTGCTATCCCTTTCTTCTGCTATATATAGATATATGCATGTAAGACATTTAATGAGCAAAACAAACAAAGCATTCAAAAATACAACAACAACAACAACTCAAAACACACACAAAATACATCTAAGCACAGTCATATTTCAAGCACAAAAGACACTCAAACTATGTTCAAAGCAACAACAAAAATATAGCCATTAACAAAATTCAACAAATAACAACCACAAGCTTAAGAAGAACAAAAAGAAGGTAAGTTCAAATTCGTTTTTAAAGTATGTTAAACTCTAGCTTAAACTATGTTCTAATTAACTTAGGATTCATGCTAAGCTTGGAGAAGGATTTACTAACATCATAACAACCCAAACAAGGTAAATCTAATCTTAAAACTTCATGTATGTATTATAATATGTAGAAGCTAGGAAATCATTGAGTCTGATGATTATAAGGTGTTATATGTATTGATACATCACGTGTGATACATGTAAAGTATGGAAAAACACTTAGAAGAAGTTTAAACACAAGTATAATATATAAATAAATTAAGAAAAGTAAGTTCGAAATAGAGAAAAAAACGAGGAAGATGATGAATAGTGCCTATACCAGCACTATGCTGGCGGCTTAGACCAGTAGGCTGGCGGTGTACCTGGCCGTCGGCCTTCACTAGAATAGAAGCTACGTAATTTTTCAAAATACGTAAAAATGAACGTACGCCGATGGCGTAAGTTTATACACCGACAGCATACGTGTATAAACTGGCAGCCTTGAACCAGTGTTTAATGAGCAAGAGTTACATAAAATTTTTATGAATACTGGTATTTGGAAAAAACACTGGCGGCTTTTGAGCCAGCATACGTTGGCGTTTGAATTGTTAAAAAATTTACACGAACGCCAACATTTATGAATCAACGCCTGCGGCATGTGTCGGCATACATGTAAAATTTCCAGATTAATCCTGTTTTGTCCAAAACCAATATAATTATATTATCTATACATATATGTGTAATAAGAGAAATAAAATAAGATTTAGAAAGTAAATTCAACTAAAAAGATTTAAAGGATTAATAAAATGTAATAAATATAATTTAACAACTCCTAAAATTATTAGAAAATATTACTATCAGTATTATTGCTAATATTTGTATATTGTACAAGTAGAAATGAATTATAAATATTTTAAATAGTTATCTATTATAGATATATAAGAATGAAAATTTAAATAAGCTAAATTTATGAATAACGTGATATCTAAAAATGATGAAATAACTATATGAAATATATAAAAAAAAAAAAACACGACGACACTAAACAATAGTAAATAAAAACGAGTTACTATAATGGGCCAGATAAGGAACAATATAAAAATAGTAATAATAATAACTATAAAAATATAAGCTTAAGAAATATCAAATTTTCGAATACCTGATAAAAATAAAATATAAAATATTTTAAGATCAAGACAAGAAGAATGAAAATAAATAATAAGTAGTAAATATTTGTTACCATAAAAACATAAAAGGACCAATACAAGTAATAGAATTTAAATTAAATATCAAGATATGACACTTAGGCAATCATAGAAGTTTAGTTGCATTATTTGCATTATATTAATAAGTATTTTGTCTTAATAAGTGATAATGAATTGTAAATAATATAAATAGAACTAATATATCTTAAATGAATTATTCTACTAAGTAAAATCATATTAGGTTAATTAAGCTAATTAAAGTAGATTTAGTAATTGAATTAGGTGATTAGTTTCAATCAACTCGGCTCAAATTAATATACTAGGTAAAACCATAAAAAAAAAAAAGAGTATGTAATTTCTAAAATACGTCTAATTTAGAATTAGTGTAAATTATAGTATAATTTATACTATAATTAATATGGTGAATATGTTTTTTCAAATATCTTATAAATTCCATAACTTTGATCATAAGAAAATTATATATATATATATATATATAAAGATAAAACTCCTAGTTAAATAAGTAGAGAATATACCAGTTAATAACTGGACCTGAAAGAATACCGACAATATTGTTATGTAAATAACAAAATAATAATAAATATCAGCTATTTCGTTTTCATAGGAAAAATATATCAGTTCTTGGATTTCCAGTAGCATACTCTGATAGTTTAGTGATGACTACAGGTGAGTAACTCTGACCTTATTGCATTTTTTGTCCTTGTAGAGTAGTTGCATTTGTAATAATTTATTCAACTAAAATGCATGTGGGATTGGGTATAATGCACGATGATTGGTATATGCTCAAATGCCAAATTATTATAATATAAGTGATAATTCTTTTGTATGATAAATATTGTATGAAGCATGTTGATATTTGTCTGTTAATTATATGATCACCTTAAACTTGACTAAAAACTACTAGTACCATAAATGAAAATGGATATGCACTGCATTATATGCACATATTGCATTTTAAAAGAAAGATGACCCCGTTCGTATTAGCATTTCGGTTCTTTGGTGATGCGCTTGGTTTTTCTAGATGACATTTTCCTAATTCTTCTAAGAGCACTTTTGTTTTATTCTGTTCCACGGGAACTAACTGATATCAAAGGAACACTGCTCATGGTATTGACATGAAATAGCTAATACTTAATGGTATTTCTTTGCTCCAAAGATAAGAGTGAAATGTTTTAAAGTAATTTGTGAGAGTTTATGGTACCCATTCTAAAATAGCCATGAATTTCCTAATTTATATTTTATAAATGTGTTATTGAAATTATATATGATTTTGAAATGTGAATTATGTTGATGCATGAAAAAAATGAGTTGTTTTGTTGTGTAAAAAATAATTAAATATCTTAGAATGTTTAAATATTGAGTTCATAAATTTTTAAGTGCATTAGAATGTATGAAATATGATTAGAACACGTTAAATTATGCATGTAATAAAACCAACTCTTAGCAGAAAATTTTAGTTATAAAGTGAGCCAATATCATCTATAATTAACCAAAAGCAAGCTTCATTAATTAGCCAAATCCAAGCCAATTAAAGGACTTAATTAGGATAGTACTAAGTCAACAAATGGATAAATATCAACTTTTGAAAGTGCAAAATTCGTGTGAAAAATCAGACAAGCTAAAGTGACCTAAAATAGAAGCCAAAAACACCATTTTTGGCCTTCCAAAGCTCACACAACCCAAGTCCAAACATTTCCCATAATTTTCTTAAGCAAGACCTTCATTTCCTTGTGGCAAAACCATAAAGACAAGTCCAAGATTCTAAAGATATATATATTTGTTATATTAAGAACATATTTGATAGCTTAAGGTTAAGTTAGAATGTGAATTTTATGTTAATATGAATTTTGATGATATGCATGTGTTAGTTAGGTATTGAATAAATATCTTGATGGTTTATAAGTTGATATTTGTACTAAGTAGGTAATATCTGAGTAGAGTAGAGATGGTTTTGAGTAGTAATTTTGCATTGTGAATGGTTGAATGAGGAATCTTGTTTGACATGGTAAACATAGATGTTTAATGAGTTCAAACTGAAGATTTTGTGTATTAAAAGGAGTTAGGATATATATGGGTTGAAGAATGGTGTTGGAAATGTGTTTGGAGGAAGTTTGGAGATGAGAAATGTAGTAAAAAAATGTTGTGTTTCGAAATAGGGAGGTTTGAAATTTTTTGAAAATTTGTGCTGCAGTGTACACCGTCCCAACGCACCAGCGTAGAGGTAAACGCTACTGGTGTACACGGCAACACTGCAGGTGTTAGGGGTATCCACAAGCGTGGACCAACCCCGTAGAACTCTCGGAATTTTTGAAAAATTGGAATTGTAGTCTACACCGACTCAAAGCCGCAGTATATTTTTAAACGTTGCTAGTGATGGCAAGCGTTAAGTTTTAGTACATAGTGCACCGGATCAAAGCTACCAACGTTGGCCGGTGTGTCTCCTACAGTTTTCATTTTCAAAAACTTCTTCAACTATTTTCCAAAACTTGATAAATGATCAATTGAATATTTGTTGAGTATTGTATGATATTATATGATGTTTAAATGCTGTGTTATGACTTTGTAATAATATATTCGAATTTTTTATTAGTTATGTTTGAAACTAGTTGATTAATACTTGAACTAAGTGAGAAATTCAATATTTTTCTTATACAGTGATAGATGTTCGCTTGGCTAACCCTATTAGTTCTCGAGCTATTTCAGGTACGCAGTAACTTGCTTGATCCTTTGTTTAGGATAGACATCCTTTAAAATTACTTTAAATTAAGAAAATTTAATAATTGTTTGTATGAGTGTCTTTTTACCGTTGAATCTGGTTCGGAGAGCGGTACCCTGCTCAAATTGGAAGCATAATAGTTTTAGGTGCTTAGAACATCCTTGTCATTTTGAAATAACTTTCATAAGTGGTTCAGTGGGTAATTGATAGGTATTCGGTATCAGTATAATACCTGCTTATTCTTAAAATGATTTAATTCAATGTTTATGGGAACACTTGAATTAGGTGATATTATGGATTGAGTTAAGTGAAGTCGAGAGATACGGCTGAGAACCCTAAATGAAATTACTTTTTTGTTTTGGATAAATTATCTAAGGAGATATGAGTATCCGAGCTACTTATATCAACTCCATGAGCGTCGTGATCGTTACTCAAGTTCCCTAAGAAATCTCTATTGTCCGAAGTTTGAATACCCCAGTGTTCTTTTTTTTTGGCTAACAAAAGATGAACTAATAATCTAATGATTGTCGCATTTGCATATAGTTTAAGTATGTGTAGATCACTTCGCATTTGTATCTGTTACTTGTGTACTGGGCCTTTGGCTCATACTTTAACTATTTCAGGTGACGATCAAGATGAGTTTTACGCAAATATGGGTTATGGTACCAACTTTGACGATTTCCTCGATGACCTGGAGGATTAGATATGACTATGGACCATGATGGAGTTCCTCACTTGTAATAGACTAGTTATGAAATCTTTTTTATATTAGATGGTATAGGTTGAATTACCTTTTGTAGCTTTTATACAAGGCTTATAAGAAGCCTTTATTTGTAATATCTAAACCTAGCTATATATATATCTTGAACTTATTTCCTTTGTAATATATGATAAATATGATGTTGTGTTTTATTATTAAGTTTTACAAAATCAATAATTTTCAAATTTAAGAGTTAAGTATTGAGAGTTTAGGCAAAAATACTTCAAACACTTCTTCTAGGAAAACTTTACATATAATTCTGCAGGTTATATGTGGTTGGAGAATTGTTATCACCTATTTTTATTATAGAGATAATAGCGGCTCCTTACCCATTCTTCTTTGGTTTTCTGATTCTCCTAGGCATGGAATATCTCTATTCATAGCTTCCTTCTAACCTCGATGGGTGGGCATAAATCTACATCCTGTTTGGATTCCGGTTATCCAACTTATACTTACACATATGATTGATTGTTGCATGGCATAGCTTGTTAATTAAACTTGTTTGATATTGTTTGATGTGGTCTGGTTAGATTATCTCTCTGAGCCCATGGTTCACTCACCCCACAACAGTTTTTTTTTTTTTTTTGCAGGATTAATATTAGCTGGGATTTGGCTAAGAATGTGTTAAGAGAGCTTCTCCCACAGACTTTATTGGAGATAGAAATATAGGATATGGTAAACTTAGAATTAAATTAGATAAATTAAATAATAATTGAAATTTGTAAGTTGTAAGTTTGAAAACCTCATTTTCATATTTGGTAGGGGATACCAATTCTCTGCGGTCTTGGTAGAAAGTAGGAAAATCGAATTCCATAATTGAAATCTAAATATATAATTATATACAAATATATCATTTAGATGATAGACATTAATAAAATGATAGAGTCTTGTACACTCTGACTTACAAGACGGTTCTCATATTACGGGTGCACACGTGGTATGATAACTTTAGATTAATCCTACTAGGCCTCCTTTTGAGGCGTGACACCTCACCACCAACACCTCCCCCACACCACCCCCAACAAACCCACCCCCACCAAAAAGATGTATCTCGCAACCAATTGATTATCTACTTCATGAATTTCATTTCTAGCTATCAATTGGTAAAACTGAGAGGTATATTCATCAACTGATCTGCTGCCCTATTTCAGATTCTGTAGTCTTTGGTACATGATGTCCTAAAAGTTATAAGGAAAAAATGCTGCTATCAGGTGCTTTTTTTCTCCCACAAGGTGATTTTCCACTTTCCCAACTTACTCCTTGTCAACTTTGTTTGATGCCACCATGCTGTGGCCTTACCACACAACCTAGTTGCTACTAGTTGCACTTTTTTATCTTTAGGGACCCCCTTAAACTCTAGGATGTCCTCTACTATAGCCAACCAATCTAAGAATTCTTCTAGTTAGAGACTGCTATGGAATTCTGGTATTTTCGTCCTCATACCTAACTCCTAACACCTCTAATCTTCCTCTACACAAGGCTTACCCCACCTACATGGTAATTCATCATGCTACTTATCCTCCTCAACAAAAGAGGAGTCATCTTTTAGCTCATCCACATCTAGAATCGGATTAGGGTTTCATCTCCATCTAGGGTTTTCGTTCCTTTGGTTCTCCATCAACGTACTCATTCTTTCTATCAATGGATCCACAACCCTCTCTAACCTATGTTCTAACTCCGCATCCAGCCATTAATCAATCATTTGTCTAATCCTTCGATCTTGATCATCACTATTGTAGATCTCATCCATTGCAACACGACGTTAATTAGCTTATCTGTGGGGTGCCATTGTTATCAAGAATGAAAGTGGCTCTGATACCAATTTAACACAGCGTTAAATTAAGGTTTATAGCAAGACATTGATTTGCGCACGAATACCCGACTTGTGATCTTCAATACCTATTGATTCTGAGAACTCATTGGTTATTGCCATCAAAATTCAAAAACTATAGGCAAGGATTTGAATTTTTAGGAAAAGAGAGAGTAGAGACTACTCAAATATTGTGTTTCTAATAATAATTGAGAGTTATGTGCCTTGGAACATACAATTTATAGGCTAGCTTAAAAGTTGCCATAAATAGACCCAAAACTACAAAAAATTAAAAGAGTCATGAGACGAAGTATATAAAAAGATAAGTAAAACATCACAGATGACGTACAAAACGAATAAGTCTATAAAAAGTTCTACCAAAATAAAACCTGCCTATAATATAAAAACCGCCCATTTGAGGCCTTAAACAAAGGAATTTGGCCAAAAAGCGACAAAGCACAGCACCAAAAGTGTTGACATTTTCAAGTTAGCTTGTTTCCTTCAATGTCGGGTCATCATATCACCAAACAGTGACATACCAATTTTTGTCCCACTTCTTTAGGTACTTGTTAGCCACTATCTCCATTTCATCTCAGGTTCGGTATTGAACTCACAAATAATAATTAATAATTTAAGCTCAAATCAAGCTCGGCTAAGTTCAGATTTATAAGCTCAAGCTTAATTCGATGATCTTTGATAAGTTTAAATCTAACTTGATTAAGCTTACTCAAATTTGTTAAATTTCACTCTTTGATTGAACTTATATCCAAACTATATAAATTAAGACGAGGGCTTATCAATTTGAAGGATTAAACTTAGGCTTAATAAAGCTACTCAATTAATTTGAATTTATATTGTGTTTGGATGCATGCGGAAAGCAATAAAAACAATGAAAAGTTATGGAAATGAAAGGAAAAATATTGTTTGGGCATTCAAAGAAAAAGTGAAGTGAATGAAAATGATAGAAGTGGATAGAAAACTTTCCACTTTGAAGCCTACGAATTTTTTCTCTAAAATTAGACTAAAGTTCGTCGAAAATTTTTCCTTTAAAAATTTCCATGGTTTTCCATGTAGTGTTAAGCTCAAGCACCCAGTTGAGTGTTATAAAATCAAATGATACATAAAAAAGGATACGCCTCAAAATATCAATTGGATTGTTCTTTTTCTTTTTTGTTCAACATTAGAGATGTCAACAATTTGTTTTCCGAACCATTCCATAAGATTAGGTAACTAAGCACATTCCGAGTATATTCCTAATTACTTCGTTCTCCATTCCGACTAATTAGAATTCATAGGAAAGTGTTTTGCTTCCACTAAGTTAGTAAAAGATTAGACTAAATTGAAATGGAAGGTCACAACATTTGAGCTAAGTTCATTTAGGCCACAATATTTTAAAATGTTCAAAAAATGTCATAACGTTTGGAAAAATATTTATAATATTCAATTAAATATTTCTTTATTGATACATGTCAATAGAGCCTTAAAAGAAGTGTTTCTTGAGTTTTAATTAAGTATTTCTCCTGTTGACATGCTAATGGTGACCTTAATTGTCTGAATTCTATAAATGTTGTGACCTAAAATGAACTTATCTTCAAATATTATGACCTAAAATAAACTTACTCACTAAACGTTGTGCATTTTTTGAATTTTTCCAAACGTTATGACATAAAATGAACTTACCCCAAATGTTACAACTTCTGGTGTAATTTATTCATACTAAAAGTTACAATGTTTTGTAGTTAGCTAGAGAAAGACATCCTCTGTAAGATAATTTGCTTTAATCTTATACCCTACTCTAATGGGGTTAAATCAACAAGCTCCAGTGAATTAGTATGGTTATTTTACATTTTTCAACACCAGAATTTTTGGCCAAAAAAAAAAAATCGAGAATATCCAACTATAAAGAAAGGTACGAGAATCGATTAGAGATTGTGAAGGCTCTAATTATTCTTCTTGCTTTTTCATTTTTTTTTTTTTTTTTGGGGCCATTGTAACCTCTAATTCAATGGCATGATAAAAAGGCCACTGTCCTTTCAAACTCATGGATCGATGGAGAAGGCCCGAGAAGAAAATCCAGTACTAAATCTTGAAAATACAAACAAATAAAAAGCCCAAGGGCGGCATATAGTTGGAGCGGGAACTATAGGATCAAATAAACAAGTCATGTGTAACATAAACATATATATATGAGCAAATATCAATCATTTTTTTTTATACTAAACCGTTTTTACAAATCATGGATGATAGTTATTTTAAAAATTATCTACTATTTACTCTATGTATTAAAGTATAATTGATAGTTACTCACCACCTATATATATATAATTAGTAATTTTCATATATTACAGCTCAACAGTAGTATGTTTACTATATATATATATATATATATATATATAATTAGTAATTTCATATGTTACAGCTCAACAGTAGTATGTTTACGTCAAACCCTTAATTAGTCTAGTGCAACTTACAAACAATGAAGAGCACTTCCCATTTGGAGGAATATTTTACAGCCAAGCCTTGTGAGAGTGGCAAATGGCACAGTAAGGAAGTATTGCTGCAGGCCACAGCGAAATATTAATATGCATCATACGCCAACATTAATCAATGTCTCTAGCCAATCCAATCTTAAAACTAAAAGTTCACGTTAAGGTCTTCTAAATATTGAGATTGCATCTTTATTGTGTCCATAGAAATGGGAAAAGCAAGCAAATGGCTTAGAAACTTCTTGCTTGGGAAAAAGGAAGAGAAATATGAGAAACAGTGCAATGTCCTTCCCATTGATTATAGAACTAATAATGGTGCCAATATTCCTCCACACCCTCCGAAAGTTAAAAGAAGATGGAGCTTTGGAAGATCATCGTCACCTAGGCCGCCTTCTCATCGATTCTCTAGATCAGTGGACTCGATCGAGGCTGCTCATTTGGCAATGCAGGCGAAAATGGAGCATCAGATTCTGAAGCGTCACAAAACAGCCTTGTCAACAATGGCTAAAGATATTAGAAATGTTGCAGCAACAAAGATTCAAGCTTTATTTCGCTCTTACTTGGTACACAAGTTTTGCATTTGTTTATTTCGCCCATAACCTCATAGTACTTCTTGTTCATCAAGTAATTGCCTGCTCATTACAGAAAAAAGCCGTTCTCTTGTAAAAAAATGCTGGATATTGTAATACATATTAGCAAGAAGCAAAATTGGGGTTTGGGGAATAGTAAATAACAGATGTATTGTTGCAGGCCAGAAAAGCATTATTTGCATTAAGGGGACTAGTCAAAGTACAGGCACTGGTAAGAGGTTACCTGGTGAGGAAACAAATGACAGCAGCTCTGAGGAGTATGCATGCAATGATGTCTATTCAAGTTAGAGCGCGTTTTCAAAGAATTCAGATGATTGAGGAATCACAGATTGTTAGTAAAAGACACTTATCCACACATAGCAAGTCAACCCATGAACGTGACAACTTCAAACTACATAAAGTAAGTGATACTGCCAATCAATGTGCATCATCCTTTACAAGTACAAATTTTTAATAAGACAGGAAACATATCATGTAAACAAATCTGATTACATTCCAATGTGTGCAGGAAGTCATGGACACAGATCGTCATGGAACATACCAGGTTTTGAAGAGCAGAAGTGGCTATTTCAGTCACACTAATCTGCAAAGAAAAGAGCATGGATTCACTACCTATTATCCAGGAAAGCTGTTGGGTTTGATGCAAGGACAGCAATACGAGGAATTGTCTTTCTCCTCTTCACGTAACTCACCGAAATTTTATTCCATTTCCAGAACAAACTCAAGAAGAGCCTCCTTCTCTGGTGATCATACAAATGGAGTAAGTTCTTGGGGTCAAAATTGTTCGTTTGTGCCACATTACATGACCAACACAGAATCCTCAAGGTCAAAAACAAGGTCACAAAGCGAACCAAAGCAGAGACCCATGTGGTACAAGCCAGAAAAGCAAGAGAAATCCTTCATTGGAAACATCAACAAACAACTTTGAGACTCAAATGCAAAATTTTGCGTCGAAATCTACGCGTGTTGCACAAGAAAATAACGAGCCTTGGTTTTCCAAGCTCTACCGATCAAGAAGACCCTATAAGGATGAGAGCGGTACTGCCAGCACATTGACCAGCCACTCCAACCATACCAAGAGTCTAATAGAATATGAGGTAAAACGCATCACTCATAAATTCAAGCATTACTATTTTCCACAATCATTTCTTAATTGTTTGCATACCTTAACGTGATTCTTGCAGCCACATCTTAGCATGTACTGAAAAGAGATTCAAGTATAGGGCCAGCAGTGAAGAATGAGAGCCATGACAATAATGACTAGTCAGAGCTGATTTTGATTTATTATGTTACAAAAGTACAAAATTACAAACAGGTTATATGCTCCAAAAAGTTCCGGAAGGCAAAGAATCTTGTGTATAAATCACATAGAGCCAGTGAGTAAATTGTGTAGATTCTGTTTTTTCTGCATTTAATTGGGTAATCCATCAAAAATATGAAAGACATCAATTTTCCCTTCCCCGGATGTTTCGAGATATATGACTATCTCATGCAAATACACATAAATTATGGAACGAACCAGCAAACATTTATGGAGATGCCATTGTGTATACTCACACATTCTTCTGCAGACTGACACAGGAGTGATATAGTCTGCATAAAACAAAGTGAAACGCTTATGCATCCTCGGCCTTTTCCACTTTAGTTGATAATTTATTATCATGGTCAATGTATAAGAAATTAAGATTCCATATTCTGGTGAAATCATGTGATGGGGCCCAAGAAGCACACGCATCAGATTTTGAAATCTATCAAAAATGGAACACCAGACCTGTACACCGATCATGTACACCGCTGGCCTTTACTGCCTATGTAAGTGCAAAAACAAGCCATCTTTCCCAACCAGCCTTAATCGCGGAGCTACGGATGCTTTCAGCATAGTACATCGTCGGCTTTGATTTCACACCACCGGCCTATCATGCTACGGCGCCTGCGTATTTCCTTACACCGCCGGCCTTTTTATCTCGAAAAACATTTTATTGTTGTTTGTGTTATTTGAACACTGCCAATGTTCCTTTTAAGGCCGCTGGCGTTCTTGTTACGACAAGCCTATTTTTTTTTTGTCTTTCTAGTTTCCTTTTATGTTTTATAAATAGGGTTTTGGTACTGCAATGGACAGACTGTTATTGTTATTGAGTGAATGAATATTTCTCTTTTGAGAGAATTCTCCATTGGTGAGAGTTTATTTGTTCTTATGATAAGAACAAATCATTTGATAGTTTTGATTCTAGTCAACAGATGTGATTAGAATCCAACTCCGTTCTTATGATAATTGTGGTTCCATTTAACACGAGTGTTTGAAGTCAAGTTACGATCTTTTGATAGTTGTGGTTTCAATTGGCAAGTCTTGGGATCCAATTGCGTATTGGCCTGTTCAAGATGATCCTACAGTTTGCAATTAACCGCGAATCGTTTGGGTCCTAGGGTTTCTATGCCTAGGTTCACAAGATCGCATCATCATGTGACTGCATACTTAATCCAGACAATCTGTATTTGAAAAATGGTGCAGCTGCAAATTTCCCCCATAAACAATGAAACTTCATGCTAGTAGTCATATTATTAACTATAAGATCTTAATAGTGATTCACACATTAATGTAACAGCCGTAACAACATACACTTGCTGGCTTGATACCATATGCCCACTGGCATACTGTCTTCTGCAAAACTTCAATACTTACAAAATAAAATGGTGAAATATTAGAGAGGTCTTGTGGCGGGTGCAGTCGGGTTTATGGGTGGAAAGGAAATGATGGCAATTCAACTACAGTTGTAAGAGACTAGTAAGACAAGTTACATTTCCATGGTCAAATCTTAGCCATAGTTCTATGCACTAAGATTGTCTAATTATATAGTACAACTAATCCCACCCCCATGTAATCCCTCCAACTTAAATTAGAGAAACTGATGCAGTTTTAAATCAAGTCAAAGAACAAAGGGGCCTAACTCTAACCTACATCCTCATTAGTCCGCCTAGGAGTCTAGTGCCTCTGAATATAGTCGCTACCAAAAAGCTATCCTGCTTTCACAATTCTGTAAGGATATTATACATTTTAACTATTCATCTTGCTTAGTGTTCTCTTTGAAACTCTTGGTCAACCAGATTGCGGTCTCTCTGGGTGAAACTTTTCCAGGTCCGAAGGGTTTCAATAGTACCCCAAGTTCATCATACCTTTCCTGCTGCAGCAACCTTGCACTGAACTCAAGCAAACCTTCCAAAGCTTCAGCTCTTTGTTGGAATGATGAGGTGTCGAATCGGCGCCGCCGCATATCTGAGGAGGTGCGGCTTGACGCCCCAGCAGTTGCATTTTGAGCAGAGGAATCACCATCCTCCTTATTTACCTGAAACATGCTCCTCTTGATTCCCTGCCACATGTCACTTGAAGAAGGCTTCCTAGAAGCATTATCACATATCTGAACAGTACATTTGTCTTTCGTTACTGATTGGTCATTGTGCTTTGGGGAGTCAGAGGAGCCTTGTGCAGAATTTACAGAAAGTTTATGAATGGGAAAGAACTCTTCATATGAAGATAATGGGAATTCAGCTATCTTGTCGATTCTAGGAGAGTTGACAGATACATCTGGAGATTTCACATGAGAAATATCGTCGTTGGCTCTGAAAGGTGATACATGTCTTATTTCTCTTGTCAGCAAGGGCAGAGATGCCCTGCGAGCTGAGGGAGCAACGTTCTTTGAAGTTCGTGATGCAGGAAGCTGAAAACCAGGTAAAAAATGCTTCATTTTCAAGGACCAAAATGACAGCCTATAGAAAGCTGATTTTAAGCTGATGAAGTTGTAAGCATTTTGCAAAAATGAGAAACATGAACAAGTTATGCACTGATGTTAAAAGTGTAGCTGAGATGGTCTTACCGATTCGCGCTTCTTTACAAGCTCTGTTCGCCTTTTTGGAGTCGAAAAAGTTTTTGCAGGACTGGGCTTTGTAGTCTTTACGAAAGATGTTTTTTTGGAAGAAATTGGTCTGCAAATGACTGTCCCTTGCATGCTTCCAACTGACAATTCTTCAAATTTTTCACTTGCAAAATATGGAGTGTCAAACCTTCCATCTGTAGAACAAAAAGAATCTTGCTCAGCTCCAGATATACTTGGATTCAGAGCCCTGTCATTCGTGAAAGAGATTCTCTTTGTCCGATAAGAGGATACTCGGCCATCCTCTGGCCAGTGGGCTGGCAAAGTATTGCGCCTGGGGCTATTAATCTTCAAATGTATCTTGAGAACATAGGGTTGAAGATGCTGGTTTCTTAGGAGTTCTGCAGCCTGAAACATTAAAGGCATCAGCTAAATGAAGCAAGTAAAGCATTTTACAAAGATGACATGTGCAAACCCCCGAAATTCTTCTCCTATTGCAATAGTGTCTACTAGAGAAACATGCAAACTACTGGTAGCAGGTAGCAGGTTTTAAGTGAAAAGGTAACAGGAAGCCTCAGACCTTTTACGATTTTGTCAATTGCTTCCTAAAGTTTTCCAAGTTTGCACCTAAATCCTAAAAGTTTTCAGAAAGCATCAATTAAATCCAAAAATTGGTAATAAAATATTATTAAAGCATTATCTGTTCTACTCATTTAGCTTTTTTTAAGAATGCATAGACTTGAGTGTACCTCTGGAAATGCTTAATGCTCAATTGACAAAAGAAGAAAGGTTTAGAACTAAAGTTTTACTGTTTAAAAGGTTTAGAACTCAATTGACAGAATTAAGATTATGATGTCTTCTATAGATTTTTGTAATGCCATTTCTCATTTTCCTTTTCATAATTAAATAGATTATGGATCTCTCAAAATGTTTTACTTGGAGAAGGTAATATTTCCTTTAAAATCTCAATGCTTGAAAAGAGAAAGTTCTACATACACTTGGCCTGAGTTCTGGATTTTTCCGCAGCATGCTTTTGATAAGACTCCGGCTGAAAATGGGCGAGGAATGAAAATTAAGGGCTGGTTCAGATCCTCAAAACCATGCACAATAAGTAAACCAACTGACTGAAAACTTTGAATGGAATGGAACATGTCATATCATCCCTTCATTTTATCACTACCATCTATTTTTCGGATTATTCAACAATGATTGCTGGAGTTTCTTTTTGAAGACATGTGGTACTGCACTAATAAAAGGTAACATAACAAACAGAAAACTCTCAAAACTATAGATAAATGAGTGTAAATGGACTCACAATGCACCGGAGTATTTTGTGGGAAGTGGAGCTACTATAGACTTATTAATTTTGTTTATCAGGGCTTGCATATCCTGCTCAAATGTTCAAAGAGAAAATTAGGAATATCGATTGACCAACAAGGATAGATCGGGCAGTTATAAAGTAAAAATAAAAAGACGTTAAGCAGTGCCCCTAATAGACAGAATCATGAAGCTTGTAGACCATTTCAACATGGACATGAGAAATATGTTAGGAAAAAGGAAGTATCTAGAATGAGAGAAGCGGGAGACTTATAGCTTACAAATGCTTTAAAGGCTGGCTTATGAGAAGTCATTTCATACATGCAGCAACCTGCAAGGCAGATTTGTCAAGGAAAGTAAGCGTCCAAATGGCAATTCTCCCCATGCCTTAATTGCTTCATCCCTCCATATAGAAACTCAAGTATTCAACACAAGCTCACATATGTGAGCACAAATTAATGAAATCAATCAAGCTTACCCAGAGACCATATGTCAGATTTGGAGCCATAAGGGATATCAGCAAGTAGCTCAGGACACATGTAGCTAGGAGTTCCCACGACCTGAATCATTAAGATATTGTTTCATACCAAAAAATGATGCTCTGATTTGAAAGTTCATTCAATAGAAACAACAAAAAAACTTACTGAGGAAGCCAGATCATCAGAAGTCAACATTTTTGCCAGTCCAAAATCACCTGTATTAGCATTCAACATTATACACATATACTTTCTCCTAATGAGCAATAAATATAGTGCGAGTTTGAGAGATAAATTGGATCACCCATGCTTACCCAGACGGATGTCTTGATCTTTTGTTAAGAATATATTTGAACACTGAAGTGAAAATAAAATCACATCAGCATTGTGTACTGACATTATGGTTTCAAATATCAGATAAGCATTTCTATTTCTGTTCAAATATACCACTCACCTTGACATCTCGGTGAAGAATATGATTCGTATGCAGGTAGTCAAGAGCCATAAGAAGTTGGACTAACCACTTACATAGTTTCTGAAAATCACAAAAAACGCTTTAAAACAACTAGAAGATGTGTGCTTATTGCAGTTACTAAGTTAAAGCAATGCAATTAAATATTTGCAAATATGTGAACAAATCATAAAGGGGTTAAAAAATATTTAAATCAGCACCTCTTCTGAGAAAAGAACACAATTACTTTTTTGATAGCTTCTGCCCTGTGACATTAAGAGAAGCAGCAACAAGTCATGCTAGGCTCTCACTAGATTATTAGAGTTTACTTCAGCTTTGAACAAACATAAAAATAAAAACATATATATAAAAGAAAACACTCACATATCTCCTCCTTCACAGTAACCTATAATGATGCATACATAACAACCCTGGAACAGATTCATTATTATTAGCCAACAGTAAGCCACAATAATAAACCTATGGAATTGTTTGAGCACTGCCTGCCATAGGCCACCTAATTGAAAATGTTGCAAGCTTGATGATAAAGGACACACTTCCAACCAAGGAATTTTGATTCATATCTATTAGTTTTGTATAATTGTCAGATCTAAATGATGTCATGGATCTCAATGCTCTACTATAAGAAAAGCTCCTCCTCTAGCAAAAGCAAATAGGTCCAAGTTGGCATGATAAAAATCATGAGTATTCATGATAGACAATTTCAGATGCAGTTTTACGGTTACCTTCTCCACCCATGAGTCTTTGTACTCCACAATAAATGGATTTCGGATTCTAGAGATGAGTTCCATCTGCATTGTATTAAGGGAAAAAAGATGGTATTAATAATATTAATTTGCAGATATTTTCAAGCAGAACTTTCAAAATTGCAGCAACCATTTTTATTATGAAAACATTACATGTCATGTTTAGTATGCAAAATGGTCCAAAATGGAATGGATTGGAATGAAATGAAACAAAGTGAGAGAAAGAATATATAGAAGCATCACAAAATTGACTGGAATGGATTACATATATGATGGAATTTGTCACAAGTGTCTTTGGTAATAAACATAAATAATAAATATGTGGTAGGTTAAAATGGTGGTTGAAGTAAAATACATCAATGAGAGACAAATCTCAATTCCGTTCATGAGAAGGGCGAAATTGAATTCAAGAATTGAATTCCCTTTAAAGTTAGAATCTTTGATTCCAAAAAATCATAATCCAACTTATAAATAGATTTCTAAATAAGTTTCCAAATATGGAAAAGAAAATAGAACCCGGAATCACCATTCCATTTTAGGTCTATCCCTGCGTACTAAACATAAAATAAAAGGATAAGCTCCCCTCCAATACAAGACATGTTCATTTGCGCAATTAACTTTTGAGCATCAACAAATATGCACAGGCCTTGTGCACCAACTTCATTAGAAAATAGCATTGCTGAAAAGCACTCTGGAAGAATATCAGGTGGCTCCTAAAATATAGCAAGAAAAACAGCTCAAAAATCCGGTGACAAACATTGCAAAAGCCTACCTCCTGATGTGCAGATCTGCGAGTTCTATCAGTTTGCCGGGCCAGACGAATCTTTTTAAGAACATACCTTCACAGAACGACACAGCCAGAAAAACACATTATAAGCAAATTCACTGAACTGAAAATATCGCGATACACATGCATAAATGGCATCATTATCAAGTATGCAATACAATAGATAATAGGCAAGAGAACTTGCAGTGTCCTTACTTCTTTTTTTCATGTTTATGCCTCACAAGGAGAGCAGAACCGAACGATCCTTTCCCAATTTGCTCTAATATTTCGTACTGCTCCATGTTTAATTAAATTCCTTCGGTCTACATTACAACAAAGTCAAACACATTACACACACATTTATACAGAAAACACTAATTGAAAAACTCAGCACAACCAATAACCATTGGGCTCTTTAAATCACAAGCATAAATCCTTAGTCACGAAAACTCGGACAAATAACAAGCAAAAAATTCAGAAATTTACTCATACAAACATAATGAACTCCAAATGGATATGAAAGTGGACTAAATTATCATTTATTTAGCAAGTTATGTACTTCCATTCAGTCAAGAACTTAAACTTACCAAAATCTAACGACATTTACGCTTACTTAAACAGTAAGTCTCCAAATTTTCTTCCTATATTAAAACAGACCAATTTCTTTCCTTTTCTTTACCTACATTTCTCACCAACCAAACACTGTTCTGCTTTAATTACACTTACACTACAAAAATCAACAAAAAAATTCCAAAATTCAAAATCAATTCATAATAAAATCCTTTACTGATTTATACAATTACGGTTCACTAATGCATAAACAAGCTGAAAAATTAAGATCTAATACAATGCAATGTAAATGAATCTATGAAGCGAAAACCGAAAACGGTTACAACAAAAAAAAGGAAACCGTAACGGAACTGCAACTGAATATAACGGAACAGGCTCAGAGGTTCACGTGTATTTTGGATCTAGAAGTGACGAACATGTACCTTGAATTTAGAGAGAGAAAGTTAGAGAGAGAGAAGAAGCGAGCTACATTGAGAGAGAGAGGAGGAGGAAGAAACGAGAGCTATGGAATAATGTAGGAGGGAAGAGGAAGAGGGGAGAGAGAGAGAGAGGGAGGAGGTTGAGTTTGTGCTGAAGTAGTAGTAGTAGAGGTAGTAGAAGTGGAGTGTGCCGAGTCATTATTTGGTTTGAGAGTTTGGACTGAGTTGAAAATGAAAACTGGAACGATTTGACTCGTAGAGAGAGAAAGAGAAAGAAGGGATTTGGAGTGATGTGAAGGAAGAAGAGGAAAGAGGAGGAGGGAAGGTATTGAGTGTGATGTGATTACAGGGAATGCAATGGGACGAAACATCCAAGGAATAGTGAAGTTTAGAGAGAGAGAGAGACAGAGAGTGGGACACTGAGAAAGAGAAAGACAGAGAAACAGAGAGGAGGAAGGAGGAGAAGGAGGAGGAGAAGGAGAGAGAAATGGATTTTTTTTAATAGAGAGGCTTTTTGAGAAGCAAACAAAAGAGTGATTGTGAGCGAAGTGGTGAAATTTTTTAATGACTTTGGATAAAGCTTGGATGCATTGATTAATGCTCATTTTTCTTCTTTTTTTTTTTTTTTCTTTTTTGACCTTAAAAAAATTGGGATGTCATTGGGTTCGATCACCACTTCAGGACGGTGGAGCTCAAACCCCAATTGAATAGGGGGAATTTACTTTAACCTCGACACCTCTTCTTTCAAATAGGCTGAGCAAGACAATCTATCAACTATATCCTTACTTTGAAAGGGAGTGTCGAACATGGATCAGCAAGCCTTCCAAGTCTCGGTCTATACCAACAGAGCCAACCTTCATTGGTGATTAATGCTCACTTGAAAGATTGATAAATGGTAGATAGTAAAATTTGCAAAATAAGTGTCTTTTTATTATTTGATTTTATATGTTATTTGTATCTTATTTATATTTGATCTAATTTATTTATTTATTAATAAAAATATATATTTTTTATCTATATCTATTTATTAGTAAATATGTTTGTAAAACAATAAAATCAGATGTCAAAACGACCAAAAAAACATGAAACAAACAAGTTCAAGAACAATTATATACTACCATAGCTAGTACTTGTTTATATATATGAACATATAGCATATCAATATAAATCATTTTTATTTATTTGTAAAAAAAATATTAATATTGATACACTATTCAACCTAACATGCAGACTTGTAGTGTGTGGATATAAATAATTTTTTTATTTTATAATTATTAAAAGAAAAACATTTTTTTATGTTTTCATATTTCAAATTCCAGAGAATAAATATTATGAAAATTTTGATTCAAAGCTTAACTTTAACTCAATTAATTTACAAACTAGCCCGGATTAAATTTGAAGAAATTTAAATTCAATTCAATTATTTAAATAACACGAGTTCAAATTCTATTTAATGATTGTATATTTCAAATTTAGTGAATGTTATTATTGAGTCATACTCAAATGCTCTGTAATAGGTGGAGTATTAATGAATTAACTTTCCGTCTCCATTTAAATACAAAACACACAATACTTACTCATGCTTAAATGTAACAATTGACAAGATAATTGATACTCTTTTTATCTATTAACATAATCAACACTCTAAATAAATTTTTTATCCATTATATTGAGAGAGAGGAATTACACCTAATTTATCTTCTTTGTAGACCAATATAATGCCTAAACAGATTAAATTTTCAAAAATCACTTCCACATCCATTTCCTTACCATCAAATTCAAATCTTTCTCTCAATCTTAAGAATAGAAGTTTTCATATTTTATTTTTACCCATTCAATAATTTTTCCGAGTGCCTTTTTCTTAATTTTATATGTAACCACATAGCATTGGATTCCGTTTGAAAATAAAAATCAAGATAAAACCTCGTTAAATTTATCGTTAAATGTTATTTATGTTAATAATTATTGCTGTTGGTTTAAAGGTAACTAATCTAAATTGAGACAAGATAGCATTCAGCATCATATTAAATCGGTTAGGAAATTGGAAATCCATAAAACCCGTCTCAATATACATTTATATATAAGTTTGACTTAAATTTAATTAAATTTATGAGAGGTTCATGAAGTTGAGCATGATAAAAAACTATCCATGTAACTTAAGTTTAAGCTTCATTATTCTTTTAATTGAATCAAACTCAAGTAGCATCCCATTATTTTAGTTATTTTATACTTCTTATATTTATGTATACTTTTTTGCTCTATATATATAAGTTTCACTCAAACCTTATTAAGCTTGTGATATATTAACCAACTTGAGCTTGATAAAAAACCTATCCATGTGGCCCAACTTTAAGATCAATTATTCTTTTTACTCAATCAAACTTATGTAGCTTGAAAACATTTTAATTCAACTTGTACCTCATATATTGATATATACTTCTTTATTGCATTGGGTTGATAATAAAAAATAAGATTAGAAAAGAGTAACAATTCTTATGAATTTATGATGTGAGGCGTCTACTTCATAAGTCTCTCGCTATATTGTTTTAAGAGAAGTTGCAAATAACACTTGAAAGGATGACTTCAAGAAGAGTTGCTAAGAGTGAAAACTAGATATTTTAGTAGCTTAAATACATTAATTTTGGGTAAAGGAGATTTCTAGTATCAATTTTGCCATTCTTGACTAAAACTTGACTTCTTCTTCATTTGAACATTGTTTGACAATATATAGTAGAAACTTATGCTACTTGTATTGTTTTCTTGATCTTTGAGTTTTTAATAAGTCTTTAATTATTAGATGTAGGTCTAATAACATTAATTAAATTATACTAATGATTAACAATGATTAAAGGTTTGTTTGGATGGTTCGTTTTTATCTGTATCCATATCTAAGTTTGATCAACATCTATATATGATTTATTTGATCTATTTATAAGTTAAATTGTTGTTTTTTTTTCATTTGTATTTGTTTATTTATAAACAATCTGTTTGAAAATATGTATGTGTCATCTGTACACAGATGAAACAAACAAACCCCAAATTTACTCATGCTTGAAAAAAGATTGAGAGGCTAATAGATTGGTTCAACAATCCTTATCTAAAGTAAATTAAATCATTCCAATGATAAAAATCAATATTCTACACATAATAGGCAGAAATGGTGATTCTATCAAAGCTAAACTCTTTCATGCTTCCTATTTGGCAAGACTAACTAATTAATCATTTAATTATTGAGACAACTACAAGAGTTAATAAAATGAGAATCTTAACACTTAGATTATAGTCCAATCAACCTTATCGATATAATTGTTTAAAAAATGGTTTAGTTCTAGTTAGAGTTGGCCATAGAACTATCTCCTTCATAATGCACATATATATGTGTGTAATTAATAAAAATTAACCGTCAACACCATCTTTCAATGTCTACTTTTTGACCAAGCTACATAATACAAATGCATTCATGATCTATTTGGTTTATGTAATAGGTGGGTATCTAGGCATGTGTATGGTCTAGATTACGGTGCAATAAGTAATATCATATCATTGAACGGATGAATTAAAAAAATGTATATGTATAGAGAGAGAGAGAGAGAGGCAGTGAGCAAATGATGGGTCAAAAGAATAAGTATAATGTCAGGCAGTGAAGCTGATGATGGGTTAAATTTATACCTTTTTGTAAGTTTTTTGTTGTGAAAAGAAGAGACCTAGACGAAAAGAGAGAAATAGACCGTAATAGTATGACTTCTATTCCACAGGCTGTATGTATAGGTTTTTTTTTTTTTTTCTCCTTTCTTTATTTGGGAAAATAATCCGTATGGTACAATAGTACCATTAAGCTTTAACAACTCAGCATTTTTACTAATACATATGTACACATAAAAAATAAACATAAAGTTTGTATAAAAATTCGATTTAGTATCTAAATTTTAAAACGATGAGTTTAATATCTAAGAAAGTTTTTATAATTATTTTTATTATTTTACTAATATTATTTACTCTGTTTTTTAATATGAAAAAAAAAACTTTATAAGTTATTAATGACTTCTATTTAATTTTATATAATCAATATAAATTTAACACAAAACAAATATAAGAGTATAACTTGCCGACATGGGACCATTTTGAGTCAAGTCGTCAACCTACAACCTATCAACCTACGATCTACAATCTATAACTTACAATTTTTCTACGTAACCTGTCATACATACCATTTTTTCGACCCACCACGTTTACCATCTTTCAAATAAACCTACAATTATTACTCAAGATCCAATGATGAATTTTTTATCTTTCCTATAAGTCGTTTAAAACGAATTGACACAAGTTTTTCCCTACTGACATGAATTGCCAGCCACATTCTCACTAGCCACGGGACTCTTTATCCGTAATTATTTTTATCCAAAACGATAGGGTTTGATGTATTTTAATTTATCGAAATAATAATAATAATAATATATACTTGTGAAATTGAGCTGTAACCTTGACTTGACGTACCTACCTACAAAATAGATTATTAGATTCACAAGGGGATGATGGAGGTGGGAGGCAGGACCAACCAAAGGAAGCATCGTGGGGTCCATGTCCTCCAGGACCGTGATTTTCGACTCACCCACCCCAACCTGATGTATTTGATGTGCGATAGCCCAACGACATAGGGCGGGCCGAACACCACCAACATACCCCGATCAGATTATCCACCGCCCTCCCTTGGAATTTTCAATATATTAACCTCAATTTTTTTCTTTCTTTTTTTAAATTTTTTTTATTGAAATGTATTTAAAAATTGCCAATTTCATAGTTAAAGCAATTCTCTATTTTTCGTTAATTACCTTTCTATCGAGTTATATATCATACCTATTATAGGAGATAAACTATATCATTAGATGAGATGAGGGTGCACCATAAATTCTCTCTCTCTCTCTCTCCCTCTCTCTCTTCATACACATATACATGATGTATTTTTGTTAAAAAAATTATTGTAATTTAGTAAGCCCTTTCCAATATACAAAACTAGCATAACAATAAGTAAACAAAGAGAAAGTAACACACTTTTTTTCCCTAAAAAATTAGGGGTGAAAAACCATGAATAAAACAAAAAATTGATTCACTAGTGTAATAAAATATATACATATAAAATATTATAACTACATTGAGTAACTATTACAATTAAGTCCTGTTAGGCTTCGCTTGATTCTCTTACACTCTTAATCTACCACAAAAACACAAATTTGTGGCTACGTAGCCAGAATGTTATATGTCAACTTTCATTTGATTGACTATGTTTTTTGATTGAGTGACCCTAATTCGATCCACCAATCCAACTCAGCTATTAACTAATATAAGTAGCATTTGACTATTCTAAGCTTTTTTGCTCCTCTGGTCTTCAATTCTTGCCTACTTTCGCATTCTATTGTCCATGTGCTCTAATCGTAGATCCTACATAAACTTGATATATACATCATCCCCCTTTATATAGTAATATCAAGCCAATCTTCAACCTATTATCATGAGAGATGATCTATAAGAGCATCAAAGCTAACAAAATGCCTTCCCCATGACCTTAGCATTAAAAAGGAATAAGAAAAGGGGGGGAAGAAGGACAAAATACATTATATTGTCCAATTTTTAAAGTTTAATAAAAATGGTTTGGTAGAAAAATAAAAATCACTTTCAAATTTATTTGTTCCCAAAAAAAAATAAAAAACCCATCCTTTGATAAGTTTGGTCTAAGCCTCACTTACTCAGGTTCAAAGTATTTTTATTATACTCACCCATGCCTAATAAGGTTAGATTTTGGGGCCCACAATTTTAAATTGAGTTTGCTCATGGTAGACCTTGTAGGTCCAACAAACCTTATAAAACCTGGACTTTCTTCTTGAAATTATAATTCTAATCATTTAAAGCATTTTAATAAAAGTTTATAGATATTGCCACAAAAGATTTGTCTAAGTGTGAGTAAATTTCTACTAGTCCTTTTTTCCCCCTATTCAAGCTTTGACAATTTATCACGTATGGATTCATTCGCTATGTCTGACCATTAAGTTTGAAATAATAGCTCAAATCTACCCATTTACCAAACATGTTAATAGAACTCCATAAATGTCTACCCATCGAATCACATCTTATTAAGATTATTAATAGCAAACATTGTGAGAATTCACTTTTCATCTCAATTTGCTATTGAAAACCCCCTTGAGTTTTAGTTTGCACGTCAAGAGTTGGCATTAAATAATGGAGTTATGCTAAATTTTGTTTTTAGGTGGTGCACACTCAAATTGCACACCCACCCATTGACCCAATCACGAGGCTCATCATCCATTGTCTTTATATAATAGTACGACAGCTATGCTAGTAAAGTACCCCTGCGTTGCTCGTGAAACCATTTCAAGCACCTTAAAAAGGTCGAAAGAAGCTACCTAATTGCTTTGGTACTAAGTACCAATTATAAGTTCATTTGTATTTAATTTCCTAAAATCTCTCTACTTCTACGGTTAGGTCCCCACCAACCATGTTTTCTCGCAAACTAATGCTCCACATGAGTAAATACATCCACGCGGTACCCATGATATAAGATAAGGAGCAATTTTTTGCACCGCTAAGGATTAGGCATGAGCAAATTCATGATAGAATGGAAGCCCTATTTTATTTAAGTTTAACATATTTATAATTGTGAGAGTATTTGGTTTGTTGGTTTGACATCGGTTTGGTATTTGTTTCGTATATGTTTTAATTAGAGTATTAACAGACATTGTGGATCAGATATAAATATGATACAAATAAAATACAGATGCACATTAGATATAGATAAGATATAGATAAAAACCAAATCATCCAAACATACGTGACTAACTAATAATTCTTGAAAAACTTGGTATTCTATAAAATTCATAGGTTTAAGACCATATGCAAGGCCTCTATACACACACACACACACTTTACTACCTTTTTTATTTAAAATATTATTATGACAATTCATATACAAAGTCATCACATATATATAATGAAATTGAATGTCAATATCATTTTTAACAACAAAATTCCACATTCTAATAGCCATGATTTGGGCATTGAAATTGGTAAAAAGAAGAAGTAAAAAACATAACAATTCTAAGGGTTCTTAGAGGTTGGCCATGCAACTTCTCCCAACGAGGTTACTAGTGCCGGTGCAAAGTGTTAGTGCCACCATCAATGGATGGTCTCCACCTTTCAATTTTTCATGGAGGACTCTGGGTTTTCTTTAAGTTTTTTTTTAAATTTATATTCATGAGATACAAGTGGATATAAATGGCTGATTACTTGGAATTATTTTTATTATACTCATACATAGGACGACAAATGGGTTAAGTTGAGCCCAAGTAAGTCTTTGAATGTTTAAGTTTGACCCATTTTTAAATTATTGAACTCAAGCTCGGAGTCAAGTTTTTTTATCGAGTTTAAAGTTTAAACAGAGTTTAACTCATTTATATAAACTATTTTGAGCTTGAGTTCCAGTCGTTTATAAATGGAACGTGAGTAGAGCAAAGTGAAGCAAACTTGAATAACTCAAAGCCCTAAAAATAAAGTAAAATCTAAAAAGCTAACAATAAAAATTGAATAAACATATAAATAATTGTATGGGTTGATAATGAATAGAGATCAAGTTATGTAGGTATATATAATATTTAAAAATTAGTTTTTCGTTTTAATTATGTTTTATACATATAAAATTTACCATATAATATATAACTCATTTATCTTCTCATTAGTTCATTTACAAGTTGGTTTGAAAACTTAGATAGGAATTTGGGTACAACTTGTTTACTGAACAAGATCGAATTAAATAGAGCATAACATGAGATAACAATGAGTAGCATGCTAGCAATTTACCTAGTTTGCAACCCTAGAAATATAGTTAGTTGACCAATATGATCATCTTGCTCGTGTCCCACCAATTACTAATTTGTCATGCTTTGATTGGTCTACACCTTAAAATACTTACATCGATGTTATGTAAACATAGCCGGTGGGAATTGAGATTATACATCCATTATTCATGTATTTAAATTAATTACAATATGAAGTATTATAATAAGAATAATTATAATATTATGGGCTATAGCAATAGCATATCAAGGACAAAAATGACTAATATATTCATGGGTAGTATTAATTGCCAAGAAAACCGCCATACTTAGTCGAATATGTGGAAAAGTATCGAAATTTGAATATTTGTAAATATATGTATATTATTAGATGGATATAAGATGCCAAAAGGTCTCTATAGCTTCAATGCTGTAAATGCTGGACACACAAAAATTCGTGAGTCGCTCCAAACCCCGATTTGATTATCCATTCTTGTGAGTGGTCTTGCCATGTGTTGGTCAGCATGAAATGTATAATGTCCGCAATCAATGGCATTTCGAGCGTGGAAGCATCTCAGCGACGTTAACGGAACCAATCCAGTACAAAACCAACGGCCAACAGATCCATGTGTTGTGTTGTTTTTGTGCATGCCCATGGTTATGGAAAGTCCATGGCGTCATATCTCATATATAATATTATTCATGAGGACCACCCCAAAAAATGGCACGTCCTTCGTGACTTGCATTGATTTCAATGAACAAGAGGAACTTTCCTTATTCATCTTTTTGGGGCAAATGATGATATTGTGGGCATGGTCTTGTGGCAATCATATGACATATTGGTATAACAGCCTATTGAGAGGTGATTGAGGTGAGGCATGGTTTGGCTTATTCGATATGAACCATTGCGCATAATTAATATGAGAATTCGATACTTGAATATTTCATGAAAATTCAATTCAATGTATGAACTTTCAAGTGATCGATTTGATGCTTAATTAAACTTTTTATACTTATTTTTACTAATTCACTTAATGTTATTTGCTCTATTTGCAAACGTGGAAGAGGAACCCATTAGTGTTGGATGATTTTAGGCAAGATAGTCAAAATTCAAAGATAGACTCTTTCTTTCAAGCTAGCAAACAGAGAAAAGAGCATTAGGGATTATCAAAAATAGCCTTGAAAAGTTTAATTGAGTATTAAATTAACTATATCAAAATTCAAGTACCAAATTGAATTTTCATGTAAAGTTCAAGGATCAAATTTGACGTTCACTCTAGTTTCTTTATTGATGAGTAAATAGAGGAGGTATGTTGTTGCTGCTTTGTTTTTTTATTTAAAAATAATAATAATAAATATGCTCTATAAGTTGTGAATAAGTTGTTTAGATTGACTATAATGGTGATAGGTACGTAGTTTTTAAAAAGATAAACATTCATATTTTAGTATTTTATGAACAATGTCACGTATCAAAATTTTATTGGTATTTATAGAGTCTCATTTCTTATATGGACATGACATGTAATTAATACTAATAATAAAGAGGATGTATATTTATTCTTACATTTGAATAGAGGATAAATGTTATATATATTTGATGGATCATAAAAATGTAATTTTGCTTTTGTTGGGAGATTGGTGTTCGTATAGTATAGTTATAAAGATCTTAGCCAAAAATATGGTTTGTTTTCCTTGAGGTTGATATTTTTTGTAACGATTAAGCATCATTATTGTCGATCAATTGCACCTCTAGCCTTCTATCATCCCTTGTTGCTAAAAGCAATTACTACTCACACATTCCTCTATAGACATAGAATTAAGGTTATTTATAAGAAAATTTTGACACATAAAATATGTTACCATCTTACTAAAGGTATATCTTTTTTTTTCTCCCAAAAAAACAAAAGCTTTGCAAATTTGTTTTGATATCTATATAACCAAATTTTTAAAGTTTTTGGTTAGTTTATCGTTATTGGCAAAATTTTTTTTTTTTCGAAATGGGGTTTGGGGAAAACTTATTAATGGAAAATTGTGATGAAATCGTATGTCTAACATGTGATTTCACTTCGCTCATGTTAGGCGTGTGATTTAGATCTATGCAACTATTAAATTGCATGGTGGAAATGCAATTTACAAGGCATTAGGGAGTTTTCAAGTCCTTAGAGAAACCTCTTAGTTGAAATGCCATTTACAAATTGCATGTAATTAATATGATTTCTCTTTTGTATATATCACTCATCTTAAACATGTGATTTTCTCTGTAGCAACTATACTTTATACTTTTTTAAAGCATGCATCCATTGTACAAAGTCAACTACAAAAGAACACTTAATCTATTGCATATCCGGTAACATTAGTCAAACTAACTGTATTGATAATCCCCTATACAAGTCTAAGGGACTTTCATTGCCTAAATACATCATATTCTAACTCCAAAACAAATTTCAATATTTAAGACATCAAATTTCAATTCATTTTCAATCAAAACATAATTACATGCGAGAAATAAAACTAGATACATAAGTCATTTGGAACTATAAAAGTATATTTACACATAACTTGTACAAAAGTAATACCAAGAGAAATGAAGAATAAATATACATAATCATTTGCAAAAAGGATAGAAATATATATATTTGTCTAGTCCTATCTCCAATGTTATTTGTAGTAGAATACTCACCCATATTGATTTGACATATCTCTAACTTGATAAGATTGCCGGGACCTACTACACTAGGATGGTGTTGTGCATGAAACAATGAGTTATTCTAGGAAGTATGCTGGGGATCAATCTCTATAGTGCCCTCTCCTAAATTCATGCCTCATAGGTGTAGGTAAAGTACCTATAGTACTCTATGAAGGGTCAACATTAGCTGTAATGAACCGCATATAATGTGATCAAGAGGCATGTGGAGATATTAAGAAATGAGAAGAAGTTGGAACTTTTGGAGGATGAGTAAGAGACGATCATGTGTTATCTCCTAATGACAACTTTACCACGACTTGACCCCTCCGTCTAAGGACACAATGTAGAGACACCTCCAGCTTTTATTCCTAATGACCTAAAGGGAACATGTGATGCCTTCATAGCCTCGAAGGAAATGTCTCTTGACAAATGTGATAGCTCATGCGTCACATAAACTGTTAGTGATCTCAGTGCATTAAAACGCATCCCCTTTAAACAGAATTAAGTAAACTATATTAGCATGCTAGTGGCATAGTGATAGAAGTTATGGTATCGTTTTAGCAACTTACCAGTGCTTCTAGCATCACTTTAGTTTAGTTAATGTACTATTTGTGATATTGTGGTATCGAGGAAAGTACTTGAGATTGACACCATTTGGGAGAATATCATCATACTCAAGTTGAATAATTCTCATGTGATGCTTGTATCAAATCAAAATAGTATGCCTCTTGGCTAAATCGTCATTGATATTTGGATACTCACTTGAATAGTGTTCAAGACTTTTGGTAGTCCATTATACAATTTGTTTCAATCACCATAAATAATTTTGATTGCTTTCTCGCTTATTACCATCCTGCACTCATCCTTTCATCACTTGATACACGAATGTAAATGAGAAAGCTTGCATGAGTATGATGATCTTCATATCAGGTTCATTCCTCACTTAACCTACAAAACATCATCCCATGAAGCTCAAGTCCCACTATGGATGGTCTTGACCGAGTGCACGATTAAGATATGTGTCTAGGCCCTCAACTATTATAACCACAAAATCAATATTTAAGTGCTTTTGACATGCATTAAGACACGTCTACAGCCCCTAGTGTCCTTTTTCCTACAGACAATAGACCACACCTTCTTATAAAACTCATTAACCTGTTAATTGTGATGTTTAATGTGGAATGTCTTCATTATGCATGTTAATTCAAACTTCTTTAAAAAGTTGCATCCTTTTCTTTAACTCATCACCACAACTTAGATCCCATGAAGCTAAAATGTTCTCCTCGAATGATATGTAACAACCACTAACATATCTATCCTGCCAAGGAATGGGATGGGATCCTCAAAGGATTTGTTTATCAACTAGACATTGGAAGAGGCACAACGATGTCTCATGGAATTTCTTTCTTTTTTATTTTTTTGTGAATCTAGAGGCAAGGGATTATTACTCGTGTTTACTTGAAAATCAAAGCCCTAAACACCAACTGCATCCACTTCATGTGCTAACTTAGCTTCTGAACCAGTTTCCTAAAATGCTTCCTCTATCTCCCTTCAAAGATCCTCCTAATAGTAAAATTTTCTTCGGTTTTTAGTTCCTCGTTAGTTTGTTCATGAATCATAGCAGCATTCATACATTCTTTCACTTGTGAGAATGAGGAACATCATCCTATCCAAAAATATTTTGCTCATAAGTTATGGTGAAATTATCTTGTAAGTTGACAAACGACTATAAAATATACATAATGCCCCTTCTGCAGCAAATTCAAAGAGTAATTATGCATCTTCATGGTCAGTGATGGGCTATAATGTAAATTGAGGTTTCAAATCTATACTAGACATTGTAGGTTGTTTGTGAAACACTTTCACATGACATATGCTAGTATCAACTTCAATCACTACACATATATTATGCAACAATCTTACATAACCTTCATCTACTTGTACTTTAATATTCTTTAAAGTCCCCTTATTAGAATACCTTGTCTTAACCATTTAGTATGTTACTATGCCCATATACCAAAAGTCTGACGTATTTTGTCATTTCAACCACCAATTGATACCAACAACAAAACTGAATTATCATAAACATACCTAAGCAAGTTTGGCAACATAAACCAAAACAATTCATTAAGCACTTGAGTTTCTTCTAAAGGTAAATGCCGCATATGCTACACAAACTTTAATATTACGTATAATAAACTATCTGAAATTTAAAAATATTAATTTATTATCTAATAACTTTTCGAGTTTGTTTATAGCAATAGTTTGACCTTTTTAAAAATTATTAATAAAATTTAAAATTTTACTGATATTTATACCTTACTAATCAATTTATGAGACATTCTAGTGATTTAGTACCATTAAACCTTTTTGTTTAAACAATTTGAGATACCAATGACAAAAGCTGGCTACTCTTTGATGGGATCGGCTACACCTTTAAAAATACAAAAAACAATATATGATGAGGAAGACCCATTTTCTCACATATGAAGAAACCATTTTCTTAAATTTTATTAAATCATCTTTACCAATTATTGACTACCTCCACTTTTTCCAACACTACTTATTGATAAACTGAAGAGTAAACACAATCATTAAAGACGATTAGCTTACATTTGACAAAATCAAGACCTCCATCCTTATAAACATCGAAAAATCATTTTCTACCAAAAAAAAAATAAATAAAAGGGACTAGATTTATTAATTTCGGCGATGTCACATAACTTGTAGCCGTTCAATCGCCACGCATGGTCACAACAAGGACACTTGGTCACGTCGTCATAGTTTTATGATAAATTTGTCGGTAGAGTTATCATTTTCCTTGGCAGAATCGACCTATGGTGTCGTCCATGGAAATTGCATCTAAGGTGATGGTACTAAAGGATAAAAATAGGAGTACAGGCTGTCCTTTTTACCTCACTTATATACTCTTCCTATTAGTCTATAACGCATAGATGCTTTATCTATTACGAATTCAATAAAATACAAGCATGTATAATATCATAATAGAGACATAAAGTGAACTTTGCCTTACTTTAGATTTAGATGGAAATATAGTAGAGACATAAAGCGAACTTTCCCTTACTTTAGATGGAAAATGCAAAATTTATTGCAAAAAAAAAAATTAATTTGAGTTAAATTAAACTTTTAATGGCTAATTTTATTAATATGATTTGTTTTATTTTCTAATGTGGAAGAAACATTCTATTGGTGATATATGATATAAAAAGCATTAATAAAAGTTTAATGATACGTTGCTTCTTCTACGTCTACGAACAAACAGAGTGAACGTTGTTAATAAGTATTAAAACAAATCATAAAATTAATCGCTTTAAAGTTTGAATACCAAATTGAATTTTTAAGTAAAGTTTAATTACCGAATTTGACATTTTGCCACACTTATATGTATATATACATTTTTTAATGTTTATATTATGTACACTTTACTTTTTATATTTAAAATGGAGTATTTAGATCCTCAAATATGTAAGAAATATGCCTTATAGATTTAATTTTACCTGTTCATGCTTATATAAAAATTATAAAATTTGAGAAAAAAGTTTACATAGTAATGAAATCTAAGGCAAAACAGGAGTGCATTTAAAAAAAAAATGAATGAAAATATAAATGCTCAACTTAAAAATAGAATAAAAAGTATACATTAACAACCACCAAACTTTCATATATTCACGAGCATACTGTTTGGTAGTCATCGGAAAAAGATATAAATTTCCTGTTTATCTCTTCTTTTATCCTTTCAAAACTTAAACTTGTCTTTAAATGGAAAATAGTTTGATTCAACCAATAAATACACACACACACTATATATAATATATAAATGGAAGAAGGCTTCAAATTTTATTTTTTTTACATGAGCATTCATGTAACTTGGGATACAAAACCCTTACTATAGTATATCTATGCTATCTATAAAATTATAAGCTATAGACGGAGTTAAATCGACAACGAACAGCTTCTCAATTGCATGCCCATTCTACTTCACGACAGTTTTTTGCAGGGCTATGAAGAAATTATGCCGAATCTAATTTTTAAAGACCTAGACTTAACTCGTTTAACAAACTAATGACTTCAAGTTGAGCTAGATTTTTAATAAACTAAAAGTTATAGGCTCAAGTCCGAATTTATTAAGGATTTGTAAGTCCAAACTCACCTCATAAGCTTTAACGAGCCTAAATTCTAGCTCGCTTACATAAATAATCACATTTAGAATGTTATAATAATATAAATATATTTTCATAATATTATATTATTATATCGACACAAATAATTATATATAATAAATTTATTCACTACTTGTTCATGAGATTGTAATGAGTTTGTTCACAAGCTTTATTACCAACGTTGTCAGACCTAGGTCGGCTTATCGGTTCAACCCAATTTAACAGGAACCAGTCATAAAGGTAGGTTAGTTCACTCAATTCACCCGAATTGGCATTGAATTGGATTGACTCGGATGACCTGAACAGTTGGACCGAATTGAACCTGATGACTCCGAACCAATTGACCAGGATTAAAAGAAAAATGAGGAAAAAAAACTAGAAACTTAAATATGATTATATTATAAATTATAAAATATAATCATTATATCTTACTTATTTAATAATTAATTGATGATTTTGATCCAAATATAGATTTTACTAAATGATGTCATATATTTTTGTCTATTATAATTAAATTGTCCCTTGTATTTTTACTTTTTTGTGACATTGGTTCAATCCTTCGACCCCCAACCCCCTAGCATATTCTAGTTAAATTCCGGTCTGGTTCTGACAATATTGCTTATTACGAGTCTGGCTCTCGAGCCCTTAACAATTTTTTTTAATTTAGCACTTGTTGCTCATTTTCTTAACATGAATAGTTATTCATTTCCTTATTATTCTAATAAAACTACTATTATGGTGTTCATTTGAGAAGAATAAACATTCATAATGAATGGTTATTACATAAAATGATGGGAAAATTCTATGGTCCTACCATTAATTTTGATAGGTTTGGTTCTGTTACCATCCAACAACTTACATCATACCCAACCGTGATCGAACCACTAAAATAGCATATCTGTTTTAACGGTTAGATTAATGGCGAGACAATCTCCTCGATAGGATTGTAGAAGCTCCCAAAATGATGAATAGCAATTCATGTCTCTATGCCCATGAATAGCCATTTATTGATTTATTTTTTAATTTTGTCATAAGTGTCCCTATCTTGAAAATATAACTCATACAATTATCCTCTCTTTGTAATATAGAGAAGAGATATTATGATATTTTACCTTTTACTTTAATCATTCCTTGCTTTATTTTTTGGAAATGACCTAGATTTACATTTTATTTAGATTTCATATGTTTATTTAATTATTCTAAATTGTTGAATTGAATGAGCATGGTTGTATTACTAGTGGTCTAGAATGTATTATTTTGCATGTATACATTGAAATTAATATCTTTGTTTTATGTGTATTAATGTGTGTGTATAATATAATTATTGGTTATGTCTTTTATACATTAAAGTGTTAATTAAGTTAGATTTATAAAAAATCAACTTTTCTTTTACAAGATTAGTGATGGAAATTTTGTTTCTTTAATTAAGTAGCATTTTATGCTCAAATATAAGGCCCAAATGAAATTCAAATTCATGCTAAATGCCTCCTAAAGTTATATATGCATTAAGGGGTAAATTTGGAATGTGTTAAAGTCAAAATTAAGCTAATTTGACTACTTTTTGGGGCAGCTCAAATTTTATCCGAATTTCTTTTTCTTTCTTTCTTTTCTTTTCTTCTTCCATTTCCATCTCCATTTCCAAGCTTAAGACAAGGTCTCTATATCAAGTTCTAAGAATTAAAGTTTTCCTCAAGGCAAGGTATATATAATTAGTTGAATTGATTTAGTTATGATTGCTGTGTTGTTTTGTTTTCCTTCTTGAAGTGATTGCATGAATTCTTCATTGAAATGAGTTCAATGCTATCCAAATAGTTTGTTCATGCTTGGGATGAGATATGAATGTGTTATATGAGTGTGTGAGTTTGTGCATGCATGGTTGAAGTAATATGAAGTGTTGGGAGGATGAGAAGAGGAATTGTGTAGGGAAATCTAGATT
The DNA here is from genome assembly GCA_024138025.1 of Combretum micranthum. Lineage (NCBI taxonomy): Eukaryota > Viridiplantae > Streptophyta > Magnoliopsida > Myrtales > Combretaceae > Combretum > Combretum micranthum. The sequence goes on along the minus strand of JAMXBD010000858.1, from coordinate 10,877 downwards.
GGATTGATGTAGAGTTAAAGTGTTTAATTGTGTTGAATTCTTGTTTTGAGTTGCTAGAATTAAGTAGTATAGTTAGAAGTGAGTATATGAAGTTGGAAGTGTAGTAGAAGAAGGTTTAAAATGTATTAAGATAGAATTTTACAAAGTGGAAAAACAGGGGATTTGAATTTTCGTTTAAGCCTGTTTTTAGAACGTACGCCGGCACCTGAGAATTCAACGCCGCCGACTTAGAGGTAGCGTTATTTTTAGAATTTTTAAGGCTGGATGAAAGCCGCCGGCTTTCGCTGGGAAAGTAATCCGGCGTTCTTTCGTTCATATTGTACGCCGGCCGCTGGGAATCAAGGCCGCCGGCGTAAGTGTCAAAGCTGCCCGCGTATCTAGGTAAGCGGACGGCTTAGACCTCTCTGGACGTTTTTAAAAATTTTGGTTTTGGATTCTACGCCGGCTCAAGGCCGCTGGCGTAGGATGCAAAGGCTGACGGCGTACCCTTGTACACTGCCAGCGCTAGCAGTGTTGATTTTTAGAGAATTGAGCACCGGCTCAAAGCCATCGGCTTTGGCTGCCGGCCTATCCCCTGTACTTTTGAAATTTAAAAACTTTTTCTAAAATTTTCCAAAGTTTGTTATTTGATCAATTAAGTATTTATTAAGCAATTTGTGATATAATAGGACCTTTAAATGCTTATTTGTGACTTGTATTCAATTATTTGGATTTCCTTGATTAATTGTGATATATGGATTTATTATGTGTATAATTGTGAGAATGAAATCTATAATTGTTGATTTATTGATTATTATGGTATTTCTATTACAGTTAAGGATTCTTCGGTTAGTTCATCACCGAGAGATCCTAGTTATATGCTAACGGGTTCAGGTACGCAATAACTTGTTTGATGTTTGCTAGGACCAGGCATTTTCAATTTGACCTAAATTAATTCGGCTTAACAATTGAATGAATTGGATGTCTATTCCGCTGTTTAATCTGGTCCAAGGAGCAGCAAACATGTCATGATGCAATGACATGTTAGCTAGGCGCTTAACCAAGTCATGATGCAATGACTTTACCATGATGCAATGGTACGCTATGATGCAATAGCGATTCTTTTTGGTTAAGTGGGTAGCCGATAGGGTGGAATAGTATCTGTGTAATGTTTGCTTAAACTTAGGGGGAAATACCATGATTTAGTTCAAAGTTTATGGAAACTTGTGAACTAGGTTCATGTTATGGACTGAGTTTAAGTAGAGTCGGGCAACGGCTTTTAAACCCTAGATGAAGCTATTAACTTCATGAAATAGATGTAGGAGATATAAGTATTCGGACTGCTTATATCAACCCCCTGAGCAGCTGCTGTTACTCAGGATCCCTGGATTCCCGAAGTGTGACCGGGGTTTGAATACCCTCTTGTTGATTTGTGAATTAAAATGTAATGAAGATAACCACTTGTTCTATGGTGCATTACATGAATTGGATGACTTGTTTTGCATTGGTTATTGTGTACTGGGCCTCTGGCTCACTTTTGCTGCTTTGCAGGTATTGGAGACGAGTATTACGATGACTTGGGCTATGGGTTCGATTTCGAGAGATTTCTGGACGAGTGGGATGAATAGGATCCGATTACCTGGGACTTTTAGAAGACTTTTTGCTAAGGATAAGCTATGTATAGAAGGCTTGTTAGTTAAGCTAATTTCTTGTTGTAATGACCTTAAGATCCTTTAGGATTCTCATGTTTTGAGAAAACATGTAATTTTTGTAGTGTCATGTATTGGCACTAAATGATGTTTATTTAATGTAGATGTATGTATAGATTGCTTTTGTTAGCAATCTTATATTGTTTAAAAGTTCTTTACAAAGTATAGTGGTTTTGATCAAACAATTTTCATAAACTGTTAGTTTTAGGATAACCTTACATATAATGTGAAAACGTTATATGTGGTTGGGGATTCGGTACTCTAAATCTCGGGATTTAGAGGAACGGGTCTTTACATTTTTACACCAAATAAATATTGAAATAGTTATTGCAACTTTATTACATTCTTATTGAATTAGAATTCAATTCCCCTATTATTACATACAGCAAAGTAAACAAGTTGTTGTTGGAATAGGCTTCAATTTTAAAATAAGAGTAAATATCATAATTGGTATCTGAGCTTTGCTAAATGATGCAATCAACTAATCCAGAGTTTTAAAATGTCAATTTGTTACTATAAATTTTTTTTGAGTTTATTTTTAATACCTCTATGAAATAATTGATTGTAAAAATAGATAAATTCCAATTAATTACAATATTTGATATAATTCAAGTAGTTAATTATAAAGATATGCAAACTTTAGGTATCAAACTTGACATTTTTAAGTTTTAGGTGGTTGATTGTAAAATTATGCAATGTTTAGCGTCAAATATGACAATTACTTTTAAAATAATTACCAAAATAGACTTTGAATGAAAGTAATTATTAATATGCCCATTTATTAGTGGAGAATTGCATGCTCAATATGAGATTTCTCTTTAAATTATACATAATAACTTGCGTGTTGAACATTTGATTTCCATTTAAATTTTTTGAAAAAATCTTATGTTGATTCCTTTATAATCCTAAATCGCGTTTTAATATGTGATTTTTTTACAGGCAGTTTGGTCAATCCTATTCTAATAAAAGTTTCTTATAAAAGTCAGTCAATAAATAAATAAAAGTTGAATTATAAATGTTCGGAAAAATTAAGCAAATATGATTGATGCTATAATTTGATGCTTTCCTAAACTTGTTCATCCGTGTTTATCTTTTGGACATGCACACGGTCCATATTTTATAAATTACTTTCAATCATATTACTGTGATTTTATTAAATTAATTATTATAAAGCAATTGCAAATTGACACATATCCTCCAAAATACATGTAAGATATTTGTAAAAAGGAAAGAGAAAAAAAGTCATGAGTTTGAAATAGTGTAAAATACAAATTGAAGAGTATCCGATATTGTCTTTTTTGTATAATAGCTATTTGATATTAATTTTATACTGTTACAATTCATGAAATATTACCTTTTTATATTAATATATTTTTTCTTTTATACCTCTTCCTCTTTCTAGTCTATATTGTGTTTTTTAATGTTATATCTTCATATGGTTATATCTCATGAAATATTGCCATTTCATATCGGTACCTTTTTGTGTTGTAAACTGCCAACACTTGTAACTTATGAAGAATAAAAAGCAACTTATGAAGAAAAAAAAATAATGAGTAACCATCCAATTTATATATTATGTAACTATAATATATATAATTTATTGTGATGCATAACAGATAATTACAAAATTGTTTTTTTATTGCAGTTTCTGTCTTATATTTTTTAATATTAACTTTTCATATCTTAATCTTATTTCATAATATAGAGAGCTAAATCTAAATTATGAGTTTTAAAGCCCAACAATAAGTTGGGCTTGACTTTGACCTAGAGAGTTAAGTTTATAAAATTGGGATAATTAAAAAAAATTTGAGATGGTGATCTTAGAGTAAGGATTGTTGAAATGGACCAACGTACCCACCTTAATCTTTTTCAAGGAGCTCATGCATTTAAGATGGTTAGTATGATCCAACGGCATCAAGAGTCAAACTCTATAAATGCCTAAAACTCTGAGGGATTAGAGAAATTGTAAGAAAATACCGTCACTAAAATACTTTCAGGAAAGATCAAGCACAGCTTAGAACGAAATAATATATTACCTCTCTTTTAAAACAATGGGGTTGATACCATATAGCCTTTTTATTTGTTACAAGTACATTCAAACTCCCTGAGGTTGTCTATTCCTCTTTCTTGCCTTTTGACTCTTATTCGTTTTTTATGTGTGCTTCAACGTCACTTTTTTGAGGTCATGCATACTACAAGATGCGTACAGCATACCTTGACCACTACAATCGAATCCACGCCACCACACATATAATACTCATTAAGTTTTTCTTCTTATAATTGATATCGAAATCACCTTTTTATATCCTTATATTTTATAAAAAAAAAAAGCCGTCATATTTTTTTTTTAAAAAAACATTAGATTAATGCTAATTTTTAATATTCATGAGTTTATATATAACAAGACTCTCAACTCTGTTTCATTTTTTATTTTATTCCAAAATGTTTATATTATCTGTATATTTCCATTGCTAATACTTTCCATTATTTATACATTTTTATTATTCAAATATTACATTTGTATATACAAAATATTATTTATAGAAAACTTAATACTTTTATAGAACTAAATACAAATGATGAATAATTGGCATATAATGTTTATTCTTCTAACTCAAAGGGTTATAACCTTTGTCGAGCCTGGTTTTTTTCGATTTCCTTTAATCCGATTCGTACTAAACCCTAACCCGTTCAATACGAATCCTCGACTAAGAATTAAAGGAAATTTTTAATTTTAAAAATATTTTGGAGTCGCCACTCGACTAAAGTCGAGAAAAAAATAAACCAAAACCAATGGGTAGGTTGATTTTGGTTTTGCTACTGATCTGCGAAAAAATCGTTTTTTGAAAACGAGAACCAGAAATTAACTTGAGTTCGGGGGCTAACATATTAAAACCTAAACGGTTACCACTTTAACTTTCCATATTTAAATTGTTTTCTCTTAAACCCTAATTTCAAAATCTAAACTATTTATCAAATCTAATTAACTAAACATACGTCTAATATGCACAAAAATACCAATCAAATTCCATCGATAATCATATATAATCTAAAAAAACTCGAAATATTCAAATTAATTAAATTTTATCAAATTCTATAAATATTCATATATTCTAAACTAAACTAAACAAATCAAATAAATTCACAAAATAATTTTTTACATATTTTAAGTCGCCCATTTAGGTGCCTACGTACCCGCTAATCGGGATCAGACTACACGTAGTTCTTTTAGAAAAATTTAGTTTGTTGGTTAATTTTAAAATTTTTCAAAATCTTTTCGGTTTAAGTTCATTAAGTTTGTTAGTTTTATGAAAAATTATATATGTATATTTTTAACATGAACCCTAAATCTATTAAGTTAGGTTTTAGCAATTTTATGGAAAATCGGATTTTTCTAGGTGACAAAAATTTTGGACAAGAAATCATAACCACATATCATGCATATCAATTGATCATACATATTATCAAGAATAAAAATATTATAAGGAATATCAATATTTAACAAGCTAATTTCAACAAAGCAATATCATGGCATAATCAAGATTTATATATCATTGAAATTACATTACGAAAGGCAAGATTTCAATGTGGTTTCATATATGGTGAAATCATAAAATTCAATGTTATTACAATCAAGGTCATCACTACATTATGGCATAAAAGGAATATTGATAACTAATCATCATACATGATCACACAATTCAACTATCGTAAACCTAAAACTAAAAAATTTCATATATTCCTTATGATTAGGGCATGATTATGGGTATATTATCAATAATAAGATCTTAATGTAATTCTATGAACACATGCTTAACATGATATAAAAAAAAAAATCAATTTTATCACAAGAAAACAAAATCATTACTATATTAATGCAAAAAGGACCATCAAGTTATGTTTTAACAAATTTATAAGAATTAACTTTTCTAAGTGATAAAAAAGATTTTGAATAATGGACTAAAATTATATATCATGGCAATTGTCAAGCACATTAATTAAATCAATATATCATCATATATAAAATCCTATTCAAACAGAAAAATCCGTACAGCAAATACACCTTCCATATTAACCTACAACTTACGAAATAAGAAAACTATCCCAAGAAACAAATGCAACCGACTACTCAAAATCAATTTCAAATTCCAACCTTACAGCGAGTGAAAACATAAGCCATCAGGATTCGAAACCACAGATTCGAGCTTCAAGTCATCACCATTTCATCATCTAAATCTAAATTCAAAAATAATACATTCATAACAAATTTTGAAAATATAATCATATACTACTTATTTTCATTTTTCTTATATTTTTAATTTTATGTTTTTAATATCATAATATAATTATTATTATTATAAAAGAAGAAGATGAATTAGGAACTTACCTGCGCAGATGGAATTCTGGACGTGCGCGTGAAGGAAATGGTGGATGAAGGACGCGCGCGGAAAACGAATCGGCAACGGCGACTCGCGAATCGATGGGTTTTCTTCAATGTGAACTCGAAATCGACTACGGATGCGCAAGATTCGCCAATGGAGAAAAGAATGGCTCTGGGTCGTCGTGGATGCCGGAGGAGGTCGTCGGATCGCGGTTACTCCGATGACGGCTGTTCGATAGTTCTTGACAACAATCAACTTAGGGAAATGAAAGCTCTCGACTTCCTGAATATAAAATGCTTGTTTGATTTTTCTTTTCTTTTATTTTTTGTCCCCCCTTTTCGTTTTTTTTTCTTCCTCTATTTATAGATCTAGGGTTTTATGTTCCATTTTGATTTTTATCCGAAAAAACGGTTGCAAATTGCATTAGCTGTCAATTAACGTTATAATGTTAACGTTCAAACACGTTTTTTGAGCGAAAAAAATCGGAGATTTGAGCTTTTTTCGGAAATGTAAAAACAAACTTTTTATCAACTTCAAGTCCGGATTTGAAATAGTATAGTTTATGAAAACATGCAAATTATATATCAAAATGAAGTACTCCGCGTCTAGTTTCAAAATATGTATTTATTTTGTAAAAAACGGTTTGAAAACGGGTCAAAAATGGACTTGAAAACGCCCTATCGGGCGGCCGAGGTAGGAGACAATGAACAGTAATTTTTTTTTTTTTACGAATTTTGAAATTACATTACACTATATTAATTATCCATATTACATCTATTATATTTATTTCTATTAAATTGATTCATTATTATTATTTTTTATTTTATTTTATATATTTTTTTTATTCCTAGCTTTAACATTTATAATTGCAAAATTCAATTATTTTAATTATGTATATACTAACTAAGTATTTATTTTGACAAAAAAATGTCAAAATGAGATGTCTACAGCTGCCCCTCTTTGTGATGAGGTTTGTCAAACCTTATCACAAAGATAAAGTAGACCTCATTTTGACTTTACCCATCGTGGAATTCCCACTTCTTGAGCGGGATGAGAGCTTTTCATGTTCTGATATGCTCATTGGATCACTTCTTGGCAAGGATGCTTCATGTACTGAGTCCTTACTTGAAAAGAGGTTGTTTTCTGAGCGGAGATATAATTGTTTCTTGAGTAGAAATGAAGTTGTTTCTCGAATAGAAATGATTCATGTTCTTGAAGGAAGGATGGCGCTCCTCTGAGCTAGCATCCTTAAGCTTGAAAGCAAAGAAGGAAGGCGCTTCACTGAGCTCGCGATCCTTAAGCTTGAAAAGACTCTTGAAAAGTTTCACATGTTCTACGGATATGCTTCATGTTCTGAACTGCCTTTTGAATTGGATTGCTTCTTGTGCTAACATTTGTCTCATATTTGATACAAGCGCGCTCTTTGAGCTGGCATCTAATTTGATAAGCGCTCCTTGAGCTAGCATTTGATTTGGTCAAGCGCGCTCCTTGAGCTGGCATTTGATTTGGATAGACGCTCCTTGAGCTAGCCTATGATATAGATTTGATACAAGTGCGCTTCTTGAGCTGGCACTTGATTTGGATGGAGCTCTTTGAGCTGGCCTATGATTTAGATTTGATATAACCGCGCTTCTTAAGCTAGCATTTGATTTAGATAAGCGCTCCATGAGCTGGCCCATAACTTGGTTCAAACGCGCTCCTTGAGCTGGCACTTGATTTGGATGGGCTCTTGAGCTAGCATTTGACTTCTTGAGCTGGCATTTGATTTGGTTCAAGCACGCTCCTTGAGCTGGCACTTGATTTGGATAGCGCTCCTTGAGCTGCCTATGATTTGGATTTGATTCAAGCGCGCTCCTTGAGCTGGCACTTGATTGGATAGGCGCTCCTTGAGCTGCCTTGATTTGTTCAAACGCGCTCCTTGAGCTGGCATTTGATTTGGTTATGCATTCTTGAACTGGGTCTCATGTTCTGATCCCCAAATCTCATGTCCTGAGATCTTGATTTCCTCATGCTTCGCATGGCTTCTAGAGCTAATTTCCTGAAAAACTTAATTCTAGCAATATATTCATTTTATTTTTTTTTTTTTTTTTCAAAACTTACCAGATTCTTATAGAAGCTTCTAAACTTGTCAGACCACTTGGTGAAGTCCGCTCATCACTAGGTTTATTCGTCAGGCTAGAGCTCTTCACAGTGGCTATCCTTTGAATTGAGTATCTCTGTTTGTCTTTTGATGGTAATTGGATTCTTTTGATGGTCTTGATGTCGGAACATACAGGAGATGGTTCTTTGTATCTCCCTTACTTTGCAGCTTGAACTTATCGACTTCTTATGTATTGGTCTGAAATAGGTATTTCTTTAAGAAAAGATCAAATCTCAAAGTATTAGAATGTTTTTATAACTTTATCAATTGCTCAAATCTCTCTCTCGTACACTCATGTTTTAAAAATTTTGAGAGATATAAGGATGAAAGAAAGCTTATCAATTGAAGTGATGGTCAATGATGATCTGATGATTGGGACTGCTAGAGATATCTTTTTGTCGATAGATAACAAAAATTAGATCACACATAGACAAAGTAGTCAACACATTTCTGAACTTGATAGAATTTTCATTAATTTCTCAAGAGTAGTACAACTTGACCGCATCAGAATTTACAGGGTCTTTCAAATCTGGACCATCCACTCTAGTCAAAATTAGTGCACCACCAGGCAACACCCTCTTTACTACATATGGTCCTTCGTAATTAGGAGTAAACTTTCCTCTAGGATCTTGAACATTCGGGAGTACTTTTCTCAAGACTAAGTCTCCTTCTTGAAATTTCTCGGGCGAACTTTCTTATTGAATGCTCGAGCGATTCTTTGCTGGTAAAGCTGACCATGATATAAGGCGGTCATCCTCCTTTCATCAATGAGATTTAACTGATCAATCCTATTTCTTACCCATTCAGCTTCATTCAATTCGTTTCTGCCAATATTCTGAGTGATGGAATTTCAACTTCAACTGGCAAAACTGCTTCTACCATACTAATGAATAGGGGTTGCCCCTGTTGATACTCTGAATGTGTTCGATAGGCCATGAGTGCAAAGGGTAGCATCTCGTGCCAATCTTTGTAAGTGATAGCCATTTTCTCTATTATTTTCCTGATGTTCTTGTTGGCCGCTTCAACTGCCCCATTCATCTGAGGTCGATATGGGGTAGAGTTCCGATGTTTGATCCAAAATTTTGGCACAATTCAGACATTAATTTGTTGTTCAAATTGGTACCATTGTCTGTAATGATTGTATCAGGGACTCCATATCTGGCTATGATATCTCTCTTGATGAACTTGACAACTACTCCTTTGGTAACATTAGCGTACGAGAATGCTTCAACCCATTTAGTAAAATAGTCGATCGCCACTAATATAAATCGGTGACCATTTGAGGCTTTTGGCGAAATTGGTCCTATCATGTCCATACCCCACATTGAGAAGGGCCAAGGTGAAGATAATGACTGCAATTCTTTAGGAGGAGCATTCATCTTGTTGGAGTATATCTGGCACAAGTGGCAATGTCTCACGTGTTTAATACAATCTGATTCCATAGTTATCCAGAAGTAACCCATCCTCATAATCTTTTTAGCTAGCATATATCCATTCATGTGAGGTCCACATATCCCTTCATGGACTTCCTCATCAACATATCTGCTTCCGCCTCATCTACGCATCTCAAGAGAGTAGTATCAAATGATTTTTTGTATAATGTATTACCACTGAGCATGAAATGAACTGCTAAGCGTCTTAGTGTTCTTCGCTCCTTAGTTGAAGCATTTTCAGGGTATTTGCCATCTTGGAGGAATTCTTTGATATTAGCATACCAGGGATCTTTCCTTGGGACTTCCTCGGTATTCAAGCAAAATGCCGGTTCTTCCTCAATGCGAACCTTTAAGGGCTGGATCTCAACTCCATCAGTGATTTGAATCATAGATGCTAATGTGGCTAATGCATCCGCGAACTGGTTCTGGTTTCTTGGCATATAAGTGAATGATATTTCTTTGAATTTCTTGCCAATTCTAGTAAGTATTGATGATAAGGCACCAATTTTGCATCCTTCGTCTTGTATTCTCCTCGTGTTTGAAAATGATGAGAGAGGAGTCTCCATATACTTCAAGATCATCTATTTCCATGTCAAGTGCCATCTTGAGGCCCATGATGCAAGCCTCGTATTCTGCCACATTATTAGTATAAGGGAAAGTCAATCTTGCTGAAGCGGGGTATTGTTTACCATCTGGTGATATTAAGACTGCCCCAATTCCACATCCGCATACATTAGCTGCTCCATCAAAGTACAACTTCCATTTAGGAGTAGACTGTTCTGATTCTTTATCGAATCTGCCAGCAATATGCCTTCATCCGGGAATTGAGCTTCTCCATCAATCACACTATCTTTAACCGGGTTTTCGGCTAGTTGATCTACAAGTGCTTGACCTTTAACTGAGTTTGATTCACATAAGTGATATCAAATTCTGATAACAACATCTGCCATTTGGAAATTCTCCCAATCAACCCTGGTTTCTGAGCCAAATACTTCAACGGATCATGTTTCGTATAAAGCTCGATAGAATAATACAATGTATATTGTCTCAGTCTGTGCATGATCCACACCACGGCACAACAGGTTCTTTCCACTTCAGTATACTTCTGTTCTCCTTCAGTGAATTTCTTACTCAAATAGTAAATAGCCCGTTCTTTCCCATCTTCATCTTTCTGTCCAAGCATACCTCCCATTGATTCAGGAAGTACCGTCAAATATAGGAAAAGAGGGCGACC